>OY365817.1:2262100-2712855 GCA_959347315.1 Bimastos eiseni
CCTACGCACACGCCTACGCACACGCCTACGCACACGCACACGCCTACGCCCGCACCTACGCGCGCACACGCCTACGCACACGCCTACGCACACGCACACGTCCACGCCCGGACCTACGCACGCCCACGCCCAACCCTACGCCTACGCACACGCCTACGCACACGCCTACGCACACGCCTACGCACACGCCTACGCACACGCCTACGCACACGCGCGCCCACGCCTACGCACACGCCCACGCAGGCGGCGCACACGCACACGCCCACGCGCGCAACTACGCGCGAACACGCCCACGCCCACGCACACGCCCACGCCTACGCACACGCGCGCCTACGCACACGCCCACGCAGGCGGCGCCCACGCACACGCCCACGCGCGCAACTACGCGCGAACACGCCCACGCACACGCACACGCCCACGCACACGCACACGCGCGCCCACGCCTACGCACACGCCCACGCAGGCGGCGCCCACGCACACGCCCACGCGCGCAACTACGCGCGAACACGCCTACGCCTACGCACACGCCTACGCCTACGCGCGCACACGCCCACGCCTACGCACACGCCCACGCCCACGCAGGCGGCGCCCACGCACACGCCCACGCGCGCAACTACGCGCGAACACGCCCACGCCTACGCCTACGCACACGCCTACGCACACGCCTACGCACACGCCTACGCTCACGCACATACGCCCTCGCCCACACGCCCACATATATATATACACACACACATATATATACACACACACACACTCATATATATACACACACACACATATATACACACACACACACACACACACACACACACACACATATATATATATACACATATACGCATATACGCATATATATATATATACACACACGAGTCCAGTCAGATCCTATAGGATTCTGTCCAACAGAGCACCTCAGAGTTGACTTCTTGAGGCATGCTATATAAATGCTAGAATGAATGAATGAACAAATGGATGAATGAATGAATATGATATAATTTAATCTTGTCTACTATCATCATAATTTTCATTTTCTTTGTGTTGCAAGCTGTTGACTGTGATGGGTATGAGTAAATGCGGTGCTGTTAACTTTGTAATTTTCCAGAACTTTTGTTTTCCGTGTGATTCATTATTTTTATGCGGACTGTCCATCTCGGTCTTTGTCGGTCTTTTGTTTCTGTTTTCTGTGAATCTTGCATGCATTGCATTATTTTGGGTTACGACTATCATTGGAGTAACATCTAATCTATCAAACCCATAGATACTTTAATAATATATAATATCTGTTGGGCCTTTGATAGTCGAATAATACCTAATCTATGGGATTCTTGGATAGCCTAATAACTGATCTATTTTTGATCTCTGGACAGTCTAATTAATGATATCGAATCTAATGGACGCTAGGATAGTCTAATAGTATTTACCCCGATACTCAATTTGGTCTTCGGATAGTCTAATGATTTCTTATCTGTCAGACTCTAGGATGGTCTAATAATATCTACTCTATCTGATCTTTGGATAGTCTAATGGTATGTAATCTACTGGATGCTTGGATAGTCTTAATTATAATTATCTTATTTATCGGACCCTTCAATAATTTAATTTTTTGGGCAATACAATTAAAATGTGTAAAAGAAAACTATTGTATTACAGCTACATTGTTTCAGTCTTTAGTATTAGAGCTCCATTGTGTAAACCTGTTACGTTTTTCAGGTAAATCCGGTAAAGCAAGTAAATCTACCTCGGACGGTGCTCCTGCTCTGACTGTCATCCAATCTCTTCTAGCAACACTTCTGCTAAACCTCATTCGATGGTTCTGAGAAGGTCAGAGGTCAGGACATGACGTAGTGGTAACTGCTCCAAGTTCTTGCGTAACCGCCGGGTAATAGCAACGTTAGTCATCCAGAGAACATAGTTTCAGTTGAACTCTTAGTTGACCTTTGAGGAGCTGAGCTTTTGACATTTGAACCAGTCTCTTGTTGGATGTGGCGTTGGTTCGTTCCCATGCGCGGGTCCTTAGGGGCTCTCAGCCAACCACCATATACATCCAGGGGCTTGCCCATGCTCCAAACTGATTTAAATAAGTGGTCAAAGTGAAATGGTGGTCATTTCAGTGAGACAAAGAATGGCACAAATATCATTTAAAGTATAAGAGCTTCATAAAAATCTTGAGGCAAATTTGGAGAATACTTTCTATTACTTTCTAGCAATAAAACACACAAAAAACGGAAAACATGAAGATGTCTGGAGTTAATGGATGATGTTGTGATAAGATAGATGGTTACATCACCCTCCTGCTTTATGTAGTCTCCTATTTTAGTAGTTTTATAATTAAGTAGTGTTACTTTTTAATAGTAGTTATACATCTTCTACTTGTTACAAGTGATGATGATCCATTATATTAGTTTATTATTTGAGTACTTCATTACTTTCACATTCGAGTAGTTTACCTGTTAGTAGTAATGATGTATTTTATTAGTTTTCTGTTTGAGTAGTTTTTCTATTACTATTAGTGTTTTATTCTTATACTTATCATTTTTTTAGGTTGGTAAGTTCCTACCCACTTCTCTTAATGAGTGGTGGCAATCCGATTTTAGCAGTTTCCTATTAAAAGTAATCTTACTTTAGTAGTTTCCTATTATGAGCAGTGGCAATCCTATTTTAGTAGTTTCCTATTACAAGAAGTGGCAAGCCTATTTTAATAGCTTCCTACTTCTGTGGTTTTGAGTGTCCTATAAATAGGTAGTAGCATTCCTATTTTAGTTGTTTCGATTATATGTAGTGGCAATCCCACTTTAGTACCTTCCTATTATAAGTTGTGGGAATTCCATTTCTGTAGTTCAATATTAAATATTAGAAGTTTGCAATTGTGGCAAATCTATTTTTAGTCATTTCCTATTATGAGTAGTGTCAATCCTATTTTAATTGTTTTCAATTAAAAGAAGTGGCTATCCTATTAGAAGTAACGTTATTCCTATTTTAATAAAATAGTTGCTACCATATTTATTGTGGTTATCATAGCAGAAGTAGTGATGATGCTGATTAAATGTTATCCTATTTTTAAGTTACCCTATTAAAAGGCATATTGATGATTTTGGTTATCCTATCGAAACTAGTGACTATACTATTTATAGCGGTTGTCCTATTAGAAGTAGTGACAATCCTATTTGAGTGGTTATCCTATTAAAAAGTATAGACGATCCAATTTTAGTATTAACCCAATTAAAAAGCAGAGGCTATAATTTTTTGGCAGTTGTTCCAGTGATGATCCTATTTTACCATTTATCCCATTAAAAGTAGTAAATATCCTATTTTCAGCTGTTGTCCCATTGATGATCCTTTAGAAACAGTTATCCTATTAAAACTAGTAGTTATCCTAAATATAGCAGTTACCTGTTTTAAGTAGTGATCATACGATTCTAGTATTATTTGTCCTGTTGAATGTTGCAATAATAGCGCTAATTACTATAATGCACTGACGATTTTCTTTATTACGAGTTATCCTATTAAAACCGGTGGATATAATATTTATATAGGTTTCCTATATAAAGATAGTTAAAGGATGAATCCAATTTAGTAGTTAATCCTAGCAAGAAGTCAATGTAGATCCTATTTTTAGCGGTTGACCCAATGTAAGCAGTAATCATCGTATTTAGAGTGGTTACATCAGCGGAACTGGTGGCTATCCTATTTATAGCGGTTATCCTATTAGAAGTAATAGTAGTCCTATATTTAGCTTTTTGTAGTAGTGATTATCCTATTTATAGGGGTTACCGTGTAAATATAGCAGTTGTTCTGGTAAAGGCAGCGACTATCCTGTTTTTAGATTTATCCTATTATAAGTGGTGATAGGATGATCACTACTTTTAATATGATAACCGCTACAAATAGGATAAGCACCGCCTTCTGAAGAAATAATATTACCACTAAAACAGAACTATTCCTACTTTTAATAATGCAACTGCTATAAATGTGAGAGGCAATACTTTTACGACAATACAAAACTGCATCATCGTTATATCTAACACGACAACCGGTATAAGAATTGGATTAGGAGCAATCACTACTTCTAACAGCACAACAAAGCCACTACTTTTGGTCTAATGAATACTAAAATAGGATAGCCGCTATTTCTAATAGCATAACCACCATAATTAGGATAGTCAAAGCTTTTAACATGTGCTTTTAAGAGTATAACCGCTATCAATAGGGTAAAAAAGCATTAATAGGACAACTGTTTACCCCGGATTATCACTAATTGTAGCAGGATAACTGCTATATATAGGATGGCCACTACTTAACTTCTCTTAACAGGAAACTACTAGAATGGGATTGCAACTGCCCACAATTGGAAATTACTAAATATGATTGCCACTACTTATAATAGGAAACGGCTAAATTAGGATTGCCACCACCCTTTTAAGGAAACTACTTAAATGGGATCACCACTACAAAGTGCAGGACACTAGTAGAAGAGAATTGCCACTACACAGTTAACTAATTATGCCACCACTCATTTAGGAAACTTCTATAATAGGCTTGCCAATACTCATAATAAGGACAAACTACTAAAATGTACTAATGCCAGTACTAACAATAAAAAACTACTAAAATGGGAATGTCACTACTAATTACAGCTAACTACTACTAATTGCCACCACTCATACTAGCAAACGACTAAAATAGAATTTCTACGACTCATAAGTCGTAAGTATTCATATAGGATTGTCACTACTTTTAATAGGACAATGCTAAAATAAGATTACCACACTCATACTATGCAACTGCTTAAATAGGATTGTCACTAACCATAGTAGTAGACTACTAATTAGGATGTCCACACTTTTAATAGGAAACTGCTAAAAATTGGGCTGCCAGTACTGACAATAATAAACTACTAAAATAGGATTTACACTACTCATTAGACTACTGAAGTGGCATTTTCAATATTTTAATGGGAAACCACTGTAACAGGATTGCCGATACTTTTCATGTGAAACTACTAAGTTAGATTTCCGGCACTTATAATAGGAAATTACAAAAATAAGATTTAAGATGAAAGTGCTAAAATGTGATTACCAGTGTTTTTTAATAGGAAGCTATTAGACTACTAGCATCATCACAACTTATAATAGGACACCACAAAATAGGATTACCACGAATTTTAATAGGAGAATTGTAGACTCGGGCTTCCTCGGCCGTGGGACCTACCATCTGGAATGGACTTCCATTAGTCTCCTACGTAAGAACTCCATTTTCATTTTACGCCTCTCTTAAAACTGTCCTTTGCAGCCGAGGGTTAGGCCGGCAGCGCCTCTGAGTAGATATCTTGAAGGGGTGCTATATCAAGCATTTGTAGAAAATTTGCGACCAATCGATCCAGTGTATCTAAAGTTTCTTCTGGAACATACAAATATAACTTTTATTCTATATATGTAGACCTAAAGATTGTGTTAGGCAGCCAAGAGGACATGTCTGCAAAGAAAGCTTCGCCTGCTAATGTGGAGGTTACGGTGTTGAGACGTTTATTGACATCGACTGGTGGCGATGTTTTGTCATTAGTTAGCATCTAATGTCATTAGATAGCCTGCTATCTAATGACATTAGATGTTCATCATCATCAGGCCAGGGTCATATGGTCAGGGTCATGTTCGACGACGACGAAATACAAGCGAATCAGTCACAACGTCAGAATATTTGGAAACATTCTTGACTTACTACGTATCACAAGTGAAAAATACTGGTGAGTCAGACACTTAATAAAAGTCAGAAAACAGAGTTGTGTGAAGGTCATGACGTCACATTCATAACATATTCATTTAAATGATCTCACAGTGTACTCACTCTGGGCTCTCATTCTTCCTATCGGACTATTCCGCCTCACTTTGTGTCTGAAAGCAGGGCCACTCCTCGCATGATCCAGTGATCCGGATCAGCCTGGGTCTTCAGAAGTAGTGGGAAGATGTAAGTGAGGTCGGTTCGTCGTGGCTTCTTATAGACGGGGCATTCGTAGAGACCGGAGCTCTTGCGACGTTCACCGTTAATGGCGAAGATGTGTACGACGGGAAGAGCGGTGTAGAGAACCTTTGGTGGTGGCTCCACCAGACGATGACTTCTCCGATCCCAACCAGCTCCATCCAAGAACAAACCGTGCACATAAACGCCTACAAATCAAGTTCAAACAAATCAAGTTCAAACAAATCAAGTTCAAACAAATCAAGTTCAATTTGATATTGCCCTTCTTCCAATATTTCAGGAGTGCACGTACGCCTCGACGGCGCAATCGCATTTGTACTGCAGAGCAATTATGCGCGATGGACTTGCTCAAGATCCTTACATAGTGACGCCTCGGACGAGGGTCGAACCAGCTCACTCAGCGAACACTGAGCATTATGGGCCGACCGCTCTAACCAATTGGCCACCATGCCACACACTAGTAGATTAAAAATCTAACATTGATTTCACTTTGGTAGTGCAGTAATCTAGCCTAGATAAAGGAAGAGGGCAACCCTAATGATCGTTGTTGTCCGCCGCCACCACCATCACCGTACCCACCCACCATCACCACTACATCCACCCACCATCACCACTCCATCCATCCACCATCACCACTACCACAACAACACACAGACCTTCCGTTGGTCCATTGACGACATCTTCCTTCATCAACCGTGTCACTTCATTATCAAGTACGACGCCATCTAGTGCCCATCCCTTGTGCGCCCTCGTGATCTCCTGCCTCATGGCCGTCAGAAAGCCCTGAGGGTTGAAGAAGCCAGTCATCCAGAAGACCTTTGGGCGACATTCGAACAACCAACCACTGAACTGAGTGTTACGATCCAGCAGATCCGTACACCAGAATCCGAAGGTGGCCGACTCCCAGGATATCTGTGGAAATTTAGTTATTAACGTCATTATAATTATACTACTAACATGATATTACTAATAGCAATGATTAGTGTTGATACGGTTGAAATAATAGCAATATTATGTGCTATTAATTTGCGGTACACGACCTTTTGGTTGCAGCAATAATCCAGATATTTCTCTTTCTTTTATGTAAACTGGACATAAAATAATTAGTAATCGTAACCGTATATTTATATAGCTCCACTTTGAGACAAGAGGCGTTTCAGATCCGGATCTGTTTCCTCACTGACGAAGGGAGCAGTTTTCGTGTGGTTGCGGAACTGATCGGAGGTTAAGGAAGAATAGTTAATTGGAACTGAGATAGCCAGTTCCAGCTGGAGGGACTCGAAGTGGCGAAACTTCTACACTAAGTCATAGAAGTACGAGTCAGTGAGACGACTAAATAGCCCAGAGCTGAAGAACGACTGGGTTAAGGAGATACTCGAGGCCCTCAGGTACAGTGGAATAGTCAGCAAGACTTCCGCACGAGGGAACAGCCTTAAACGTAATACACTGGCGGATGGGGAGCCAGTGGAGAGAGTCTTTGGTAAAAGACTAGATGTGGTCAAATTTCCCGATAAACTCTACAATGTGGGCTGCAGCATTGAGGATGACCTGCATAGGTTGGTGTCACGCGCAACACTTTGGACTATGGCGCTATATAAAAGTCATCGATCGACAGCAGAGGCGTATGAGGATTACGGATGAATGAAGACGTCTACCTGACACATGAGATGGGAGACATCAATGGGCTTCGCCGGAGGCAGACGGCCTCAATACAGACGGCGAAAATTATGCAAAGATCATCGGGGTGTCAAGCAACGAAACCCGACACCTCGAGGCAGACGCCTACCCCTTCCATCTCTACGACCCACAGACAAGAAACTCAGGAATCAGTTGAAGATTTGGTCTGGACCGGCTGGTTGACACGGATCATGAATAGGGGACAATTCCGATACGAACGGCGCAACCCACTAGGCGGTATAACTGTAGTGATGTAATTCAATGACACTGACAAGGCCCAGCCATGACAGCCGCTAGTAACTGGACGCCCCCTAGGGATCTGACGTTACGCTAGGGACGCCAAGACCCGACCAACCAGGGTTTAGTAATGGTTTCTGCAGGTGACCTGTCGTCCAATAGAGATACGAGTTTTGTGTTTGGGATGGCGAAGGAAATCGCCTCTAGAAGGATTGATATAGCGTAGCAAGCAAGGGAAGCGGGACTTGTTTCGGAACTGGGGGAGACGCTAGGTCGTTCTGACGATAAAGGTAATCAACATAGTTGGGAATCCCGTCTCCAACGTAAACCAGGGAAACATTTCTAAAAGGACACTAATAACTCCAGTAAGTGTAGATAGGATAAGTGGTGATAAGTGTATATATATAATTAACTATACATATTAAAACCATCAAGTGTGTCGTGTTGCTGAGCCTGGTGATAGAGGAAAGAACTAGCGGGTACTCTCGTCATCAAGAAGAAGGAGTGGCGAGAGTGAAATCTGCGATAGTTTGTCTTGTTAGTTTAAATGGAAGAATGACCAAACAATTAATAATAATAATACTGCCAGTGTTGACATTAACTAGCATTGATGTGTGTGCATCAGTGTTAATAGCAGCACCAAAAGTATCCTGAATATGAATCATGATCTGACCCTTCTCCATGCCACTGGGATGCGAGCGTCGTACATGCAGTCGAGAGCATCCTTCAGGTTCTCTGACATGATGATCGTTCCATCGATTGCCAGCTTCAGATCCTGCAGAGTGTCCCTGACCGTCGTCAGGACCTTCTGCATCCGATCAATCTCTTGACGCAGGAAGATCGTCAGAGGTTGAGCCAAACCCATCCGCTTCAGACAGTCGCGTACCTACCAAATAAATATTACGTCTATCAAAAATACAATATAAAGCCGCTATATAAATGTTTGGATACACATGCTAACTAAGGCATATGGTTAGCATTGTGCGAAAACTGGGATCTGCTTGCATTGCCGTTTAACATATTAATGGCATGACCTGGTATTATTGTTGGCGCTACCTATTCCTTAGTGCATTGTGCAAAATATTAAAAAGAGTTTAAAGACATTTTGACAACAAAGATCGTTGCCGTCAACATACATTTGCGTGGCATATTCACTTAAAGCATCTTTGTAAATTGTTGGATGTTGGCATTATACTCAAAAGTGAATCAAAATGAAGGCAAATCAATCGACACTTACCCCTTTTAAATTGCTAATCAGTCACAGGGCAGCTTTCCGTCCCATATGTATTGGCCAATTGAAACCACCTTCGTTATAGGCTAGGTTTTGAAACACCGTCGATTGATGCTTTGTGCGTTACACGTCGGCGCAATAGAAGTTGCCAATTACAAGAACAATAATTACCATCTATGCGCTGGTCTAAAGACGGCCACCGTTCATTTTCAGTTAGAAGAGCATTGCCTTATGTTGTAATAAATGGAATTGAGAAGACACTGGACTACTGGCAAGTATACACACATAATGTGACATATAAAGTATACTCATTAATACATACATATCACATATCAACATACATACGTACATTCAATCATGCATTATTATTATTATTGTTATTATTATTATTATTATTATTGGCATTTTGTGTGTGTTTGTATATATGAATTTGTGTGTGTGCGTGTGTGTGTGTGTTTTAGGGCTATGGCCGTGCAAAACAATGTAAATTTATGATTATTCAAAAGGAATGTTCCTACGTTTCAAAATATTTAGCGTTAATCCAGTCCCACTTACCTGATGGTAGGGCTGCCACCGCCATCTAGGCACATACCACGTGATATTAGGGTTAGGAATAGCACAACACAATGCATGTGTCATACCTAGGTCAAAGGTCAAAATGTGGGTGGCAGAACATGCACTATACACACTACTGACCCCTAGGTCAAAGGTCACTCAGATAAGAAAACAGATTTTGGGAACGCCCCTTAAGGCTAGGGTTAGGACGTCATACCTGTCATAATTCTGGACCAAAGTTTGAGCCGGAACAAATATTCCCCTCACTATGTATACCAGTTTGGTGCTTTGTGAATTTTGATAGCGCCGCCACAGAGGACATTAGAAAATGCGCTACATAAACGTGGGAAACCAAAGAGACGATGGTTAATACCTCGTGGGCGATATAATCGTCTGGTAGTTTTGCGAGCATGTCGTCTGCCAGACGATAGACGACCGCTTCCCTCGTCTCTCCACCGGTTCCACTGGCATCCTTTGGCTGGATGCTTACCACCTTCTCCAGCATCTCATTCGCTGTATTCGTCTGGTACCTGGAATTTAAGAAAAGCCACAGACACATCAAATAAATCATTTAATTGAATAGGTACATTTCGGACGCTTTGAATTCAAGTTCACAGTACAGAGTGGGAAGGACAATGTCATTTCAAATTGACGTTGGCACGTTGGTACCGATTTGACGTTGGCCACATAGGAACGAAAGTAATCTTACACAAACTGGACGTTGAGAGAATTTCCCCAAACAATGGTACTTTAGATCTTTACAGAGATCTATAAACGAGTGCATTCCAAGCGAACATATGAACAACCGCTCAAAGCTGATGCTTTCCAATAACCACACCAACACATGACCTTAAACCTTGGTGTAATAATAACTGCAGTTGGTCAAAGCGTTTTCCTTAAACACCTTTAAGAAGTTATCACCAAACATATATATATATATATATATATATATATATAAAATTATTATATAATGATATGGGCAGTGGACAATGGAAACGATCAAAAAGTAATTAGTATGCCCCTTTATTGCCAGATCAATGCCTGGATAAAGGCGGAGGGCGACACTACTGTCTTTGCCATCATAGAGTCGCAAAACTGAAACGAACCAAGCAACCATTATAATTTAACATCACCCTTGCAGCTTATGAAATAACAATGGAAAGACAAACAGATTAGCAAACAGACGAGGACGATGATGGACGTATAAATAAGACGCGCAGATTATGTTCACGCGTGCGTGTCATAACTAGAGTGCCTCTAAATTAATTACATAATCATCTCATAACTTGAAAACGTTCTTCACTGGCTGTATTGCCACCAGTCAGGAAATAACCGCAGAGAAATTCCAAGTTCAAAGCCTTTTCGTAAATAATTTGACCATCCACGCTTCGTCCGTTTAGTGATCACCCATCCGTGCTTGTCAACGTAATTATAACTGTACCAGAGCCAGTGATGCGAGACAGATCACTGCTATGAGCAGATCCTTGCGTCATGGGGCGATTCTCAGTTGTCTGCCCGTCGACGTATGACCCACACCCCACCTTAGATCTTCTGCTCTTCTCTAACAATTCTCTATCCCATATTTCCATTTCTATTCTTCTCTTAAATCTGTCTTTTCGGCCGAGGCTTGACTGGTAGCAGAAGATCCAATTGAAGGCTATTCCAAGCAGTCTGCTTGTGGCGATAACAAAATAGTCCTAAGCCTTTTGTAAAACAAAGGCATATTAGGCTATCTAATCTAAAGTTGGTTAAGTCGACATCGATGGTAACAGTCGCATCTCTAAGGTGGGGTGTGGGTCATAGGTCGATGGGCAGACAACTGAGAATTGGCGTAGCTTGGGGACTGGCACTGTATGACTGGCACTGTATGACTGCGAACAGTGGCTGAGCCAGTATTTTGTTTCAGTTTAAAGACACTGATAGCAAATATGATAAGCATCGCCCTCCTCCCTTATCCAAGCTTAGGACTGGCACGGTCAGATTGTGAACAGTAGATGAGTTAGTGGTGAAGCCTTCTGGCTACGAGACAATTTAACATAAATCCATAACCATCCTTGGACACAGATAGTGTTTGGTTGGATGGATCCGGAGTTTAACGACCGCTTTTGACAACAATGGCCGTTGAAGTAGTCAGAAATTTGCTTGGCACATTACAGCACTTACAGCTAATAATTGTGAATATTAATTAAGAAAGAATGAACAATTTAGATAGCGTTTGAACGGAATCAACCACCGTATAGCATTGAAAAGCAACTATTAAAAGGTGTCTAAACGTAACAATATCACACTAACATTTATGTGTAGCGATTTATGTGTGTCTCAAATAGGCCGCTTACAGCGATGTCAACATGATTCGACTTTGGATAGGATACCATAGTCCAAGCAAGCTATTGGACGGGTGGAACTAGAGTCACACGACAGCTTACGACAACATGAGCCGTTGCTGTCGACAAAATATTTTGCAACAATGGCTCATTACTTGCGAATGGGAAGTTGCTGCATAACCAAAATGATTAGCGTGCCCTTCTCCATGTCCAGCCTCGGGACCAGCGCTGTCAACGTGCGAACAGTGGTAAAGTTGACTATAACGATTAAACACTGAGCTTACTAATATTGAATCGGAAATGAACGATTCAATGATATCAGAGTATCAGAGGGCAACAACGTAACTGTGATCGTATACAAGCTCTGTTTAGTTCATTTACGTTAAGCTACGAATCTGCAGGATACAATAGAAAGAAATCGTTCTACTCTTTGTGATTTTCACCACGAGTCGTGGCAAGTGGCAGCGTTTTACTGCGCTTCAGCTGGTGTTCTATTATCGCCCAATCGCCGACCATGTGCGCCCACATGTCTCATAACTACTAAGGCACGGAATGTACGCCCTTCGAAGCTCTGCTGGGCCAACAAAAACCTAAGATTTCTCGAACTAACCTCGAAAGATTCAATTTCATCTTGAAATATGGAGACCTCAACGAACCATCTCCTGTTCGATGTGGACACCTCCATCGCCTAGCTTCAGCATCTCCATCGAGTCGGCACAGGAGTGCAACCAGCCCATTTTTCTGGGTGTACTCCAATTGCAAACGCTGATGGCTCCAATCAGCGTCCTGAAGGTACTGCTACCCACATTCAAAATAAGAAAAACTCAACGAAATTGGATCAATTGTGTGGGCCACTTTTTTCAAGGTGTGCTCAAAAACCTCTCAGCACCCTCCTAGCGGCGCCTCTGGTTCGACTTCCCAATGTCCGCTCGCTTGGGAACAGATCCTTCTCAGCGCAGGAACTTATATCCTCCTCTTAATTCGATAGGTTCTGCGCTTTTGAAAACTGGCATGAAGCCAACAACTCTCCGTCGGTCACGACCATCTTCCATAGACTATATCACTTTTGTATGTCATCAAATATGTCCGTGTCCACACAGATGACACACTCTCGATGTCATCATCACACCAACAGGCGCTGTTATCAAAAAAAGCAACTAAAAACATTTGATGATTAAACAAAAATATTATAATGTGCAAGGTACAATAGGGGAAAGACCCAAGAAGGACCGAGGTCCTGTAGGCGATGGCACCCATGTTAAGAGAAAAAACATTCAAAGGTCGGAGGTCGATATATAGATAATACTAATAATTGCTTAACTAGTTAACTATTACATCATTGTCTAGCTAAATATTTAGTTACCAAGTTGACTATCTCGTATATTATAACAGTGAACTATTATGATACATTACATTTATGACTGATATCAAAACATAGTATCAAATTTGATTACATTCAAGTGAAGTCAACAAGAAGTACTCCTGCACACTCGCCTTAAAGATTTGGTATTGCTTTAAATTTACCTGGAATGTTATTCCATAACTCAGCACCAGAATATTTTATGGTGAATGTTCTTGAGTTAGTTCTGGCATAGATAGGTCTGTATGAGGAGGAGGAGGAGGGGCACAGACAATAAGGGTCAGCATCAGTTGGTGATGTAAAGTAATTATTGAAGACCAGAGGTAATTAATTGTGGTTGTATTTTAACATAAATTCAGATATTTGACACAACGTTATTAGTCTTAACTTAAGTAATCCTAGCTGTATGTATATGTTGTCAACCCGAGATAAAGGAGGATAACCAGCAATAAAGCGAACTGCTCGGTTTTGGAGGATAGTTAGTCGTTTCAGCCGAGAGGGGTAGTTGGATGCCCAGATAATATTGCAGTAATTTAGGGTGTATCATCGTATAATATAGGCTTTTACGTATATTAGTTGGTAAGAGGTAAGCAATAATATCCCAAGACTTTCGGCAATTTTTATTGAGATGCTGTGTATGTGGTCGTTCCAAGTTAAGTGATTATCAATCAAAACACCAAGGAATTTGACTGAGTTAACTTTCGTTACTGGTGTGTTGTTTATTAACAGAGGAATTTCAATTAGGGGTAATGTCTTACGGTGAGAGCTGAATAGTATGTAGTTTGTCTTTTTAATGTTTAAAGATAGTTTGTTGGCTGCAAACCAATCATTTATATTTACAAGCTCATGGTTTAGCTGCTGGACCTATTTTTCATAGGACTTATTAGATGCAAGTATGTTTGTATCATCTGCGAACAAGTAGAAATGGAGTGCAGACGAAGCATTTGGAAGGTCGTTTATAAATAGTACAAAACAGTAAAGGAACCAGAATTGAGCTCTGCGGAACACCATGTTTTACTAGGTTTAGGGCAGATAAATGATTATTACATTTGACTTGTTGGTATCTAAAGTTAGGTAACTGCGGCACCAAGACAAGGTTCCGAGGAAAGGAAACCAAGGAAACAACACAACATCACAGGTCACAATACACTGGATGACGCCATCTACCCTGAATGCCACATGCCGTTAGTAAAGCATGGATACAGTGAATCATTAGGCCGTATTACGCCCAAGCAACTTTTGCCGACGTCAACTACGGCCATTCTAAATATAGTACACACTTACATTATTTTTATTATTACTATTATTACATTATTATATTATATCATATATATATTATATTATTAAATTATGTAATATGTAGTCCTATGAGATAGTCCTGATCCCTCAGATGATATAAAAATTGCCCAGAGACAGAAAAATGGGTGATCTGGAACGGTTACGTCTGATCCGATTCAGACATAAAAATTATTATTGCTTTTATTATTATTATTATTATTATCATTATTATTATTATTATTATTATTATTACTATTATTATTTCTATTATTATTATTACTATTACTATTATTATTATTATTGTCACATATAGTGTTATTCATCATTGGCATTGCCAACGGATCTGTCATCAGGCCATCTGAGCGCCGCTTATCAGTGGATTGTAATCTTGACATAGTACCCTGAAAAGCCACCGCATTGAAACGTTGGATCAATGCCGACAAGTTCTGGAAAAGGAAGTAGTCATATTATTAATTATATTAATTACATATCATTATATTATATTATATGTAGTTATATTATTAATGCGTCAACGGCCTTTCTTAGGCCTACTACAAGTTACGGTGTAATTGAACGGTTGGATCGAATCGCTAGTTAGGCTACATTTAAACGACAACATAGGTAGGCTTATAAGGTAAGATCGATGTCAACGGCCTTTGTAATGACAAGATGCCATAAAACACTGAACTGCTACTACCACCACCCTTTACAACTGTCATGACCTTTGAGACCGAAGGAGGTCATGTAACATAACCAATATGTAATCGTGTCAGTCCCAAGCTTGTAGAATAAAGAAGGGAGACGCCGACCATGTTTGTTATGACACAGCGTCGCTAAACAGCAACAAAAGATTGTACAAATATTAACTCAAACGGTTTAAATCGGTTTCGCTTACGCCAAACGTTAAGGTTTTCTATCCTTAGGTGGTTCGTCCGTAATGTAAAGAAACAGTTAGGAAACTGTTTAATGAATTCTTGCCAATAATGGGCGTGGTAAGATCGACATCAATGACGTCGGCATCGGCAAGATAAGGCTAGAAACTGAATACCCCAAATAATTATACCCTCTGTTTAGACATCTTTAAATCGTGATTTTCTGGAGCATATAGTTGGCATAAAAGACTCCTTATGATATGCGAAAAACTGCTGCAAGAACTCAGGCAGTGCCAGTCCCGAGCCTGAATAAAGGAGAAGGGTGACGCTAATAATCTTTGTTAACACACAGTGTCGTTAAACTGCAACTACCTATACCTACCTTATGATGTGAAACTCCTCCGCTACAAGAACTCAGCCAGTGCCAGTCCTCAGCCTGGATAAAGGAGGAGAGCGAATCTAATGATCTTTGTTATCACAGTAAACTGTCGTTAAACTGCCACTACCACCTTATGATGTTCATTCCAGGAAAAAACTCGCATAGTCATTAAATAAGCAAAATCTTGCACTGTACAAATACGTTTCCTTCCGAACTTTAAACGACTTCAGATGCGACTTATGGCATGCTAGTCCCAAGCTTGGATGAATGAGGAGGGCTACGCTAATGATCCTTGTTATTACATAACGCTGTTGAACTGAAACAACTAGGCCTATTTCAGGTGACGATTAGAAGAAACTTTTTATCAATTTCAATCGCAGCTCAATTATAACTAAGACCTACGTCAATGGCCTCCGTAAGATGTTGTTGATGATAAGTTCTCTGCCCGAAGGTAGGTCCATTTGGCTTTACGCCACCCGGGGATGAGATGAGTGAAGTGGTCTCCCGTTGCCTTACTCACAGATAATTATGGGTGAGCAACTTGCCGAAGGTCGCTACGCGGTAATCGGACAACTCGTCGCCGGACAATTCGTCGCGGACAATTCGTCGCAGGACAATTCGGCGCGGACAATTTAACGAAAATATTGGACAATTCAGCGCGGACAATTCGTCACGGTAAATATCAATGTGTCTATAGGGTCAATGCGGGGTAGTTGGCTCTCGTCGATTTAATAGAATAAGCGACTTACTCATTGTAACGGTTTACTAACAGTCGAACAATTTTGGAGAGTACATTTCCCAAAAAAATTATTAACATTTAGTTGACAGTGTGTTAGATTAGAGTAACTTCTGGATCTAATAGACCCTAATTAGAGTGTATATGTTCCATTAAAACTTGATGTTAGGCATATAAATTTGGAAAACTTGACAGTATAATCTTAAATTCTAGTTTTAATATTTCTGTTTATTTGTATGGTTGCTTAATGAAGCTTTTACCATTGTTTCATATTATTATTGACCACGCCGAATTGTCCGCGACGAATTGTCCTGCGACGAATTGTCCTAGAACCCACTACGCAGTGACTTGGAACCTGCAATCCTTCAAACGCAACGGATGTTCGGTGAACATCCCACTACGCCACCGCGACCCACAAGATGTTGTTAAACGTTAAAAATGCAAATGCGTAAAGGCTGCTTAGACACCTTTAGAACGCTCCCCAAGCAATATATAAGCCAACATTTGGTTGAAACCCAAACATCAAAAGCTTATTTTCCATATATATATATATATATATATATATATATATATATATATATATATATATATATGTCGTTTTCATTGCACCACATGCAGTTTTTGGCACTGTCCCACCTGTGGTAGTGCCGGTCCAAACCTAGAGATAGGAGGAGGAGAGGAGGAGGAAGAGGGAGACGATAATATTAGTTGCCACAACAGCCTGGGTAAACAGTAACCAACTAAATTCATATAAATTCAAACTAACTACTGTATGCATTATCAACAGCCTTTGAATCCACAATACGACGAATAAGAAAACACGAATCTTTTGAAAAGGCGGCAGAAGATGTCTTACGTGATATCGGCATTTGGATGAAGTCCAAAGGTCTCTGGAGAGTCAACCATTGAAAGAGATTCAATGAACGCCTTGTACTCCTCCACCGTCTTACAACTCGGAATCTTATAGCCTTAAGAAATCAGAAGTACAAGTACAGTTAGGAAGGTATAAAATGGTAGCACTAAGAACTCTAAAGTACAAGTCAGGGTCAGTAAGGAAGGTATAAAACGGTAGCCCTAAGAAATCAAAAGGACAAGTCAGGGTCAGCTAAGGTCAGTTAAGACGGTATAATATGATAACCAAAAGCAATTAGAAGTACTAGTTAAGCGAAGTCAAGACTCTTAGAGCCTAAACTAATCAAGAGTACATGTTAGACTCGGTTAATTTGGTATCTTGTAGCTTTAATGCTTTCTGATGGAGTGATGGTTGAATGTATATTGGGATGAAGACATAAAGATAACAACTTGCCTGCATAGAACTCGAAGGCGTCTGAGAACATTTGTTCGTGGAACCAGACCTTAGCGTACGTACTGAGAAGGCGTTTGTCATAGTCATCCGTTACACGACTACCGTATTGCACCTCTCCTATCATGTAGCACATCGTCGCCCACGACACTCCCTGCAACAAAACCAACGATAACCAACTCTTATAACAATAGGGATCTTATAATGCAGAGGTGTCAAACCTGTTTGTGATGGCGGGCCAGTTGAAATACCTTCTAGCAAGTGGCGGGCCAGAGTGCTGACAGCATAAGTAGAATTACTAGAAGCCATACCAGACATAATCTACCCCAGTCAGTCCTAGGCATTCGTCTTCACCATACAACAGAGGGTACACACCCACTCTATCATTACCCAATACCCATAATGCCAGGATCTCCCATCAAACGCCGTCACCTGCCACAGTCATATGCCCTACATCAACTAGCAATCAGTAGCTTTAAGAGTCTTGCGTTACGACCTCATGCAAGTTCCTGGAGCTCCCTATTTCAGTTTATTTGCACCATCCCTGAATCTAGTACAAATAATAATTATTATTGTCTTAATGTCTCGAGAGTATATAGTACATTTCTATATAATATATTCAGTTATCATGAAGTAGTTGGTGTTATAAATAGATAACCGACAGCCTAGGTGGTGATACTATAAGCCTTATGCTAGAGTCTACATAAGTAAGATAGGAAAACTGCATATATCTAACATATTATTCTTTAATTCCATACTCTATGTCTTTAACGCATCATGTTAAAGACACCAATGCCACATAATACAATTTATGCCATGTAATGCTATGGCATGTTGTTGTTGCATTAAGCCGTTAGGTAATGTCGCTCTCTTTGCATTGTGATGTCAAGTTTCGCCAATGTCATGTAATACTTGGTTATGTTACAATGCTGTGCTATTCTAATGTAAAGTTCCTTTATCAGTATTATTATTATCATTTATCTATATAATTACCTAAACCACGTGACTATGTCTGTCAATCTCTGATCTAAATATAGCCTGTCGGGTGCTGTAAGCTTTAGCCAGTTTTTCCGTAAATCTTCCATAAACCTTATTGCACCGGGTGCTGTTAGAGTCTTTCAAATAAACAGAGTAAGCAAAATGTCCAATTCGACTTTCAAAAAACTCATATTCGCGTGTACGTTATTATATTTGCAGTTAACAAAATTAAATACATCGTGTAATGTAAGTATATTTTCAGCTATTGAAATTAAATGGAATCTTAACGGGTAATGCGTAATTTTGGTATATTTCAGTATTGACCGCGGTGAACGTAATTTTGGTATATTTCAGTATTGACCGCGGTGAACTCGCAGTAGGCTTATGTTTAGGTGACGCACAATTCGCATTGCCCGTTTCGTTAAATTCGTTCCAGTGTCTTAACCGCTACTCTAACAAGGTTAAAATTAAATATGACCCGTGATTTTTCACGGGTTAACCGCTAGTTATCATTATAATGCTGTGCCATTTTTGTTGTTGCAAAGTTATGCCGTCTCGTGCATTGATTGGGAGACCAGATGCCATCGATATCGCACCACACCCTTTTCAACGTGGAGGGTAAAGATATAAATGCAAACTCGTGTAATTTAAAATGTTATGTCATATTGAACTGGCCGGAAATTTCAATAACTAAAAATCTGTACGCAAATAAATTAAATAAATCGAAAATGGGAAAGAATAAACGAAAAAGAAATCTTGAAATATCATCAAGTTCTTCAAAGTCGAGTGACTTTTCGTTGAGCATATCTGGAGAAGAGAGATTAGAATGGAAACGCCGATTCAACAAATTATTTAGAATTATAAGATATCTTTTCCATTATAAAATCTCATGTAGTTAATGAATGGCAGAGGGAATATGACAGTGATTCCAACGGTCAGCATTATAAATATATTTGTCCTGTGGTGGACACGTGCTTAAAATTCACTGACCCAAATAGAAAGAAAGAGGTTCAAATATCAAGATTAAGTTTATGAAAAGTAAATCTAAATTAATGACTTCTTCTTATGAAGAAACATGAAACTGGACTTTGTAGTTTATGTAAGGTCCCAGAAAATATTAACCATTTATTATTAAATTGTAGAAAAGAGAACATCTCTAACATATTAAAAGATGCATGTGTTTTATATAAAATGAATTTTAATCAAAATTTTTACTAAGTGATGGTTGTATGCAAAGTAAAGTTTACATGCTTGTAAACGTTATTAGTAAGGGAAAAGTTGTGTAAATGTAGTCCTAAACAAATTGAGTTTTTCGGTTTTTGATGCGTGAAAATTAATTGTTAAAATGTGCAATAGTTACGAAGGTCTTGTTTTGTTTCTTATGGATTGGTTTTATTGACGATTGTGTATGTTAGGTGAGGGAATTGAGTGGGGTGATCTTGGTAAACATTATGCATAGCTACAGTCTGTAAATATCTGGAAAACATTTTGCACTAGATTAAGAAATCTTGATTCAGATTGAAATTTGCTACATGTAATTCAACATGTACTCAGGTACTAGTGCGCTGAGGGGAGTGTTGTCTTCTTGCATCAAGTATCTATTGCATTTATGATGAGAAGTTATCTCAAGACTTAGTCATAGATGCTGTAGAATGGCTAATGCTTTTGATTTAAAAAAATCTTTATTTCAAATACCTTGCATTGATTGTGTTAATTAAATACTTATTCAAACATATGATAATTAATATTGACCTCTTTTCATACATGTATATGCATATAAGACAAATGTTAATGGAGTTGTATTAGAAAGTTATAGTGAGTAAGTTAAAATCTATGCAAAGATGTAGTTCACTGTATATTATCACTTGGTATAACATGATAAATAAATAGTATAGACTTACATTATTAGAAAATAATTCTGTAATAATGTTTAATAGAATAAGAACATTATGGCAAAATTTCAAGCCAAAAATTCTTTGAAGGTATGATGATTAGACAAATGTATTTAGTGATTGGTCAGACACAATTTGTTTTAATTTGAACATTTCTTGATCCAAATATTGATGCAAATATTGTTACATTTGCATGAGATACCACATAACATGTACTATAGATGATGTTAATCCGTTATTATTTATGTGTAAAACATTGAACATTAGTTTAAAGTTCAAACAGTTATGAATTGTGTCTTTTGGATGCTTTGAATTTATTGTCACTGTACTGTATATGTTTCAAATTGTCGTCAACGACCATTGATGTCATACGACGATGTTAAACTGTGGATTAATAATTAATGTTAATCATCCACACTCATGTTATTCAGACCTGTTGTTAAAGTATGTTTTAATTAATGTTTAAACCATGGTTTATCATATTAGGCTACGTTATGTAATGCTATATTAAGCTACATGTATCTCACATTCAGTAATGCTGCAATGCCCTTTCCAACACTACGTCATCATATTGAAATATATAGTAAGTGATGCTATGTCGAACCTTTTTCGGGTCGACGTCATCCAAGTGATTCTGAACGAACTGTACAGTGGACGTAAAATCCGCCTGGTTGAATTCGTACGGAATGTTCCACCCTATGGGTCCAAACTTCCTCCTCTCCTGAACCGTCGTGTGGAGGAAGGCAACTGCGTAGAGCAGAGGCTTCCACTGGGGCATGGTGATGACGTCCAGCTGGTCCTGGTTGATTAGACCGTATGTCCTCTTCAGCCCGGCCTTCACTCCCTGGGGTGGCTCGGCCGTGAACTTGATTGACGACTGGAGAAGGTTGATCGGGAAGTTCTGGTGAACCTCTGTGGTGATCCAACATCGGAAGCTGTCGCTGAGGGTCTCCGTGAGCATGATCGCCTCGAAGAGCTCCTCCATGTAATCGAGGCCGAGGTGGCAGTTGTGCAGAAGGACCCAACTGCCGTCTTGCATCGACTGCGAGACCAGGCGACGCGCGTGAACCTCCTGGCCCTGGCCCATTGATATCGCTCCACACCCTTTTTAATGCGGAGAAAAAGATATAAATACAAATATTCTGGCAGATTTGCTCAATAGGCCCTGTACCATATCGGTAAACACCACATCAAACATCGAGACAAAGATATAAAAAACCATGTAGTTTCGTTTATGTCGTAAGCTTTAAATAAGGTTGGAAAGATGTTCAGCAAAAGTGCTTGATAAATGTCATAGAATGATAAATGTCATAGAATTGTCAAGATTTTAAATGCCTTAACTGTCAACTTAGCATACCTTTGCTCTTCGAACTTACACATTCCTTTGTACTTTGAACTTATGCATTCCTTTGAACTTTGAACTTACACATTCCTCATGCAATCCTTATTACTTTGAACTTACACATTCTTTAGTACTTTGAACTTAAGCATTCTTTTGTTCTTTGAACAATCGCTTTCCTTTGTTCCTTGAACTTACCCACTCCTTCTTGCTATGAATTAACATATTCATTTGAACTTTCAATTTATACATCCCTTTGAACTTACGCATTCCTTTGGACTTGGCAAGTCGTTCGATGTTTTCTGTTGGATCGGATCCCATCGACAGGAAGCAGATCATTGGAGTCCGACTGTTGCTCTCTGCCCACATTGCCTCCATGTCCAGAACGACCCCCTCAGCGTACTGAAACAAAGACGGACTACTTAAAGGACTAGTTGACCGACTGAATAGGCGACTGACTAGTTGAGTGGTTGGATGACCAATCCTTTGGCAGTAAGGCAAACTTACAAGCTGAATCAATCTGTAATTGACTGAGTAGATAATTTATTAATCTCTGTGTCGACAGATCTATAATATTGAAATCTGTAAAATATTTTAAGCTTTTCGTTTTCCAATTTGAATTAAAATATAAAATACATTTAAAAAAAGTTGCTGAACACTTCATTGGTTGAACAATCGACTGACTGTCTATCTCAGTGATTCTCAACCTGTGGGTCGCGCGACCCGCAAGTGGGTCGCAAAGGATATCCAAGTGGGTCGCCAACTTTTCTTCGAAATCGCATTTTTTTCGACTGAAAAATATTGTCACGTGAACGTAATGCGCTTTATTTTCGATAAATCAAGGCCTTGTCAGTGTTGCTGCCATTTTAAACTACCTACCTCTGTGAGACCGGTTGTTCAGCTACGATTACGAAAATGACAAAATAATTATAGGAATAGGCTCAGTGTAAATAGTGATTGCGTCTAACCAACATCAGCCCACGCATTGACTTAGGCCTACTTCAGACCAGAATGCAAGCATCGCCATCTCATTAACATTGACTCAATGTGAGTCAAATAATAATAGTTATTTTTAATATTTTTTTCTGACATTAAGCAATTTTTTATGATTTATTTATTGTTTTGTTATACGCTATCATGGTTAGTCGTAGAATGCATTGATGCGTGACTTACTGATTTAACAAAGATCATAATGTGCTTTTGGAGCCCGGGTTCATCAATATGGCATATGCCGACGACTCCAAACTGTACTTGACATGCCGCCCATCTGAGGCACTGGAGTGCGTGTCAAAAATCTTGGCAATTGTGGAGCAAGTGCAGGTCTGGATGTCCTCCAATCGTCTAAGATTGAACCCAGATAAAACTGAACTTATGTGGCTGGGTACGAGACAAGCGCGTTCGAGGGTTGACAAGAAGGCGATTAAAGGTTCAACGCGTCGTCCGGGACCTGGGAGTTCTTCTGGACGAAGACCTGTCCTTGGAGGAACATGTCAGTTCCCTTTGTATGTCTTGCTGTTATCAACTGCGCCATATTAGAGTCATTCGGCGAAATCTGTCAATTGACGCCGCTGTGACTCTTGTTCACTCCTTCGGGCTGACTCGCCTGGACTGCTGCAATGGTTTCCTTCCGGGTCTGCCAAAGTTTCGGATAAGACAGCTTCAATCCGTTCTCAACTGCGCCGCCCGAATCGTTGCCAAGCTGGGAAAATATTTCAAGCTATATGCGTGACACACTGCACTGACTCCCGGTTGAGGATAGGATCACATTCAGGATCATCCTCATGGGACGGACATCGGTGGTCGGCACGTCTTCAAATCACATCAGAGAGCTCTGTCTCCCCGTCTCGAGCCAGCCAGGTTGTCGATCCTTGCGTGCTGCAGCCCGTGGGGACTTGATGGTCCCGCGCTCCCGTACATCGATGCGGACAAACCGTGCCCCTTCTCATGCATTGGACTATCATTCTGGAACGCTCTTTCTTTACAACTTCTCAACATTGCACTGCTTGCAACCAACTTTTCTAAATAACTGAAATCGCATTTGCTTAGATCTGTTGGGTAGCTGCGTTTAGCGCCTTCGAGAGGTTCTTGCATTAAAGGCGCTATATAAATATCCTAATACATACATGCATGCTGCCAGATTTTGGAGTGGTGGGTCTCGTTAGGATCTAGTTGCCGTAAAGTGGGTCCCCACATCAAAAAGGTTGAGAGCCACTGATCTATCTGACCGGATTGGTTGACTAGTTGAAAGAGTTGCTGCTCGACTCTCGTTGATTGTCATACTGTTGTTCGACTAACTTGTTTCATTGTCTGATTGACTGGCCGAGCATTTAACTTGTTTGACTAAAAAATCGATTATTTGATTGATACGTCGAGCGTGGATGATTAACAATAAGTTACACGAGTTTGTATTTATATCTTTATCCTCCACGTTGAAAATGGTGTGGTGCGATATCGATGGAATCTGGTCTTCCAATCAATGCAAATCGAGTGATTCGCTGACTTTATGGTTCATTGATTGACGGACTGATTGAGTGATTGACTGATTAAATGGTTGATCGCCTGACCTGTTTTCCCATGACCTCGGCCACATATGTCTTGGCCATTGGAATCGTCCTATCCGGACACCAACTCCGGATGAGCATCAGTTTGTGGAAGGTGTTGAGGGACTGTCCGTAACCATCTGGAATGATCGCTTCCTCTGGGGCCTCAGCGTCAAACCACTCCCTCCACGGCTAATCACACACAATCAACGTTAGGACCATATTAACGTTCATTAATTGAAAAATTTATATAGCGCCCATTCAAGGTAACTACTCAGAAGCGTTCCCATCTCCGACCCGGACTAAGAGGTGCGTTTTCAAATGGCCATAAAATGTACCACTACACAATTTATACAGCAGATGTTATTCCAGAAAAGCCATTCTAGATACTAGAGCCTACCACAAAGAGTGCACGGTTTTGCATATCAGCTCAAACCACAGGAACATCTTATAGGCCTCGTTCAAAAACTGTATACGAAGTCCCAGCGACATCATTTTCTTAACCTTCGCATATGAGAGCAGGTGGCGACCTTTTCTCTCCCTCACAATCTCACCTTGTCCGCATCTCACCCTGCATAGCGAAGGTGGCTAGGGGTCGAGCAGAAATCTGGATACAAATCTAGCTCTTGCAGGGATTTGAACCCTGAACCGACCGTCCAGCACGCTACCCAGTAAAAGTCAATCTTTTAATTGGTCTTCTCTCCAATTTTCAGCCATCAAAATCGACAATTAATAAATTTATTAAGAAAATAAATCAGTTAAGAACCTTTTCGCTGCGGGTGACTTGTCCAAGGATTTGGTTGAACTGAGGGAGTTTGCTGAGTTCAACGAGGTTCAACCAAGTCATATCAGTTATCCAATTCGGTTTAGGATCCACAGCATTCAAGTCCAGCGCAGCACCACCTAACAGAATTACGATGATGACGATGATGATGATGATGATAAGAATAATAATAACAATAGCAATAACAATAGTAGTAGTAGTAATAATAATAATAATGATAATAACAAGCAGCCGACAGCGGCAGCTGTTTAGCAGAATCTGAGTGATTCGAGCGGATGAACCTGGGGTCGCTTCTCCTACTCCTGCTCCAGATGGGAAGATATTATGAATCTAGTTTGCTGGAATAACGCCCCATCAATTCGGTACAGCCGAGACGTTGGCCTGCTTCGTGTCAAAGCGACGATGATTCTGCTTCAGGTAAGTCTTGGGAGGGGCAAAATTGACCAACGAAAGAACTGCTCATGTTATGACCGGGTCTAGGAAATTTTCCCAAGACATTTTCTCCAACTGATCTATTACCCAGGACATATATGCCGCTGAATTAACTGCAATTAAAGAAGTTTTATTATGGATATCAGAGAATGAGAAAAAAGATAAGAAATTTTGCTGTTTTTTTCTGACTGTTTGAGTGCTCTTACTTCTATTAAAAGCAACTATTCACACTCTAGACCACTCCTTTTACAGGAAACAATGGTAGTAATGAATCAAATTAAATTGAGTAACATATTTTTAATTTGGATTCCTAGTCATGTTAATATATTAGGTAATGAAAAAGCAGATGCTTTAGCAAACAACCTCTTAATTTGCTTTTATAAATTCAACAAATTATTTAGAATTATAAGAAATCTTTTCCACTATAAAATCTCATGTAATTAATGAATGGCAGAGGGAATATGACAGCGATTCCAAAGGTCAGCATTATAAATATATTTGTCCTGTGGTGGACACGTGCTTAAAATTCACTGACCCAAATAGAAGGAAAGAGGTTCAAATATCAAGATTAAGATTAGGAAAAGTAAATCTAAATGAAAGACTTCTTCTTATGAAGAAACATGAAACTGGACTTTGTAGTTTGTGCAATGTCACAGAAAATATTAACCATTTATTGTTAGATTGTAGAAAAGAGAACATCTCTAGCACACTAAAAGATGCATGTGTTTTGTATAAACTGAATTTAAGTACAAAGAATTTACTTTTTGATGGTTGTATGCAAAGTAAAGTTTACATGCTTGTAAACCTTATTAGTAAGGGAAAAGTTGTGTAAATGTAGTCCTAAACAAATTTAGTTTTTTGGTTTTTGATGTATGAAAATAAATTTCAATTGTTTTGCATTGATTGTGTTAATTAAGTGCTTACACAAACACGTGATAATTAATATTTACCTAATTTCAGTCGTTTCATACATACACATGCATATACGACAAATGTTAATGGAGTTGTATTAGAAAGTCAAAGTGAGTAATTTGAGACTTATGCAAAGCTATAATTCACTGAATTACACCTTGGTATAATATGACAAATGAATGTTATACACATACGTTATATGAAAATATTTTTTTTAAATGTATGATAGAATAAGAACATTTTGAAAAAATTTCATGTTAAAAAGATTCTTTAAAAGTTTGATGATTACATAATGTGCATAGAGACTGGTCAAACACAATTTGTTTTAATTTGAAAATTTCTTGATGCAAATATTAATGCAAATATTGCTACATTTGCATGAAATACTATGTTACATGTATTATTGATGTTATTAATACCATAATTATTTATGTTGTAAAACAATGAACACTAATGACAGTTTAAAATTCAGACAGTTTTGAATGGTGTCTTTCAGACGCTATGAATTTCTTTGGACTGTACTGTAAATGTTTCAAAGGGTCGTCAACGGCCATAGATGTCATATGACGACGTTAAACTGTGGATTAATAATTAAGTAAATCAGCTACTATGAAGGAAAAAGAATTTCGTTGACCAAGGGCATTAGTAACTGTTATAAGGTGGAAACATCTTATGATGAGCTCAGATTTTCAGGATAGCTCCTGAAAGTGGAGTAGATTAACACAAAACATACTGCAAACCAATCTGCAATTCTTTCCGAAAGTCAATAGACATTATGGCGTCCAAAATGGCAGTCAATTTTCAACATCATTAGGTATAAGGTGGAAATGAATCACAATAAGCTGAATTTTTCAGGGTATACTTCCATACGAATACGAGTACATCAATAAACATGCCAAAAATACCATCATCCACAGGAGTTCTTTCCGAAATTCAATAGGGCGTTTGTTTTAAATGGCCATCATTTTCCAGCAGCATTAGTTATACCTGGGAATAAGATGGACGGGATATGAAGTTAACGAAAATCGGGTCATTGACCTAGATTATGCCTGTGACTACATCCTGGACTTTTGGAGTACAAATCAGCAGTCACGCTTGTTTTTGTTAACAAATAAATTGACTTAGTAGGCCTACATGTACATAGAACTTGCAACATAAATAAGTTAAAATAACACGTGTTCAAAATAAGATTTTTGACTGAAGTAGTATTATTTTAGATTATCTTTTCGGTGATAATACGTTCAAATTTACTCCTCCGAATGCCCGGATATCAGTTTATTCATTACATAGCCGATCACAGACATTGCCTGCAGCGCATCAGAAAAGACGATCACTGATTGGCTGCCACGTTGCCGCTTCATATCCCTTCCACATTAGTCCCAGGTTATACGGTAAAAAATAATAGCTAAGATGGATTTAAACGGTCTCCACCCCGTAGACGTTGCCACTGAACGTTAAATGAACAAGTGCAGCATTTACAGGTATAGTTTGAGTTATAAGTAACCACTGCTCTGACAGTGACAAACCCAAGCCCGGATAATTTAAGAAGGTGATGCCAATAACCTTGTTTATCAGCTTTCTTAAACTAAAACTAACCAATTATTTTATACATTTAGACACCCTACACTCGCTATTTCCAACGTTACATATATATATATATATATATATATATATATATATATATATATAATACGTTCGTTCAATCTCTGCTCTAGATATGAAGATATTATTAATCTAGTTTGCTGGAATAAAATATTTGGCGAAAACTCCGTCAATCCGAAATAACGAGAAAGGAGGAGGGTGATGTTCATCGTGCTTGCAATGACACGAGTCGTTCAACACCAGCACGACGACTAGAATTACATTTTTGCACATCGAACTATTCTGGAAACCTTAAGTTATGACGACAAGTTATATATGAGTTGACAATTATTTGGAAGACTTATCTAATCTAACAATAATTGTAAACACTCAAATTGATAAGCAGTAATAACATTTATGAATTACAATAAACGAATCAAGAAATAAGGAAATAAGAAAATTATAAGACAAAAATAACAATAACAACGTCAAATCGGTACTTTGCAGCCACAGTGAGGTCGAGAGAGCCTTTGATACCTTGAAAAGGCGCTATATCAAGCCAACATTGATTGATTGAAGAACGGCAACGGCGACGACATCTCGGTTGTTCTTCAGCGTGGGAACGCCGCCTGCCTCTTCGGGACATTGCCACCACTCACTTAGCTCGCCCACATGGGCGATAACAGCATAATGTAATAATAATAATAATAATAGTATAATAATAATAATAATAATAATAATAATGATAATTAAAATAATAGTGATTATTAAAATAATAATAATAATTAAAATAATAATAATAATTAAAATAATAATAATAATAATAAAAATAAATAAATAATAATAACAATAATAATAATAATAACAAAAATAAAAATAATAATAAGAAATAAAATAATACTAATAATAATAAAAAAAATTAAATGCACGATAACAATAATAACAATGATAGTGCCAAAAATAACAACAATAACAACATTAATAAATCATTGCAGGTGAAATTAAGCATATGGTATTAAATTATATCAGATTTGGAAAGAGATGAGATATGAGATTTGATCAGACAAAGATGAGATTTGATCTGACATAGATTAGATCAGATAAGATCTGAATACCTTTGATGAAGCACTGGAACTCTTCGATCGTCACGGTCTTAGCCTGCATCTGTATTTGTAGCGTCATGAGAATGGTAAATAAGAACTTGTCCTTCTCGTACAGCCCTCGCGTCGTGTACGTAAACGTCAGGTAGGTAAGATAGTCGATGATGTTCTGGATTCGCTTCGTCGTGAAGGGTGATTTGGTCGATTGGAGCATCGAGATATCGAACAGCTGAAGGAACTGACGCAGTGACGTCTGGTACATTTCGTTCACCATGCTCATCTTAACGATCAGGAAGTACAACACTGATCCTCTGGTTGCCACTGCACAAGCACAACAGATTTAATCTCAAACGTTTCGCATAGTGATCATAATCTCCAAACTTCTAAAGCGCCACTAGAAAGCCACGCGCATCGTGTATACGCATTTATAGAGCGTTTGCCAATGTGAACCGTTCAGAAACGCCGCCAGTCGCAAATCCCCGCGAGAAGAGGAGGGTTCTGAGAAAAGCGAAGGAGGATGAGAGACTGCCAGATAGAATTTTAGAGCGAACAGATGGAGAAATCGCATTCTACAGAGAGGGACCAAGTGAAGCAAAGGATCGAGACTGAGTCATATGTAGCTGTTCTATTTTGAGAAACGCAGAGGTCAAGTCTTGCCCGAACTAACATAAACCGTGTACAATTCGACATAAAACTAGCTAAAGTCAGTATAACTTTCCATTATAGCATGATGCGGTCCAGTTAGAATGATCTATCCGCGGTTTAATCATAATCTACCTTTGATGTATACCGTAGTGATTAGCCTAATGTAGGGTACTGTCAGTCGGAAGGTCGGGGCGGTTCAAATCCACGCTGTGGCAGAAATTTGGTTCGAGGGTTTTAATGTGCCCGAGTTTAAGCCCTTCACCGAACTGCGTCATTATGAGGCCTACACTGACCGCAGGCTGTCGACTGGCAGATGAGACGGCGAGGGAGAAGACGGTCTCATTATAACTGTCATATACCGAGGCTGTGAAGTTGAAGCCACTAACTCCTTCTCACAGACTGAATGAACGCCTCAGGGTTGACTTAAGGAACTGCACTTCTTCTCGTATACCCCAATTTAACATGATCTAGACTTTGCAACATCTAATCACATATGCACATTTATATAGCGCCTCCACTCTCTCTAGACGAATTATCATCGCTTTTGCCTCCTACATCACAACCTAAATACCAATCGAGTGGGATGGACTACAACCGCCTAAAAAATGAGGCAGAGAAAAGTATAAGACTGGCAGTCAACCCCACCGAATTAGACCACGCAACCACCGCCATGGCTAAGCCCTCAGACCGAAAGCATACGAGTTGTTCTGTGAGAGGCGCTATAAGCCCATAAATTTAAAAGTACGATATGATGAACGAATGAAGACAAGTTATTACAAGAGTCGAATTTAACTGTTGACAGCCATGCAAGGCGTCGTTAGTTATACACCTGCTTTAACCAACGCCGCCGCATAGCGAAAGTAGGACTAGTCAACCTTACGGGTCGATACGGGAATCGAACACCGTTCCTCAGCTACGCCCTCGGCGCCCCTCTCTCTCTCTTAAGTCGCTAAGTCCTCAAGTAGGTTGGAAATTCCTTTGCGACTAACTCCGGGATAAGGCCTACACTTGGCCGAAACTATTCTCCAAGAAAACCTCGATCATTGCGCGATCGATATAACCATGTGAAAAGACGAATAGCGCGTTCTATCACTTAACACATGATAATAGGGAATGAAAGCACCTACTTGTATATAGCACTGAAACAGTAATTTAAAGGTTTTCTATTTGAACGGCATTAGTCTAATTATAACATTGCAATTGATTACTCTAATGCGTCATAGACCTATAGGTAACGATTTATACACGTATTGTTTTTAGTTTGCATTATAATTGGTTTAATATATCACGGTAACTGTATTGTAACCAGAAATATTGAGGCAGCGACAATAGAAGAGAAACTCACATAACACAAGATATTTCTTCTCATTCTCCTTCCTTTCCATTTCCACTCCCTTTCCAGGGCTTTCATTCACTATAGCGTCTTTTATTATATGTTGCAGATCGTCTCTCAATACGCGGTAAGGCGTTATACAAGTCTTAACAAGAACAAATTGTTTTTACTGACCTCGGCATTTACATTATAACAAAGTTAATAATAAATTGATATGACATATAAGGTTCAACAGGGAGGATAAGACCCGAGAAGGACCGAGGTCCTGTTTGGGGGCCACCCACATATCAAGAGGCAAAAAGTTGTGATGGTCAGAGGTCGACACTTAAATACTAAAAAAAACGCAGCTTAATTATTAGCTACAAACAGCATTGTTCGAGTTGAATTTACACGTTTGCTATTCCTGCCTTTACAGCCTTCATGTTAATGATGATTATGTTGATAATGATCATGGTTACATCAGAGTCATACATAGATCAGTGTTATGCAGTATGTATTTAATCCAACGAAGTCAAAGTAATATGCTCACGGATTTTTTTTAAAATATACAAATATTTGGTAGGTCCTTCAATTTTTCTGGAAGGTTGTTCCAGAGTTTAGCACCCAAGTATTTGATTGAGAACGTTCTTGTATTCGTACGTGTGTATACACTATACAGGCCTTTAAGAGGAGGAGGTGGAGCGCAGACAATAAGGAGTGGCCTCAGATAGTGGAGTAAAGTAGTTGTTGAAGATCGTAGGTTGTAGATTATGACTTTATTGAACCATGAATTGAGATATTTGGTATAGTGTGATTTGCTTTAGTTCTAGTATACCCAACTGACTATAGGTTAGGTCAGAGGTGTAACAAGGTTTTGAAAAGTGGAGGGGCATAATTTAAAAGATATTGCGCGAAGCGCCCAAAAAATTTTGTCCCTTCCCACTTTTTGAGTTTTGCCCCCCACCCCGAAATTTGAAAAATGGGGGGCACTAATTATCTTAACAAAAGTAATCTTAAAAATCCATTGGGTAAACATAGAAAGAACCGATTTGGGGGGCACATAGCACTAAAACTGGGGGCAGATGTATGGTATGACATAAAGTCACATCATTTGCAGAATCATGTACGAATCACACACAAAATGAGTAATGAATAGGCCCCTAAGTGATGAAAATTTTCAAGCCGAAATATTTATTTTATTCCTGAACAATATCGTTTTAGTTTTTGCTGCATCTATTTTAGTTTCGTTTCGGTTTTGATTTTCACGAAGTTCGTTTTAGCTTTAGCTTTCGCTGGCTACGTATCTTGGTTATAGTTTTAGTTTTCGTCGATGAAAATATTCAATTTTCGTTAATTGTCATTTTCGCTTTCGTTAAGGAAAACAACACTAGTCTCAAATCTAAAATTGGACAAAGGAGGAGGGTGACGCTAATGATTTGTGGGTACTATAATTTTAATTCACCCGAATTAACTTCTAATTTATTTCAGTGTAGGTCTATGTACGAAGGTATTGTATCGTCCACAATAACGTCCCCCCATCGTGAGGGTCGGTTAGTGTTAGGGTTAGTGTAGTTTATAGAATCGACGAAGAAAAATGTGCATGAATGGAAGCTGGATCGATGAAACTATCATGCATAGTTAGAAGTTCGATTGATGACCCACAAATGGTGTCGCGATGTAAGCTAGTGGAATTTCTGATCAACGTTGTTTTAATGAAATACTCTAAAACACACTTTCAAAATTCTTTTTATCGATCCAGCTCCATTTAATCATAATTATTATAATCAATCCAGTTTCTACTTTTAAAATACATGATACTGTTTTTGGCCTCCTAAGTAAATCAGAAATGAATTCGGGTGAATTAAAATTATAGTACCGATTTTTTTTATAACAAATCACAAAGAGTCGTTAAACTGAAAGTTCTGCTACTACAATTGGTCAGATACGATAAAACTCGCATTTAAAATATGACTAGAGAAGTGAAAGAAAACTAGTGATGAAAGTTATGTGAATAACATAATATTATCCTCGAATTTCAAACTCTATTCCAGCCGCCTTTGTTCGAGGACATAACCAAATTTGTAACTTGTAAGCGGTAGAGGTGCTTAACATACGCGGCGTATGATCGTTTGAATAAATTTTAAAGATGTCAACGCCATTGAATCCATAGCTGCCCGTTAAATATTGGAATACATTATCATTCCGCGACGATTGGTTAGGGGCAAGAGCTCTCTTTAGACACCTTTAAAACGGCGTTGTCAAACGCTTCATATGCAGAGGACACGGTTGATGCAGCATACACAATCCCATCCTTAAAGATAGATGAACAAGTCCGTCTCTGCGATGATTCTTGCATATATGCCGCTGAATTAACTGCAATTAAAGAAGTTTTATTATGAATATCAGAGAATGAAAATCAAGATAATAAGAAATTTGCTGTTTTTTCTGACTGTTTGAGTGCTCTTACTTCTATTAAAAGTAACTATTGACACTCTAGATCACTCCTTTTACAGGAAGCAATGGTAGCAATGAATCAAATTAAAATGAGTAACATATGTTTAGTTTGGATTCCAAGTCACGTTAATATATTAGGTAATGAAAAAGCAGATGCTTTAGCAAAACAATCTCTTAATTTGCCTTTTATAAATTCAACAAATTATTTAGAATTATAAGATATCTTTTCCATTATAAAATCTCATGTAGTTAATGAATGGCAGAGGGAATATGACAGTGATTCCAACGGTCAGCATTATAAATATATTTGTCCTATGGTGGACACGTGCTTAAAATTCACTGACCCAAATAGAAGGAAAGAGGTTCAAATATCAAGATTAGGGAAGTAAATCTAAATGAAAAAATATTAACCATTTATTATTAAATTGTTGAAAAGATATTAACATATTAAAAGGTGCATGTGTTTTATATCAGATGGATTTTAATTTTAAAAATTACTTAGTGATGGTTGTATGCAAAGTAAAGTTTATATGCTTATAAACCTTATTTATAATGGAAAAGTTGTGTAACTGTTGTCTTACATAAATTGAATTGTTTTTTTAGTGTGTGCAAAGTAGGACATAAAAATGTGTGATAGTCGTTAAAGCTCTGTATTGTTTCTTATAGATTGATTTCATTGACAATTACATATGTCAAATAAAAGAATGGAATAAGATGATCTTGGTGTAAAGATTGTGAATATATAAAATCTGTAAACCTCTGGAAAACATTTTGCACTAGATTAAGAATTCTTTATTCTGAGTGAAGTTTGCTAAATGTGATTCAACATGTGCTCAGTTACTAGTGTGCTAAAAATGTTTTCTCTTCTTGCAACAAGTTTCTATTGTCATGTTGCAGTTATGAAAAGTTGTCTTAGGAATTTGTTATAGTTGATGTAGATAGGCCAATGCTTTGGCTTAAAGATTCTTTCTCTGTTCAATTGCTTTGCATTGATTGTGTTAATTAGGTGCTTATACAAACATGTGATAATTAATTTTGACCTCATTTGAGTTATTTCATACATATACATGCATATATGAGAAATGTTAATGGAGTTTTACTAGAAAGTCAAAGTGAGTAATTTGAGACTTATGCAAAGCTGTAATTTACTGAATTACACCTTAGTATAATATGATAAATGAATGTTATGAACATACATTATATGCAAATATTTCTGTAATAATTTATGATAGAATAAGAACATTATGAAAAAATTTCATGTTACAAAATTCTTTAAAAGTTTGATGATTACATAATGTGCATAGAGACTGGTCATACATAAATTGTTTTATTTTTAACATTTCTTGATGTAAATATTGTTACATTTGCATGAGAAACCATATTAAATGTATTATTGATGTTATTAATACCATAATTATTTATGTTGTAAAACAATGAACACTAATGACAGTTTAAAATTCAGACAGTTTTGAATGGTGTCTTTCAGACGCTATGAATTTCTTTGCACCGTACTGTAAATGTTTCAAATTGTCGTCAACGGCCATAGATGTCATATGACGACGTTAAACCGTGGATTAATAATAAAGACTTCCCAAAAGTAAAGACCGTTTCTCATATCCTAGTACTCGGTTCACGAGCGGAACGTTCTGGCTATAGGAAGGTTCTACAAAATATTCTGCTAATTTCTAATTCAACCTACATTACGGTAACAAAGATCATTAACGGAGCCATCCTTCTTTATTCAGACTTAGGACTGGCCCTGCACATGTGCAATATGTCGCAACTGGAAATTGCAGATGTTATGTAATTTATTATTATTCAACAGTTTAACGAGATCTTATAGCAACAAAGACATTCAACGTACACAGATGTTAGGTGAACAGTGTTTTTAATTATGTCAAAAATGCTTATAATTTTAAATCAAATGGGCGGACAACGTTTCAAAGGTGTCTAACGTGAACCCTATTCTGTCAAGACTATCGAAGGGACAGAACATTGGAGCTGCATCGAAACAAATAACGACACCGTGTGATAACAAGGATCATTAACGTTGCTGTGAACTCTTGTATTACAACGCAGTGTTGTTAAGCTTGCAAAACAACTGTAACTTGACTCCTTACGTTGTAGCTGTACGCCGAGTGAGTGATGGACCTCGATCAAGTTTAGACACCCTTATTCATTCATTCATTACAAGGATTTATATGGCGCCCCTTCAAGGCTACTAATCAGAAGCGCTCCCGACTCCAACACGTTTAAAAAGAACAGTTTTAAGGTGAGTATAAAAGGAGTCTGAGTGGATGCTTGGCGACAACCGCAGCGCCAACGGGGGCATGTTCCAGAGCGAGGGGCCAACGACTGAGAAGGCACGATTCTGTTTAGTAGTTGTACGGGCAAATGGGACAGCGAGCATGCCTCGCTCAGTAGAGCGTAGAGAGCGGCGACCCAGTACACTCAAAGTAGAGTAACAGAGATCGCAAAGATAGGCAGGGACGAGACCTAGCAAGGACCGCCATAGGCCTACCAAAGAGATGATACTGTACGAGATTCGCTGTTGGGGAAGCCAGTGGCGCACATCCAGCATATAGCCGGAGAAATGGTCAAATGCGTCCGACAAGACGTGCAACAGTACGCAGGACCCGCTCCAGGCACCGCAACCTCTCAGCTGGAAGGCCTGCATACAGAGAGCAACAGTAATCCAGTCGGGCTGTGATGAAAGCGTGAACCTTTAGTTCGCTTCCTTATAATTATGGTTTAAATATTCGTTCATTTGCTAAGCGTGATATATGCTGTAATATGCCACGAAAGTTTCTGTCTACTGCAACGGCCTATATTGTAAAAAGCGGTCGTTGGAAGTCTGGAACCATCCATTCAAGCGTATGAATTAAATCTCTGGCGAAAACATTGCCACTAACGCCACTTATGCCAGTCCAAATTCAGTAACAATGATGAGGCCAATGATGCGATTGTAGAATGCTAGCGCTATTAGGTTACTGTCGTTACGCTATTGTCATTACGCTATTATGGTCATGTAATTACTTGCATATTAATTACTTGTAATTCATTCCTGTTATAACAATTTATTTATTGTATTTACTTTCTTTACTTTATAATGATTTATTGTTAGATTAGTCGTTCAATTATTGTCTGGTTATATAAAACTTGTCATAATAAATTTCCAGAATAATATCGAGGTATTGGTATTTTCAGTTCAACTGAGTGAAAACAAAGATGATTAGCATTACCCTCCTTTATCCGAACTTGGGACTGGCACTTTCAGAGTGCGAACATTGGTGAATTTTCAGAAAGCTACCATTATGCAACAAATCTAAGTAATTGAGTGAGTATAATAACTATTAGGCATGCCAATCGACGAATAAAACACATAAGCCTAATAAAATGTGAACAAAATGTTTCTCAACGGAATCTGCTGCTATTTTATTGCTCAAAACCATAGCAATAACCTACTCTTATCTAACCATCAGAAAATGGTCATTTTGAAGATTATCAGTTGTTGACCCTTTCACATGGAACACACTCCTCCTTATGTGGCGGACAGGTCACAAGGCTTGAATGAATGATTTATTTAAATAATCGGCTCGCCATAGTGTTATTTTACGTCTATTTTTTTACATTGTTGCGTATAGGAAGGAAGACCGATCGACGGTTTTTCATTGAGTACATAGCTTGCAGACGCATGAATTGGCTTGAGTATAGCTTGACATGCGGTGCATCGCTATATATGTGGAGCAAGTGGTTCGTACTGCTTCATACGTAGAGTGGTTCTCGTACCGCTCCAGGGATCGTTGAGTGTTGCCATATAAATACGACCTCTAGTGACAGCCGCTCTCACGGTCAGGCTGGTGCTGCTTTTCGCTGATCTGGTGGGGTGGGCCCCTCTGCCGTCGATCGCAAGACGGACCGTGCCCTGATCGTAGGAGTCAACAGGCTGACAGAGAAAGACCGATCGTGAGAAATGCTCACAGGTCTGGTTACCGTTCGAGAGTGCGTAAAGACCCGATCGAGAGAAATAAATGAATGAATGACAGGTCTGTTCGGAAATACGGGAAGATGGTGACCCCGTTGGTGGCCGTGAGTGATACAGACTGGGTGAGTCCCAGAAGGGACCGACGCATATATCGAGAGAGACCTCGGCGGCCGGCCGAGAGATAGACTGGGAAAAATCCCCGACCGTGCAGACCGTGGGAGTTCTGGTGGCCGAGAAATAGTCTTGTTGGCTACCTAGATCGGTCATAGTTACTCCTCGAGAATACCAGCCGGTTGTCGGATACGTGACCCCGTCGGTGGCCGTGAGAAATAGAGATCGGGTAAAGCCCCGAGCAACCGAACGCTACATCGAGACAGATTTATGGCGACTGTTGAGACAATTTACGGGAAGAATTCCCCAGTGTACACGTTGGTTAAAAGACGGGGACGGCGGACCCGTGAAGCCGTTGGAAACAGACTGAGAGCTACCGGAGAAGCCGTTGACAAATACTGGAAAACATGAATACATTCGATAAATACGGGGAGGGTGACCCCATTGGTGCGTTCGATACAGGGAAAGTTCCCTTTGGTACCGAAAACCTGATCAATTGTGGGCGTCTCCGCATATTTTTTTCTATTTACGGTTTTCCGTAAATACCTATACTTGGCTACCTAGTGTAGTCATACTTACTCCTCCCGTTTACCAGCAATCTGTTGATTTGCGTGTCTGATCGCAATGCCTTAGGTCGCGGTTTCCCCGCGTATCTTTAATTGAGTTACTAAACGTAATATCTGTACTTGCGGTGTCCCCGCAGTATGTCTTCTTGATAGTCTTACGGTCTTTTGGTAAATATTCTTACTGGCTACCTATGTTGGTCACAGTTACTCCTCTCGGTTTTCCTGAAATCTATTCACTTGTCTGTCTAGTTGCAATATCTTGGCTCGCGGTTTCCCCGCGAGGCGTCTACTAATTTCTTCTTGTAGATCTAACTACATAATCTCTTTTCGAGGACTTCCTCGAAAAATTTGCCAGTGGTTCGTTCCAGTGTATAAGAGACAGAGTACAATTGCTTCAGAGAAAGTGATTATAATAAGACAGGTCTGTGTGAAACAGAGATAACGTGGTGACACTTACCTCAGGTGCCTGTGAGAGAATTGATTCTGAGAAACGAGAGTTGGTGCATTACCGTTGGTCAGAGCTCTAGGTGACGAGTATCTAGATGATCCTACGATGAGAGGAATAAGTGCAGTCCGAGGAAGTTACAGACATGTGATAGTCTGGGTGATCGGATACTAAAGTATATGACAGATGCAAGCAGGCCGAGAAAGATACTTGTTGGCTACCTAGCTCAGTCATAGTTACTCCTCACGAATACCAGCAGGTTGTCGGAGACGTGAAAACTCGGGTGGCCGCAAGAGATACAAGCCGAGTAGATTCCCGCAGTAGCAGCCGTACAAACCGAGAGAGCTGCCGGTGTAGAGTTGGCACATACGGGGAAAGTTCCCCATTGAATACGTTCGATAGAAATATCGGGGAAATTCTCGAAGGACCCGCTGGAATTACACGTGGAGGGTGAACACGTTAGAAGAGCACGTGATAAACAAGAGAAAACACTGGTGCCGATTGATACCTTCAGGTTACTAGTCAAGTAACTCTTCGTGATGGCTTTATAGTCGTTCGATAGATACTCTTTTTTGTTGCCTACGTTAGTCATAGTTACTCCTCCCGGTTTTCAGAGTATCAGAATATATTACGGTGTTGGCGGACAACTGCCAACGCAGAGGACGGTCAATCGTGTGCATGATAACTTATGCGTGTGAGGCCGGTATGCCACACACGGAAATGGGCCAAGAGGCCGACGTGAAAGTCTGGGCAGTCGGAAACCCAGGGTAAAGATAGTAAGCAGACCAAAAATTGATCGATGCGTAAATATTACTGTTGGCTACCTACGTTGGTCATAGATACTCCTCCCGTTTTCCCGAAGTGTATCTACTTGCGTGTCTGATCGAAGTGATCGATACGAGTACGTTTGGGTAATCGGGTACCCAGGTGAATACATGGTTGTTTGTCGTCACTCACAGTTCTGAGAGCTGACTAAAGTGCGAGGTCGGGCCCCCTCGTGCGTAGGTCGGATCGAAGATCTGTGTGCAGATAGCGAAGGTTATAGACAGAAGACCTTCACTATCAGTGTCCGTGAATACCATGCCAGTGTCATTTTTATCGAAGCAGAATATATCAGTGTTGGTGGGTAACTGCTAACACAGAGGACGGGAACTTAGTCAGTCAAATGTGCATGACAAAATATACGTGTGCGGCCGTTTATGCCATACACGGAAATAGATCGAGAGATACGTGTTGAGCAGAAGACGTGATAGCTAAGTGTCTAGCATTATATGACGAAGAGCTGTGAGACTGATGTGTCTAGGACGACAGAGGTTAGAGAGTTGGGGACAGTAATGTCTAAGAGTATAAGACGTTGGATTGAGCTACCGATAATTGTATAGGCCGAAATGGCTTATGGACTTGTTTCAAATATGTCTGAACCTCGTAACTTAAGAAAACGTTTGGTGTCCCTAAATGGCGATAGTTTCAGAGTCACAAGATGCTGAACGGTACGACATCAGGTAGAGGAAGACGAGGCTAGTAGCTTGGAAGGTATGCAAGGCGAGGAAGACTCCTGCCGGTATGATTATGAACCCTGTTTTGAGTACGGCCAACCTCAGAACGTTGCCCATCCGGCGACCGCGGAATAGGCAGAGTCAGACCTCGTTACTAATTCGAGCCGTCTTACCTTTCTTGGAGAAGAAACCCGTCCCTAATCTTGCCTGGTGATAGTGAACATCCTGGTAGATATAGAGAGTAACCGCTTGGCATTGAGATTTGGTAAGAAAGTGACTCGGGCGACTCCAGGCGTGTCAGCGAGCTGGGGTCGACACCGTCCGTTAGCGCTAGGCAGGCGCTCGGGCGGCAGAACGCCACACTTAGAGATGCGACTGTTGTCAAAGAGTAATGCGCCATTGTTTCACAATTATTTGCTTAACCCTTTAGCGATCAGTGTGTACTTAGGTGTACAGCATCATCAATAACGCTGGTCGTTAAAGGGTTAAGCCTGATTTCTATCGCTGCGGTTGAGCTTGAAGAGCCTCAGTGTGGACTTCTTGAGAGGTGCTAAATGAATGTTAAAACGAATGAATGAATGGATGGATGGATCCTGGTTCTGTACAACAATCTGCACCTTCGAATTTAATGAGGATTTAACTATATAACGTAGGAAGGAAACGATATAAAGGTTTGTAATTTCGTACTCCTTGCACTCTGCAGTGTCAATGCCAAGCCTGGATAAAGGCGAGGCCAATCTGAATAAAACATTCCGTATACAAGTAAAGAGATTTCCCTGTGTCTAGGCTTAGTACAACCCTACCTGGTCGAAATTCCTCGCGGGCGCTGTTAATACGAATCTCGGTTTCGGCTGCGATCGACAGTTTTTCGTTGACCTCGATAGCAGCTTCCTTGGTAACTGTAAGGGCTTCTATGAGCGTTTCATCCTCAACAAGAGATCCCTTTGTTGAGTTCAGGTGGTAGAGCAGGTTGTCCTCCAACTCCTGCATCCGTCTCTTATTGGCTGTTACTTCAGCGATCAACTTCGTTCTCTCAGACTCCAACTCCTAACGACATCAGCCAAACGATGATAAAGAGACAATTAGTTTTGCGAAAGCATTATTGAGTAAATATATCCTATAATAAAATATCACAAAGACCATAGAAGATGTGTTTTTATCGATCCCATCAATTGAATAATTTTTATCGAAATACATACTACCAGATTATTGCGATTTGGTATACGGAACAATAATTATAGGGGCAGAGAAAAAATATAAAGGGGCCACATATCCTAGCAGGACTATCCTTTCTAGTTCATAATTCATAGCAGCAGGCTAGGCTTATACCAGAGGTGCAACAAGGTTTTGAAAAGTGGGGGATAATTAAAAAAATATTGCCCGAAGCGCCAAACATTTTTTTGCCCCCAACCCCACTTTTTGAATTTAGCTTCCAAGAACTTTAAAAATTGGAGGAACAAATTATTTTAACAAAGATAATCTTAAAAAGCCATTGGATAAACATAAAAAAGAACCGATTTGGGCGCACATGGGGGGGGCACTGAGTACTAAAACTGGGGGCTTTGGCCCTCCAGTTTTGAAACTGGGAGGGGCCGGGCCGCTTGTTACACTCCTGGCCTATACATTTACCACTTAGTACAGACTATTGTCTCATTAATTCGAACCAACAACTACGCAGTAAGATTACATGATGTTACCAGGTAGTAACAGAATTAACAAGTTTAACAGACTGGCTGATGCTAAGTTTAACAGACTGGCTGATGCTAAGTTTAACAGACTGGCTGATGCTAAGTTTAACAGACTGGCTGATGCTAAGTTTAACAGACTGGCTGATGCTAAGTTTAACAGACTGGCTGATGCTGAAGTCGACAAGACTTCATACACATGGTTGCCTCTTACGGTTCGCTTGAAAAACTCTACTTCTTCAATCATTCGTAATCTTGAGATATCTATACAGCCTACTAAGTCTCACTTAGTCATTGCGTACTGTATGCCACGAAAGAAAGTGACACGCGGGAGACAGAGAGACAGAGACAGAGAGAGAAAGAGACAAAAGAGAGAGAGAGAGAGAGATAGAGAAAGAGAGAGAGAAACGGAGATAGCGCAAAACACAGAGAGCGAGAGGCAGAAATATAGCAGTGAAACCAGACCTTAACAGACCTCAACAGACCTTAGCTGCAAGATGACAACCAATGAACAATTATTGTGATCATGGACTACTGTTGTAATCATATGCACGAAGTCCCACTTTAACTGGACGGAATCATAAGTTTCGGCTTTGGTGGTAATCGCCATCATTAAAACATTAAGTTTTTATCGCAATTAACAGGCTTATTTGGTCTTTATACATTAGCCATTAGATATTGAACATCAAAGTTCCAACACTAACCTACAATTCCCTAAAACAGGCCTACTCCCAGTCACGTATACGACTACATAGCCGAATAGCCGTTTGTAAAGAATAATAAGTCCTGCTTGGCCAATAGGCCCAGTATTTTAAAGGCCGGAACAGAATGATAGCGGATTGTAATTGTTCATTTTCACGGAGCGCTTCAATCCGATGCCACAAACGGAGAATGGACCGGAGTAACATTTCTGCATGACTGGTTGCTGAGACAGCAATATTCGACATAGGTTGTTGTAGATATTTCATAACATATAAATGATTATTATATTTTATTCCTACATATATAAACATACACATTGTATAAATGTATATATATACATACAATGTACACACATACATATGTAAAATTTATTCATGTGGCCATATGCTTATTTTTGTTCATGAAGGCTCTTTTTTGACCATAATAGTTGTTTTCTTCTTTCAGTTTTTTTCCATGAAGGTTTTTCCCCATCTTATTTACAGAGCATCAAAACAATTTCATAACATCAAAGTCAAACTATCTATATAATGTTAACAAGTAATATTCAATATTAACATTACATCATTTACAGTATAGGACTATAGACAATATTCAATAATCCAAAACAACAGAACAACCAAAGGAATAATAATAAATCCAGACATTCAGGATTACAAAATAAACGAATTAATATCAACTTAACAACTAAAGTATCATTAATAAAACATCGAATCTGACGAAGGTCGAACACAACTATATAACGCTCAAAGGAAACGATCCAAAGGTGTCCGAACTTGACCCACGTCCTGCGTTCGACCAGCGTATAACTGCAACGCACGATGTCAAGGTAGTGTTTCAGTTGAAACGACACTGTGGGATAACAAAGATCGTAAGCGTCGCCCTCCTTCTTCGTCCAGGCTTGGGACTGGCACTGTCAGTGTGCAATCAGTGGCGGAGTTTACTCTTTCAAGGCTGTTGTAATTTATAATACCTTACCACACCAAATATTAATTTAATTTTTTTCTTAACTTAAAAAAATAATTGCAATGATTCATTTGTCAAAAGATGAAATGATTAAGCTATGAGCCGTTAATTTATTAGTATTATGATACACGTCATCGGAAATTAGCCACTTTTAACGACGCTACGCAAGAACAAAGAAGATTTGCGTCGCCCCTCCTGATGTTTTGAACAGGCACTGTTAGAGGGGTGGATTTCTCCAATTCAATATTAGCCCTGATTACATTAAGATCGGATCAGATTAGGGCTTGATGAGATCATGATCAAATGCTGATCAAGTCAGAGATTACATAAAGATCGAATAGAAAAGGACTCGCCTATTAGATGATAATCAAACGCTAATCAAATCACCTTCTTTTCCATGAGAATGACGAGACCGAGCAATTGGTCTTCGAGACCTTTGATCGTCACCGTGAAGTCAATGATCGAAGTCTTGGCGCTCACTTCCGGCGTATAGGCTGGGTTCCCCAGTTTCGTCGTGATGTAGAGGCGAAATCCTGGCATCACGTCCACTTCCTTCTCCCCGACCTTGACCTTGTAGAAGCTGCCGGCCTTGATGAAGTTCTTCTCGAGGAGATTGTCGAGAGCTGGGTCCAGTTCCTCTCCCACGTCTTCGATGAGGAGCGGCCAACCGTTCGACAGCGAGTCCTCGAGATGATTTCGAAACAACTTATGGTTCAGGTTCGTCACCTCAACAAAGAGAATGACGTAGGTTATTCAGACAGCCGGTCGTCAAGTCAAGTCAAGATCAGTCAGTAAAGTAAGTCAGTAGAGTGAGTGAGTGAGTGAGTGAGTCAGTCAGTGAGGTCAATCAGTGAAGCCAGTAAGGTCAGTCAGCCAGTAAGGTCAGTGAGTCAGTAAGGTCAATCAGTCAGTCAGTCAGTAAGGTCAGTCAGTCAGTCAGTAAGGTCAGTCAGTAAGGTCAGTCAGTCAGTAAGGTGAGTAAGGTCAGTCAGTCAGTAAGGTCAGTCAGTCAGTAAGGTCAGTCAGTCAGTAAGGTAAGTCAGTAGAGTCAGTCAGTCAGTCAGTCAGTCAGTCAGTCAATTAGTGAGGTAAGTCAGTAGTCAGTCAGTCAGCCAGTAAGGTCAGCCAGTAAGATCAGTCAGTCAGTAAGGTCAGTCAGTCAGTAAGGTAAGCCAGTCAGTAAGGTCAGTCAATCAGTAAGGTCAATCAGTCAGTAAGGTCAGTAAGGTCGGTCAGTCAGTAAGGTCAGTCAGTCAGTAAGGTCAGTCAGTCAGTAAGGTCAGTCAGTCAGTTAAGGTCAGTCAGTCAGTAAGGTCAGTCAGTAGAGTCAGTCAGTCAGTCAGTCAATTAGTGAGGTAAGTCAGTAGAGTCAGTCAGTCAGCCAGTAAGGTCAGTCAGTAAGGTCGGTCAGTCAGTAAGGTCAGTAAGTTCAGTCAGTCAGTCAGTCAATCAGTGAGTCAGTCAGCCAGTCAGTCAGTCAGCCAAGCAACCAACCAACCTAGCAACCAGTCAGTAAGTCCTCCTCTGCCTCATTCAATGTCTTTCTCTTTCTTAGTTCTTTACTTTGACCTCCTTTGTCTCATTCCACGTCCTTCTCTACCCCTTCTCTGTCTGCCTATGTTTCAAATAACTCACTCCGTCTCCATCTCTGTCCTGCTCTGCCGCATTGTCTGCCTTTTTCTCTGCCTTCTCGTCTCTCCGACAACTGGTCTTGGATCTCCATTTGATACATTCCCTCTGATCGACACAGCGCTCTCCAACGAACGGAGGCCCTCCACTTGAAACAAAAGTGGTGTTCTGGTTAAGACTACTGAACATTACAACTGCCGTTAAGTTCGATGACCGCATTAACGCACTCGCTCGCTTCAATATACTCTGCTCGCACTGCGATCCTGCACAGCCGGGAATTATCCACGACTGGTTCAGCGACATGGAAAGGGGCTTCCTTGGGGATTCATATCCGAATCTTCACTAGACATCGCCTCCTGAGTAGAGATCGCGATGGGGATGGGCGCTATGTGAATGCCGATTAACCGATAAGTTAACTATAGCGGTTAAAAGACTTAGCCTACGTAGTCAGATCGGTAGCACCTCTGAATAGCTATCTTGAAGGGGCGCTATATTAATTGATTGATCGATTGACAGATTGATTACATGCATGTTATTGTCAGAGTAGATACCTGAAGGGCGCTATATAAATGTTCCATAAGAGTAAATTGCATAAGTTTCACACATTGGTTTATCTCAAAAGATGTATCTTAGCAGGAGAAAGGGAGGAACTGCCGGTTTATCTCCCCTCTCTCACTCCCTCTCTCCCCCTCTCTCCCCCTCTCTCTCACCTGTAGGGAGCGATCAGTCTCTCTGTTCTTGATCCAGACCTTTGCCTGGTTCTGTGGATCGACCAAAAGCGGATATCGTGTAGATTTGGCGACGATGAGACCGTTCTGGATGGACAATTCGTCGTTGGGAAGACCCTGGAGGTTCCAGTCGCTGACCGTCGTATTGTCGACTAACATCGTCACGATATCTAGATCCTATCGTTAGGAAAATATTCAAAACGATGCCCTATTTATGTTCACTTGCAGACAGCAATGATCTTTAATGATGATCAATAGAAACAAATAGCAACAGTTATAAATAATACCATATATTATAGGGCCTATTAATAATAGTAGCAGTAGTAGTAGTTAAAGTAGTGGCCGTTGCTGTGGCAGGGGAAGATGTTGTACTTGTAGTAATAGTTGTTGTACTACCATAGGAAGCAGGGCTGTAACAAGCGGGCGGCAGAGGGGCACCGGCCCATCAAGTTTCAAAACGGGAAGGGGGGCAAAGCCCCCCAGTTTTAGTGCTCCAGTGCCCCCACTAGGTTCTTTTTCATGTTTCTCCAATGGCTTTTTGAGATGACTTTAGTTAAGATAAGTTTTGCCCCCATTTCTCAATCTTTTGGGGGGCAAAATTCAAAAACTGGGGGGCAATATTTTTTAAATTATGCCCCCACTTTTCAAAACCTTGCTACACCTGTGATGGGAAGCATTCGTAGTAGTATTAGCAGCAGAAGCAACATCAGTAGGCCAATAGGACAATACTCTTACTTCATAGTAATAACGATGATACGATCCATATATAGTGTCGTAGCCATCCGAGGCCGAATAAAAGGCAGTCCACGAGTTCAAAAACTCAATGACAGTTTGTTTAGAAGGTATTATTGTAAGTCTCCAGGGATGGCGCTTTCTCTGGACGGACCCTGTGATCGGGAAGATGGTTGGAAAAATCGTAGATGACCGTGGCACTGATGCGGCTGGTGGGCATATATAACAGCAGTAAAACGATACTGACTGTGAGCCATACGTGCTCTGCTCACAAACCTTTAAATCGTTTTTCAACGATGCTACAAAATTATTATTCTCCCAATTTGCACGAGATGAATAGATTGCATGTCATCAATCAGATGACTCCTCCATCACTCGCATTCTGGTAATGCCAGTCCTAAGTCAGGATGAAGGTCGATGCCAATGATCTTTCTTATCAGCAAGATCAGATCAACGTTAATGGCTGCTTAACTTAGCAAAGCTTAATGTTCCTTCTATAATTTCTTGTATGTGACAATTGCTTTAGAATAATATTACTTAAATTGCATCAAATACTGTTGTCACTGGGCATTGTGTAATAGACAGCGTCAGAGAAACTACTTTATTACCCTGAATATCAGTATATGATAACAAGGCTTCGTTAGACACCTTTTAATAGTATATCGTTGATGCTATAAGTTTCCCCATCATTGAACTGTACGCGTGTGTAAGAGAACATAGGGCATTAGAAACAATAGGAGTATTATTGGGAGACATATGGCGTACTTCTGAGAGTGGGATTCCGTTCTGCACGATCTCCTTCTTCCAGCTCTTCATCAGCTGCTTTCGGAACTCCTGGTTGAATGGTCCGGAGAAGGACAGAAAGCCAGCGGCGATCAGGACGTCTCCAACGAGTTTATGAATCTGAGACTCAAAGCTCTTGCTCGCCGCTGTCCAGCGAATCTTCTCCCCCGAGAGACCATCGATCAAAGCCCTCGCTCTAGTCATCTTTCGACGACAGGTGTCAGCATCATCGACCAAAGCCTACAGAGGAATCGAGCAGGGCTCATATAAATACGAACTCCGTCACTGTTTGCTCTCTGACAGTGCCAGTTCCAAGGGTGAATTAAGCAGGAGGGTGACGCTGGTGACATTTCTTATCAGTGTCGTTAAAACTAAACTACAATAACTCGACCACCACACACCGCCACTGTTCGCTCTCCGATAATACCAGTCCCAAGCCTAGATTAAGGAGGTTGGCGACACTGATGATCCTTGTTATCACACAGCATCGTTAAACTAAAACTACTAATCTAACAAAAAAGAGTCAATGCGAGATCGAAGTAGGTAAGATAACACGGGGTAAAATTGCGTCAGATTTAATCAGTCGAGGTATTATTAAATATATGGCAAGATAAGATGGATGGATCCTGAGTTTAACGACAGCTTATGACAAGAGAGACCGTTGCCGTCGACAGAAACTTGCTAGGCATATTACAGCACTTTTAGATTTAGGTTACGATTTATTAAGATAAAATGACACCAGGCGTGATTATGACTAGCTCAGGTCAGATGAATAAAAGGTATGCAAGGAACATTAAATCACATAAGTTAACATAAGGCATTACGAAACATTGGGGAAGGTAACATAACAAAATACAAGATTAAGATTAACCAAAGTTAAGGCAAGAGTAGGTAATATTATGCAAGGTAAAATTGGATCAGATAAGCTAATGCGAGGTAAGCTTACGTCAGATAAATTAAGTCAAGGAAAGATTACAAAACACTGAGCAATCTAGGATTACACCAGGTATTTTAACCTTGTTCTTTAGCTCAGGTTAAGAGAAGACTAGGTAATATTTGGTAAGTTGAAGTTCCGATTATTTAGGACTAGTCAACCCATATTTTAATCTGAAATGCCTATATGTCAGATTGATTGATTGACCTGTTTCTCGAGCATCGCTTGGTCGTACTGAGCCTGCACTGCCTCCAGTTCCGCCTGCTTCTCATCCAATTGAGCCTGTGCTTTGTTAAGGTCCTTCATCGCTGCTACATATCGCGCCTCTTGGACCGCAAGATTCGCCTAAAACAAACGAACACATTTATACATTCTAAGGTAATAATAGTCTCCAGCAAAGGATTTACTTACAGCTATGGTTTACCACTACGATTAAATAAGAATAAATCAGGCAGGATCAGAAATTGTAAGATTACATAAGGTTAGGTTGGCATAGGAAAGAAAACATAAGATTAGGTAACATAAGGTAAGATTAGAAAAGGTAGGATTAGATAAGGCAAGAAAAGGTTAGAAAAGGTAATAATAGATAAGGAAAGACAAGGTAAGAAAAGGCAGTAATAGATTGAGTAAGACAAGGTAAGATCAGATGAGAAACGATTCGTCAAGGTAAGATCATGCAAAAAAAGATAAGAATAGATAGGGATAGATTACATAAGGTAAGATTATTCAAGATAAGGTAAGATAATGCAAGACTGTTATGTGGTAAGATTAAAGATCAGATGAGTTGAGCTTTGATTAGGCAAATCAAGATCAGTGCTGATCAGACAAGGTAAAGTTTAGGTGAAGTTGGAAAAAATAAGATAAAGGTATAGGACATTTCCCCTCCCCAACATTCCCCTCCCCAACATTCCCCTCCCCAACATTCCCCTCCCCAACATTCCTCTCCCCAACATTCCCCTCCCCAACATTCCTCTCCCCAACATTCCCCTCCCCAACATTCCCCTCTCCAACATTCCCCTCCCCAACATTCCCCTCCCCAACATTCCCCTCCCCAACATTCCTCTCCCTAACATTCCCCTCCCCAACATTCCTCTCCCCAACATTCCCCTCCCCAACATTCCCCTCCCCAACATTCCCCTCCCCAACATTCCTCTCCCTAACATTCCCTCCCCAACATTCCTCTCCCCAACATTCCCCTCTCCAACATTCCCCTCCCCAACATTCCCCTCCCCAACATTCCCCTCCCCAACATTCCTCTCCCCAACATTCCCCTCTCCAACATTCCCCTCCCCAACATTCCCCTCCCCAACATTCCCCTCCCCAACATTCCCCTCCCCAACATTCCCCTCCCCAACATTCCCCTCCCCAACATTCCTCTCCCTAACATTCCCCTCCCCAACATTCCCCTCCCCAACATTCCTCTCCCCAACATTCCCCTCCCCAACATTCCTCTCCCCAACATTCCTCTCCCCAACATTCCCCTCTCCAACATTCCCCTCCCCAACATTCCCCTCCCCAACATTCCTCTCCCCAACATTCCCCTCCCCAACATTCCTCTCCCCAACATTCCTCTCCCCAACATTCCCCTCTCCAACATTCCCCTCCCCAACATTCCCCTCCCCAACATTCCCCTCCCCAACATTCCTCTCCCCAACATTCCCCTCCCCAACATTCCTCTCCCCAACATTCCTCTCCCCAACATTCCCCTCTCCAACATTCCCCTCCCCAACATTCCTCTCCCCAACATTCCCCTCCCCAACATTCCTCTCCCCAACATTCCTCTCCCTAACATTCCCCTCCCCAACATTCCTCTCCCCAACATTCCCCTCCCCAACATTCCCCTCTCCAACATTCCTCTCCCCAACATTCCCCTCCCCAACATTCCCCTCTCCAACATTCCTCTCCCCAACATTCCCCTCCCCAACATTCCCCTCCCCAACATTCCCCTCCCCAACATTCCTCTCCCCAACATTCCCCTCCCCAACATTCCTCTCCCCAACATTCCCCTCTCCAACATTCCCCTCCCCAACATTCCCCTCCCCAACATTCCTCTCCCCAACATTCCCCTCCCCAACATTCCCCTCCCCAACATTCCCCTCCCCAACATTCCTCTCCCTAACATTCCCCTCCCCAACATTCCCCTCCCCAACATTCCTCTTCCCAACATTCCCCTCCCCAACATTCCTCTCCCCAACATTCCTCTCCCCAACATTCCCCTCTCCAACATTCCCCTCCCCAACATTCCCCTCCCCAACATTCCCCTCCCCAACATTCCTCTCCCCAACATTCCCCTCCCCAACATTCCTCTCCCCAACATTCCCCTCCCCAACATTCCCCTCCCCAACATTCCCCTCCCCAACATTCCTCTCCCCAACATTCCCCTCCCCAACATTCCTCTCCCCAACATTCCTCTCCCCAACATTCCCCTCTCCAACATTCCCCTCCCCAACATTCCCCTCCCCAACATTCCTCTTCCCAACATTCCCCTCCCCAACATTCCTCTCCCCAACATTCCTCTCCCCAACATTCCCCTCTCCAACATTCCCCTCCCCAACATTCCCCTCCCCAACATTCCCCTCCCCAACATTCCTCTCCCCAACATTCCCCTCCCCAACATTCCTCTCCCCAACATTCCCCTCCCCAACATTCCTCTCCCCAACATTCCTCTCCCGAAAGTCCCAACACCTTAACATTTTTCGAATGGAACCCACATTCCCCGTTTGTTCACTTCTTACTCAGCATAAAAAATTGTTTACATTCCAAACAATATTTACCATTTGCGCGTGGCAATCTTTTTTAAACAGCAGACTTGTCTGTAACGTATAATTATCATGCTCCTTTGTCTCCGGCGAAGGGGGTGCGTGATGGAATATAGAAAACCTAGGGGTAGACATTGAGCCACATCACTTGCGCCGTTTCACTAAGAAATAAGAATGACTGGAGAATTCCGGTTGACCTTGAGTGGAAGGACTTCCTTGTTGATGCTGTAGAAGTAGGCCATGGCACGGGTCCACGAAGCCAATCCAGCCACATCACCACAGACCCTGCGAGCAGTCTCCAGATTGTAGTCTTCCATCTGAAGGTATGGCTGGAGAAACTCCACAGTCTCCTCGTTTATCGTATCCTGGATGCAAAATCATAACATCCATCCCCATATTCCACAACATTCATTCATAATAATACCCTTAACAAATCCTCATCATATCCAGACAGATGCCATTCTCAGCCGTGCTGGGGTCGGGAGCGCTCCTGGGTATAGTAGCCTTGAACGGGCGCTATATAAGTCTTTGTGATAAATGAATGATGTCGACGATCACTTACAATAACACAAACTGCTCATCCGCTAATCTACGCTTTCATCTCTGGATCCATCCATTCAATCGCTAGTAGGTCTAACTCACACACACAATCCAAAGGCCAAGGAGCGTACACGTACCTATTGGGATGCGAAGATCGTCATCAACGCGAAGGACCCTATATAAATCTCTGTAATGAATGAATATATGAAAAACGGGGTTAAGACTAGTGTACGTTAACAGCCTCTGCCAGACACAAGGCGTCGCAGACACTCAAATTTACCCCATTACATTTAGACACCTTTAATTTGAAGCATGGTGTAAGATATAGTATATCTTATGTAATATATATATATATAGTATATAACTTCCACACTGATTTGAAGCTTTGTGATTCATTAATAAACTTGATTGTAACACGCACGATGATTTCTGCTTATCAGTTTGTTAATATTTCTTCTAATGATCTAAAATTCTAAGCAAATTGTAATCTAAGCTTTTGCTTAGTAAGCTTTAGCTGTAACTGCTGCTAACAAAATGCATGTCTGTCTGGTCGTAAAGTTAAAGCCTAAAAACTAATGGGCGGAACTATTTTTTCAATTTGAAGATTCATTGGCCGGGTTCTGCATAGCATTGTTTAATGATCAATTGGTCAAATTACAGAATATTTACATAAAATTATGAATTATTTTGTGAACTTTATTACTAGAGCATTGTCATTTGTTACTAACTGCTGGACAAATTTCATGCAATGACGATTATGTCACGGGTTTGCCAATCTATTCGATCCTGTGTAAAACATCTGCCATAGGTCGCGTTTAGCTATAATTGACGCGCTACATGCCTACCGTCTGCACGTATAACAATCGCGCGTGTTACAATCAAGTTTGTTATTTTTTAAATCAATATTTTTACCAGTAATGCAAGTTAGTTTTAATAACAAAATAAAATAACAACATTCAAATATCACATTGACATTGGTTGACATTTAAACAGGTCTTGCAAATTACAAAAGTATTCTTTGCACAAATAACTCTCACAGTTTACAATTAGTTTGTGTTTAACCTTTTAAATTTAAAATGAAAAAATGCAAATCTTGCATTTCAATCTGTTCAAGTTAAACTGTTAAAATAAAAATAGTTGTCTTCTCTACTTTAATTTATTTAGAAAATGAATCAAAACTTTAAATTACCCTATGCCTTCTTTTCAGATGGAAAATACTCAAGAGCAAGATTTAAAAACGGCAGGCATAAAAATGCTCAAAAAATGACCATAAAAATGCTAACAAGAAACCATAACAAGTAGTTTTAGTTCAATGGTGTACCGTCTGAATTTCCAAGGACCTCAAATGTGCCTTGCTGATAAAAAAAGGTTGAGAACCACAGGCGCAGAGTGATGGATAACACACAAGTTTGAACTCAAGTCAAGGGATGATTGACCAAAACATGTCATTTAGATTGTTACTGATCAAACGGGCAACGACATCTCATGTCTGCAAGGAAAAATAGTTAAAGCAGTTTTCACTTTCCCCATCAAAACGAGTTATATTGTGACCTACAAGATCACAGAACTCAATCGAGTTATCCGGGAAGGGAAGGGGCAAAGAGCAGCATAGATCCAGGAACATCTTTCTATCGTCGTCTATCATCATCCGTCGTCCGTCGTCCTTCATCATCATCATCACCATCACCATCGCTATAATGAACCCACTCATCCATATGTCCACCCTACCATGATCATCACGCTGATCGTCATCGAAATCTTAATCAACCCCACGATCACCAAAATTATCACCATCATCATAATGATAATCGTCACCATCATCATCATCATAATAGTCACGATCATCATCGTGATAATCATCACCATCATGATCATGATAATCATCACTAATCATCATGATAATCATCACCATCATGATCATGATAATCATCATCGTCCTAATGACAATCATCACCATCATGATCATGATAATCATCACTAATCATCATGTTAATCATCACCATCAATTCCTGGCATCGTCAGGTCATAGTCATGATCATCACAATTATATATCATCATTGTGATCATCATCATCACAGTCATAACCCACCCATGATTTACATCACCATCAGTTCCTTTGTCAACGTTACTCACTGTCCATCCATCCGAGAATAATATATCATCCAACCTTTGGAAAGGCGAGCAGGCCTTGGAGGATGTTCGTGGCGCTCAAAAGCTTCAACGCTTCATGCCACGAAGGCCGAGGACAAGGTCGGTCAGGGTCAAGGGTCACGGGGTCGACATGTCGCTGGAAGAGAAGCAGGACGCAGTCCATGATTCGCATGATGAGATGAGGAGGTTTGGCCAACTTACGAACTGAAAGAAAAAGAAACACGATGGAATTATTCAGCCATTCACTCGGTCGCTCATCCATACATGCATCCACACACCCAAAAACGTTTAGATAGAAGTTTGCGCCCACAACAAAACACACCAATCCATCCGTCCATCCATCCATCCATCCATCCATCCACACACCCATATCCCTACCCGCCATTTACGATCCACACCGACCCATGCACTTACCATCCGTAGATTCACTTAATAACGACCGAAGTTTAAGACTGCTTGAATTAACTCTCTTATCAAATAAATGGATGAATAAATAAACTCACTAAACCAGTGACCGGCTGTCTAACGGACTGTCTGACTTACTGAACGAATGACACACTGGCTGACTGACTGACTGGCAAACCGACTGGTTGATTGGCCGACGGAATGACTGGTCAACTAACTTGACCATTTGACTGAATGGAGCGATAGACATTGGCTCACAAACAGATTGACCGCTGATTGAATCTGTTGATCACTTATCACGGGAACAGATCTGAGTGTGAACTTATCTAACCCAGGTAATCGAATGGCTTCTATAGCACCGTAATAAAGACATCTATCGATGGCCAAAACGAACCGGTGGCAATGTGAGCTGGCTTGATGGTCTGTAGAGCCGCCTCTGCCTCCTCCAGAGCAGGTCGAGCAGCTTCCAACTTCTCCTCCGCCTTCGCTTTGTCCACCTGGTCAGACGAAGCAGGATACAAGTTGTAAACGGTTTTCATTTTACAAGACAAGCCACGAATTTACAATTTTACATGTGATGATTAAAGTCTGACCATGTTACATAAGACATTGAAAAAGGGTGACCCAGAAGGAATTTTATCCTGCTGTTAGGGACGCCACAATGAAATTGAAAAATAGACATTGAAATTCTTGAAATTTGATATCGCCCTTCTTCCAACATCCTTTGCTCAGAAGTGCACACGCCTCGGTGGCGCAATAGCAGTTGTAGGCCTACTAACATACGCAAGGTATAGTAACGAAGTTATCAACAGTCGTTGACTCGTTTGATTATGAGTCTTCCTAAGCCTCTCTCGGTTCCCGATCACAACTCATCTCAAGTCCTCTAACCTAGTCATATCCACCATTGCACTGAATTTACTGGAACGACCAAATTCCCTTTTCAATTCCGCAGATTCCCTGTTACTCCACAATCACCCATCATCACGTGCCTCAACTCCTCTATTAACAACACAACCGGGCTTTCTATTGAAGACTAATGTCTCACTTTTTCAAGGACTCCTACCATGACTCATCTGAAATGCTCTACCATTCCTCTTGACCTACACGGCACCCATGGGATTCTATCCTCCGAAGTCAAAAAATCAATCTCCCCCAACTCTCCCTTACCCATATCTCGCTTTTATCTCCCACAATTTCTCAAAAGGAGATCTCTACAATTATATTTCTTGTACAGCGCATTTGCTCAGAGTAACATTGCGTCGAATCCTTTGATAACACCAGCTTCCGCAGCCGAGGACCGAGGTCTGTAAACTACATTACACAGCAACAGTTCTCTGGACAACCCTTCTGACGTGACGCAAAAATCTTGAATACGACGAAGCCCAGCGCTTTCTTTTTATGCTCAAAAGCAGTTCTACAGATATCGTCCACACCAAACACAGAAACCCACTCACCGAAATCTCGTCGACAATCTTTTGGGCCTTGTCCTTGACCTTCTGGACCTGGGTCTTGACCCTCTCTGCCGCCTGGGCGCTGACGGTCACCTCGGCCAGAACCTTATCTGCCTTCTGTGATGCCACGTACAACTCCTTCTCTTTGATGGCCAGCTCTTTCGAGAGCTCATTGACCGACTGAGTGGCCTCTATCAGCTTCATCAGCCCAGTGTTCATCCTCTCGGCCAGCTGTCCGATCTCCAGTCGCTTGGAATCGTAGATCGTCTTGTAGCCAGAGATGAACGATAGGTAGGACTTTGGAGTGACGTGGGCCTGGCGACGGTAGCGCTGGAAATACTCCACGCACATCTCAGCCACGATGTCCTACAACGGTGTCGCAACATGCACATGTCTGACAATATTTCCACAACATCTCCCTTAAAATGCCCAATAATAATGTGTACACTGTGTAAATCCAAATCACAACATTGACATCTGGACTGACAGAGTAGCATCAAAATTCACGAGACAAGACTAGACAACGAAAAGACAAAACAAAGAAAAGACGAAGCAATTACAAAGAAAAGACAAAGACCAGACAAAGCCAAAACAACGAGAAGACAAAGACAAGACAAAGACAATACAAAGACAAGACAAAGCAACGAGAAGACAAGACAAAGACAAGGACAAGACAATACAAGATCAGATGGAATTCTTTTTCCCTGTGGAACACATACCTGGAAATCTCCCATCGTTTGAACGATCGCTTGCTTCACTTGGTCTGAGCAGACGATGTCGTAGTTGGATAGGAAATGATGTGAGACAGCGACCAGAGCATCCTTTGGCCACCGCTCAAACCAATCCATCGTACATCCGGATATGAGGCCAGGGAACTTCAACGAACGACTGTGAAACTTCTCACCAACCTAGGAATTAAAATCAACAGCTCCCATTCGTTCATTCATTCAACAATCCGTCTGTGAGCTACACTCCATCCCACGAGTTCACTTCTACTACCACTTATAGGCACGACTGCCTTTATTTTATCACCATCTCACAGACGATACATAGACATAAAATGACACCAGTCATCGACTTTGGTTCTACATGCAAGTCTAATCATGATGCAATATCACTAAAGAGAATCCAATATGTAGTTCATAATACTATATACATAACTTTAAAACAAAAACTCCTATATACACAGACAGTAAGTAAGTCAATATATATATATATGACACCGTCCGTCCTTTCATTCATTCATTCCTTCATCCATTAATCCATCCATCCAGGCGAGAACAACCTTCCCAGAACAAGTGAGGGAACTCACGGGTGAGAAACAGAGAACGACGTGAAGGTTTCTCCGAACTCGTCCGCTGTAGTAATTGTAGAGGTTTTCATTCGTTGGAACTCGTCTTGGAAACTCCTTCTTCATGATCGGAACCAACTCTTCGAGAATCTCGTCCATCTCGTCACGAGCAAATAAATTGGAAACCTAGAAGAGAAACAAGAGTTTCCACATGTAATCAAAGATAATGAGATCACACATTCAAGGCGGTCATACTAAATTTCGGGCATCATAGCTTCCCATTTCTTAGACTACAATTGAATGCCTTACTTCAAATTCTAGTCCACAATTTCTATAGAGCAGTCGTCTACTGAACTAGACATCAATCGATGTCTTACTAAAACCTAACCACAACCAGGTCAAAATCTAGTACAATCTGATAGAGGCAAGTAATCGTTTTAAGCTGAGAACGAAATGACCGAACAATTGGGTAGAACGAACATAAGCAGACGGAGACAGAGGCAGAGGCAGAGACAGAGGCAGAGACAGAGGCAGAGACAGAAGCAGAGACAGAGAAACCGAGATACATACAACCAGAGAACAAAGTTTCAAAATCGATGTCCACCAACGGTAAAGTTCGTTAACAAGAACAGTTAACAGAGTACAATAAAATGTTTTTAGACGGAATATTGATTGACCAACCTACACGGCAACCGTCTCACCGCAGAATGAGGTCTGAACTCTAACCATCCGCGTTACAAGGCGATCGCTCCAGCCAATCGGCTACCGTGTCAAATCTCGAACTTACGAGAGTTTGTACCAGCACACTCATTTCTGTATGAGGTTAGGTTTCTAGTTTTGTTAGTTTTGTACAAGTGAACGTCTGGGGCAAGGTTGTAGTTAGCATGGGAGCCAGACAATGTGGCAATTCACTAATCTACAATTGTTTGATACCTGCAAGTTTTGGAACCCAAAACTAATAAAGATGACTCAACCGTACACAATAATTTATGACCGGCTTGCAGAAAAGGTGCCATAACCTGGGGTTTTGACATTTTAGCGTATCTAATGTTCGTTTTTTTAAAGCCACATCAAATCGCGAAAATATCATAGAACCACAGCCATAATCCTGATCTCTCCACATAAATGCACTATGAACAAGACAGGATGAAAAACGTCAATTTCGAGAAAATTGACCATGAAAAGTTGTTATACTATAATATGCAATTAAGAATCTTTCAAGTGTTACAGATGAAACTCTGCAGATCTATCATAATGACCGTATCAAATGAATGTTATTAGTAAATAACACTTCTCCAAATGTTAATTTTACTTCAAGCTGCCTCAATAAGTAAGAAATGTTACCTAGTTGTGGCATACCCACTTATGATGCCGCTTACCTTACATTTAACTATTTGAGTTTTTGCAACAAAATAGTAACACAAATTAAAATCTGATGCCATGCTTTTGAATTTCAATTTCCAAAAAGGTCAAAAACAACAAATATACATTAGTGTCATTTTCCACACAAAAATTGAAGTAACTCCACAATTAGCAATCCCACAAATATTACCTGTTCTGCTAGCTGGTCACATTTATTGCCTATCGTGTCTCATGGATGGATCCTGAGTTTAACGACAGCTTATGACAACAGAGGCCGATGCCGTCGCCAGAAACTTGCTTGGCATATTACAGCACTTGCAGCCTTTTTTACTTTTAATCGTGCGTCATTCTAAGTCTCAATCTTATATAGGTTCGGTGCATACGGCGATTGCACTAGTTTAAGCAATCGCTAACAGAGTCCCATTAACAAAGATAACCTTACACAACGCTATTAAATCACATACAATGACTGTACCATCCTTATATCGCATTGGTTGAACCGTTAGAAAGGTGTGCGGCGTTCGATCTAACCAATAGCCTACATATTCCTACTAATAAAGTTGTCTAAATGACTGAGAGCTAAGGCCCATCTACTTACGCAAGGAGGGAGGTTTCAAATGTCGGCGATTTTGCGTACGGGTGCACTTGGCGGGGGGTGCCTGAAAAATGTGTACGTACACTAAATATGACTGTCTGATTATGAGGGTCCACATTATGAAATACTAAAATAATGTAACGGAACGGGGCCTATTCGACAGTGACCAGGATGACGACTTGCAGCCCCGTCCGATATGGGGGTAGTTCGAGTTGCAGTCCACTGAGTAAGGCTTTAGTGGTTTGCTGAAGACTAACCATTTAAGGTTTAAATAGCTCCTTTCTGGATGACGCTTGGAATAAGACACGCTTGTTCGATAATCCTCTTTTAATGTACATCGGAAAACAATACTTCTGTAGCGCCCATTCGGAAACAGTCCGTATCTCACCCCTCAATACGCCCTACGTCGATAACTAACGAGTAATTGCAATGCTACGTCAATTGCTGACGGCGACTACTATGCTACGTCAATGGCTGACGGCGACTACTATGCTACGTCAATGGCTGACGGCGACTATCGCAAATCTGCGACGACTATATCCACGACGACTATCGCAAGCCACGACGACTATTCGTGCTTCATAGGCGCCGAGACTGCAAGGCCGAAGCCGAATCTACAAGGCTCCCCGATGACAATCTCCAGACGACGACGACGACGATTCCCAGGCGACGACGACGACGATTCCCAGGCGACGACTACCCATGATCATCCAGGCGAACTCCTTTTATACTAATTTGCTGTAGATAGTAGATGATACACAGTAGATAGAAGACAGTAGACAGTAGAGACTACACAGTAGATAGTAGATAATACTCAGTAGATATCTACAGTAGATAGTAGATAGGCGACAGTAGACAGTAGATATCTACAGTAGGGTGTAGATAGTAGATATCTACAGTAGATAGTAGATAGACTACAGTAGATAGTAGATAAGCGTATACAGCAGGTAGATACCACAGTAGAAAGAACACAGTAGACAGGTGTACACAACAGGCAGACACTACAGCAGGTCGACACTAGGTAAGCGTACCCGTAAACCGTTACAATAAGAACTGAAAACCTAATCTTGGTGGACGATATTCCTCCCTTAATCAATTTTATGTTGTATTAAAACGTTTTAAAATGTAAGTGTTCTTAGTATTATATTTATTCAGTTAATAAATTTAAACTTTTGAAATATGATGCTTAAAAATGGTCTATGGGAAAACAATGTCTTAAATTGTTTTTAGCAATTCAACCTTTGTAAATTGGGGTTGGAGGGCAGATGTACGTACGCATGGGAAGGGTCCTCAAAATGTACGCAGTGCAACGGGGAAGGGTCGAAAAAATACGTTTTTTGCGTAGGTAATATATAGGCTGGACTATAATAGAAATCGCCTACGAGATAGGCCTATCAGTAATTTAACACGCAACCTTGTACAATGCAGAGTTTAAGACCACAACAAAGACCATTGTCCAACCATATTCATTACAAAATTTAATGGTGGGAACAACAAGAGGCCAACATTTTAGCGCTTACAAATAAGACTTAATCAGTCAAAAGCCATAATTATGATAAATCTGTTGAATCTAATCTGCACATTTAGCTCATGTTCTACCTTACGTAGAACAACAATACAGTATTCTTTCTATACACTTCCCCACTCAGCAAAATCATTTCCTCGTCTTCTGTAGATCATCACCTTTACGCTGACGATACACAACTGTTTTTATCTTTCTCTCCTCAATCACTTACAGATGCATTAAATCACATTCAAAACACCATCGCCCTCATATCAACTTGGATGACCACCAACCTGCTCTGTCTAAACCCTTCAAAAACAGAATTTCTCATCATTGGCCTCCGTGAGCAATTGAACAAACTTACCTACCCCTCCGACCTTCTTCAAACGAACCCAACTTATCCTGTGCCTTACTCTTCTCCTATCCGCAATCTTGGAGTCATCTTCGATACATCTTCTTACTTTTTCTGACCACATCACTCAGGTCTCTCGCACCTGCTATATGCACATCCGCGACCTTCGTAGATTGCGCCCAATTCTTAACTACAAGACTGCATGCACAATAGCCACATCAATTGTTCACTCAAAGCTAGATTACTGCAATTCTCTCTTTCACAACATTGGTTCCTCACAAATACGACTCCTACAATCAATTCAGAATGCTCTTGCCTGCGCAGTCACTAAAACCCCAAAACACCATCATATAACCTCTGTCTTAAAATCACTTCACTGGCTAAAAGTGCCTCAACGCATCCACTACAAAATTGTATCTATCACCTACAACGCACTTCAAACCTCTCAACCCTCTTACATTCGTCAACTCCTTACAATACAACCGCCCGGATCAACTCGCTCATCGTCATCGTCATATCTTTCTCTATCTCGACCTCCAGTCTCATCGTCTCTCAAATTCTGCAACCGCTCCTTAGTCTATGCTGCACCAGCACTTTGGAACTGACTCCCAAAAGAACTCCGTCAGTTTGCTCACCCCCACATCTCAACTCCAAATATAACCTCTCCTCCGCTTTCATTATCCTCTGCTACTTTCCATTCACGACTAAAAACCGAACTCGTCAATGTGTCCTATGCAGATTCTACTCCTGTGCCACCACATGACCATCCTCATCATCAACTACCACCGTAGCACCATGCTGTCTCCTCGGCTTGACTCCCTGGATCTCGACCCGGCACCGAAAGGAAACAAGAGGATTGGCTATTGCGGACTTGATTTGGCATAGTGCCGGTGAATAAGCTGGTCTCCCTGACGTGGTTTATGTGGGCGCTGAGAAATTTTCCAGGATTTAAATTACATTACATTACAAAATGGTAAGTTTACAATTGGCCACAAGATGCACACCACAACACGATTATTTGTTCAATTTCAAGCAAACCCCTTTATAACGGTGTTTATTACGACCGCTCTAACGAACGGTACCTGTCACCTATCGAGACCCGCTAATAAAGGTGGCACCCTTATCTCGTGACTACGGCTGTTAACGGGTACCCGGGTACTCGATCGAAGCTGACTACCTGGGTAATGAGATCGGTTTTCGGGCACCCGAAATTCCGTAAAAATGCGCGATTTTACCTGAACATATGCCAGAAATATTCTGTTGGTCATATTGGCTGACTGCCCATGCAATGAAATCGTTTCTAGGGTGCCCGACATTCCGAAAAATGCTCAATTTTCTACATTTCCTAACAAAATATCCAGCGCGGTTCGGGGTACCCGACCGCACGGGTCGACGGGCACCCGGGTCGCCACTTCAAAATTTTTTGACAGCCTTACCCATGACCGGGATAAAAAAAAAGTAATCGTCAACAAAGAATGAGTTTAGGGGAGTTATCATTACAACAATGGTCTTGTTTTGTTTTGCCGTGTTGTCGACTCCGTGTCCCGTTCTTATATCTTCGGTTGACACCATTTAAAAGGTGTCTACAACGAGGCTCTAACCAAATGTTAACCATGATCGACTTAAACACTGGGTCGTCTGTACGTTTTCAATGATTACCTCTCCAGAGCTGAGAACGTTGTTCATATATTCGAGGAATCCCTCGTCCTTGATTTCATTGTCAGTGAAGATGAATGTGATTCCTTTGCCCTCCGCTCCTGCCGTTCGATACAAGTACTTTAGGTCCTCCATGAAATTCGACACAGTATAGGATCTTTTGCACAACCAAACGCATACCGTTTATCAATATCACACATTTATTAATGCCACTCTCTAATCATTATAGGCTACTTAATTTCTTCATTTTTCTTCGTTCTGCTATTATAATTTTAAATAGTTTATTGTGATAATTAACTTTTTTGATAATTATATGAAAATTTGCATTGCATTATGGACATCTGGCTTGATTTTTGAGGGGGCAATCAGGGTCTTGTGACGTGACGTCATATGTGAGAGGGTCATGTCATTTGTGACGACGTGTGACGAAGGGGAGAGGGTTCAAAAATCGTCCAAAATTACATGACGTCATTTATGAACGGCTCCCCTAGCGTCCAGGCACTTCTTTTTTCACACTTTAAGCACTGAGTAACACTAGTACTATAATATGGCCTACTAAGGATTCTGTATGGTCTGGTAGACATGTAACCATAAGGGAGGGGTTCCATGCGGGGTGACACCATGAGTGACACAAGTCCTAGTGACGCCACTGTACACCTCAACTTCCTCCAAACTTCCTTAATAGTGACTCTCAGCCTGCGTTACTGATCTAAGACGATGCAAATATTTCGATTTGTTTCAATGCGCTTACAGCAATGTGCGTTGTAGTATACATTAGATCGCAGCTGTGTGAAGAATCAGATGGTTCCCATTGCACGAGATTGTATGGCATGCAGGTAGAAGCTTGGTCGACAGACAAACGGCCTAGCGATGAGGGAGTGGCTAATCACATACGCTGCCACACACACGCATATTTCTAGGTGAAGAGTTTCTGGTGCCTCGAGCAACCACCTCGAACAAAAGCAGCACCGCGCCTTCTCGGTTGTTGGCTCTTCCACCTGGATTACACTCCCTTTACAGATGTGCCTTTGTTTTGAAAGTTGCATAAGACTGATTTGTATCGCCGTGGTTGGGCTGGGAGCGCCGCCGAGTAGACTTATGTTAAAATGAATGAATGACTGAATATCGTCCGAAATTCCTATATACAGCAGTCTTGTCTACTGACGACAAAATATGTAAAGTAACGAACCAAAATGAGACTCGAGAAGAAATAGGCCTACGAGATGTAGTGTACAAGAAAATACACGGAGCGAGGGTTGGAACAAAAAAGCTCCCGAGTAGATGGTCTTTTAAAGGGCGCTATATAAAACCTCAGACTGAATACGCGCCACAAATCACGTCAAACGACCAATTATGCTGACACAAACGCCCAGTACTGTTGTCTGCCGTCGTGGGTTCATCTTTCTGGAATGACCTTCCTCCATCACTAAGGGCTAAGCTAATGTCTGGCTTCTCTTCATCGGCCTCTCACTCTTTCCTCTTCCCGAGGTTTAGGTCCACGTGTTATTCTACTATAAGTGCTATATAAATCTACAGATACGATAGGATACTAACCTTGTTCTGTGGCTCCAGTCAACCCAATACAAAAGGTGGTGATCAGTTGACGAAAAAACTTCAACGAAACCAAATTGTGACACAATAATGGGCATCAGTGAAACTCAAGATAAAACTAGCAACAAGCAGCTACACGTTGACTAAGAAATTTAAACGAACGATTTACCTTCCTCTTCAAAATTAGCGGCAATAAAAAAATCACTAATTACACAGGTTTTAAAAAGGAATCTTTAAAGAATGAGTTTAACATTTCGAGGTCACGCGTAGTTCTATTATAGCACAGAACCAATTAGGAAATACAGCTTCGTCAACAGCATGATGGATGGATGGATCCAGGGTTTAACGACAGCTTATGACAACAGCGGCCGTTGCCGTCAACAGAAATTTGCTTTGCATATTACAGCACCTACACCTTAACAACACATGATCTGTTTGTTTGTTAAATTATAGCTTCAAGGAAGCCGATTTAAAGGTGTGTTAGGACAGTCAATTATTGGTCGCAGTTTTTCGAAATTTTAATGCGAAAAACTTTTCTACTCAAATCCAATTGTTAAACCTACATTATCATTTCCAGTTATTTGTCTCATTATAGCTATAATTAATTCCGCATTTTTATATTGCGTCTACTCTGCCTTTCAAACGTTGTTTCCATCGCATAAATGTTTACGCGTCTACTTTTGTTGCTATCGTGTAACTGGTGTAGGAATAGGTCACTATACCTTTAAGTCTTCCAGATGTGATAGGTCTAAAAATGTTGTTATTTTCTATCAATAATTAATACTTAAATCCATACAATTGCCGCTACTAATGTTTCATTTTTTGCTTTAACCAACGATGCCAATTACTACTTCTATTGTTAAGTAATAAAGTAAACATCGACTTAATTCACAGTTGTAGACCGCATTCTCAGCTACAGATAGCATTATTCAATTTCGTGTGCATTCGAAAAGACTTTACCTTACATACATGTAGCAATTGCCTCAAATAACGTTCCTACATGTCCTCAAATCAGTTGTATACCTGGTCAACGTGATTTGAAAGGTTTTGTATCCAGCGATATTCGAAGCCAATCTCGTCAGTGACTGTTTTCCAGATCCACCGACTCCAACGAGCAAAGCGTGTCCCTTCGGCATTCCAATTATCCGTGATATCTTCACCAGATTCGTCATGGCATCCTGGAATAGAGTCGCTGAGCCATTTAGCCCTACTCAATCCCCTTCCTCCTTTTCTCCTTCTTCTTGTTAAAATAGCAACGCTGGGTAGTATCTCGCAATTAAAAATAAAGAGTTAAGCCCAAGGCGAGGGGCAGTAGGAAGGGAAATCAATTACCGACCCTTCCACAAAATAATCTAGTCCTCCATTCTCTGGGTGGCAGTTTTGGCTAAATCAAATGTAGGACGTGACAGACGCCTTGCATAGCTGCCGCACAATTAAATTCGACTCTTGTAATAACTTGTTATAATCCGTTCATATTTGCATACCTTCATATAGCGACACTCTGTCAGTTTGAACGAAATTAAATGAAGATTGTTACTACTATATTATTTCTGCACCTGGGGCCCAGGCTGTTAAAACTATTTTCCGGAGAAAGACGGATGGTTTACTGGAACATCTATAGGCCTGTAACTACTATTATCATTATTAGTAGTAGTTGTATTATTAATAATTATTATTAATATTATTATTATTATCGCTATTATCATTATTATTATTAGTCTATTACTACTATATATACAACTACTGCAATTATTATTATTACTATCTATTAAGATTATCATTCTAATTATGATTATCATTCTAATTATGATTATCATTCTAATTCTAATTATCATTCTAATTATCATTCCAATTATCATTCTAATTATCATTCCAATTATCATTCTAAATATTATCATTCTAATTATCATTATCATTCTAATTATCATTCTAATCATCATCATCATTATTATTGTGTTATTGCTCTCTGTCTGTATCACTTAACCACCTGCCTATGGCTCTGAGTCGCCGAGAACAATCCTCCCTATTGTTCTGCATCATAAAAAATTCACAAAATACACTAGCAGTGGTGAACCCACTGGGACGCAGCGCTTGAGGAATCGACACTTGTATCCCCTAAAGTTGACTTTTTTCCTTCTTTCGCCAGGCGGCGGCGTTTGTTAAAAATGGGCGCCCTGCGTGGCGGCCGACGGTTAATTTCGACTCCTGTAATAGCTCGTCATCATTCGCTAATACTGTACTTGAAATCATACTGCGGTTTGGCAATTGAAATTAAACGAAGATTATTAGTATTACCTTAAAGAAGACGAGGTCCATCTTCGCACCTCTGACCGACTCGTTGTACTGCTGTTGGTGCATCTCCAGGCGATCTGATAACTCCTCGAAGTTGTTGATTGGTTCGTAGATCTTAGGGGCATCCGTATCAGCGTCATCCCCATCGTCTCCTATGACCAACACACCCACGATCGCGTAACAGAGACTTACATAGCGCAATTACCATGGGTTTAACAAAGGCCCTTCGTGTTTAACAAATATGCTACAGAGTCATTTAAGGAAGTCTATGAAGAATTGACGAGGGTATGTCTGTGGGTGTAATTTACATGGATTATGTCAAGGCATTTGATAAAGTACCTCATGCAGTGCTGAAAAAAATGTTGCAGACAGGTGAGATTCGAGGTTCATTGAATTAGCAGCACACAAGGCAATTCGAGAACACAAGCATAAAATTATCTAGGAAGCCAAAAGAAATATAAGGGAGAATTTGTTCATAGTAAAGTTTCTAGACTCGTGGAACTGCATTGATTCGCGTATTCCAGATGCTGTATTCGACATTTTATTTCAATCTCCATTTTCCTAGTCGACGTCGGCGGGCGTGGCAACCGCGAGGCAAATCAAACACACCCATCTCCCCTAGATGTGTACATTAACCTTCAGTGCAAGAGTCATAGACCCATCGACCCATGGTTTGGATGATAGTACTGTCTCAGGGACACTATATACACAGCTTCTTGTCATAGAGGAAGCTAGGGAATTGATTCATTAACATTTCAACGCTGACGCGCAGTAGTTCCACTTCAGACAAAGAACCTATTTTCAGCAATGCCAGAGTTGTTTATAAACAGTATGATCTGAATTTGGGCTAATATATATACCTTCAAGAAATCCGATTTAAATGTGTCTAAGCGCAGTAAAATATATCATTACTCGTAGTTCATCATGTCTGATAAATTAAACTCTAGCAGGATTGAGGCAAAGGGGGCCAGAGGTCATCAATCTTGAGATTTGGTTGACGGCATAAAGTGAGTTAGTGACTGATGAGAAAATCGATCCAGGAAAGATGGATGTTTTGGATTTGTCTTGGGATATTGCCAGGTCCGTTGACGTTGACTCTGGTTCGAGGCTTACCAAATGGAGATTTGAAATAGAATGACAAATGCAGCATCTAGAAGAAGTTCATGCATAGCACCCTCAATGGAAGAATATTCTGCTCATAGCGACATCTTTTGTATGGAATACCTCCGATGTCAGTCTATACTTTCGAATTTATATAGAGCATATTTTTTTCTTCACCACACAAGCATGGATCCGGAAGTTTAACGACCGATTTTGACAAGAGAGGCCGTTGCAGTCGACAGAAATGTGCTTGACATATTACAGCAATTACAGCTCCAGTAACATACCAGCGATTGAATGAAAAGAAGTTATAGGGTCATAAAGTTCCGTTATAAGGGTGTCGAAGCACATAGAGAAATTTAGCATCTTTGATGTTTATCAACATCTTGCGGCGTCAGAATCGATAACCTATACCTAATTACTGATAACCGTAGCTGTGGGGTTATAGCGCTCGGTTTGAAACGAACAGAGTAGGTTTAGAGACTTTCCTTAGAATGGTCACAGCTCAGGTTGTTAAGCTAAACAAGTGCAGAAGTAACAATTTTTGAATTACTTTCTACTTAAGCCCCTCGATCAGAGATGGTCAATTAGATAAGATTCGGTGCCAACGATTTCAATTGAAACAGATAATTTTATAACTTAATTTTAACGCAGACACAAATCGATAATTCAAGAAGTTGTCAGAGACTCGTATAGTTATCGAGCAGTTGACAATAGTTCAGGAGGCACATGAACACTTTAAAGTTAGCAGAATTTTTCAAAACTAACAAAGGAAATGTTTCATAGCACCCAAACTATGGCTACAATGCTGAAAAACATTAATGTAGCTTCGTTATAGGATGGCTTCATCGCAATACATTACATTACGACCGATTGGTCAAAGTCTTAACATGATACGTGTAACTGAACTGGTTAAGACTAGAAACAATCTGTGGCTGAGGTAGGTCTACATCAACTGCCCTGGATGCCACATTCAAGATGTCAATAAACATTAGAAACTATACGGCTTATTAGTCAGAGCGATCGCCTTAATTGTTACAATTAAGGCGGAGAGTACGGGTTCCTCAGCCTAGGCATTGCACAAGCTTTTGCAATACCCTATCAACAATGTCCTAAATTCGAGGACTCAAGACAAGAAGTTAGCAAATCACTGTTTACTCTGAAATATCACATAATTGAATCACGGGTTCTCTAATTAAGAGAGCACAAGAAAATTCAGTCAAGCAAAACGTCAAACAGGTGTAACAAAGAAGCCACACAGGCATTGGATATAATTATATCTATAAGAAGGTTTTTTTAAATAACCCGAATTGGAAGTAATTGAAAATATCCAAAGAACTAAGTCAAAATTAGTTGCCACAAGTTTCGATAGGAGACATAGTTTCATTGGGTCGATAGGCCTAGGCTTAAACTTGTTTAGCGTAATCTGGAAATTGAGATAATTGAGAAAGTATAGTTTTACATAATTGTTGAGGTTAAATAAAGAATGTGAGTCCTAATTGCATAGTCCAAACAGTGGCGTAGCGAGGCAAAGCGCCGCCTGGGGCGAAGGTACAAAATGCCGCCCCTGCCTATTTTTCCATCACTTCGTTCTTGCATATATAGGCCTATATGCACAAGGAGATAGGCTTGTTTTGAGTGCTTTCATTAAGCTCTCATATACATAATGATTATTCTATTCAGTATTCAAATAATTGTAGGGCCTACAGTTAGTAACAGCATCAGCATGCTCTGTCGACATTAAAGCTGTATGTCCTTTGACTAATTAAAGTGCATTATCATTAGATATAAAGATATGAAAATAGAATAAGATTGTATTAATTAAGAACGTAACCAGTTATAAAACAAACAAATAAAGAAAGTCTCACAATAAAGTTACTAAACGTCTTGCAGGCTAGACCGAAAATTATAAAAAGTCCCCATAAAATTAAAATAAAACAACACAAATCATAGGGCCTATTCTTTCTCTATACGTATTGAAAAGAAAGCCCTAGGCCTAAACAATAATTTAATCATAGTGAGACCATAGTAAGTATGGTACTTAGAATGGAGTAGTAAATGATAACTTTGACTAATTTTAGCGCTCATGAGTAGTAACCTTCAAGGGGCGCTATATAAATTTTCACAATGAATGAATGAATGAACTTATCATACGGATACGATACGGTCTCATACTTTCATTATACCTGTCAACTGTTACAATTTAAAAATTTACTTTTCTTGCTTTCCCTGCAGCAAAATTACTAATTACCTTGTCAAAGTTAATTTTGCTTGTCAAAGAGCGTTCAATTGAAAGAATTGCTAAATTGGAATGTAGTGATTCTCTAATTGTGGGTCTTAAGTAGGTTTAAATTAGGTTATTATAATTAGTTTTAGTTTTGAAAATCCAAATTCTGTTTAGGGAATAACTCTTTCATCAAACAGATTCTAATTAAGAAAGATTTTTTGATAAATCCAACTTCTATTTAAGTTAGATTTCGATTGTGAATCCAACTTTCCATTAATTTTTTCATCACTCAATGTAGGCAAAAACGTCTTTCATTACCCAAATTTCTGTTTCAAAAAACTTTATTTGCATCAATACATGATGCATTATGCAAGTTTTTTCATAAATAACATTTATATTTAAGCAGAGATTGTCCCTAATTAATTCAACATTTTACTTAGGAAAGAATAATTTTTCATCAATCTAAGAATTTGCGCATTATTATAATTGGAAAATTTATTTCATTTTATAGGTTCGAAAGTCATGGCAAGAGAGACAGAGGCGGCATTGCCATTTTGCTGCGTATCTATTAACACTAGGTGTCATTCGGTGGTCCTTCTGTATATTGTATATGTTAGTTTTAATTCGAGAGGAAGCAAGAAAGCATATGGTGCCTGGTTTAGACAAGAGCAGCAAGAATCTTGAAGAGTGCAAGTTATAAACAAATTATTTATTTATTTATTTTTTCCCGAAAATGCCGCCCCTAGGACAAGTGCCGCCTGGGGCGGTTCGACCCCCCTCGCTACGCCACTGAGTTCAAAAATGTCTGGAAGAATGAAATGAAGAAAAATGAGATGCATAAATTTCGCAAAGGAAAAATCTGATAAAACGATAGAATGGATAAAGTCCGCATTCACTTTTTATGAAACTCCAAGCCATATTTGGATTAACAAAAGTAAGGATAATCTGTGCCCAGAGCCAAGATAATCGTCGGATACTGAAATGCCTTTTGCGAAATTTATTAGCATAGGACACTGGTGAGATAGAACTTAGAAGTTTCATGCATCCATCTTAACACAATGTAGGCCTACTTGTAGGTTTCTTGACTCTTGCACAGCAACGCATCGGAATGATTTTATTTTTAATCTTTAAAGTATTCAGCAATCCAGCCCAGGTCGCTGCTCAACCGTGTCACTAAAGTTCAAAAGCTGTAGGTACTAGTACACACGGTGTCGTCGCTGAGTTAAGCATGAAAAGTTTCGCACACAACTCCACACAATTGTCTGTTCAAGTCTTACCCGATTTTCTCTGCATGCCTGTCAAAAAGGACGATAAAATGAAAGTTTGGACAGCGAAGAGTCATCGCACTTTAGTTGATTCAATTGCATGAAATGTCACATGTTATAGTAATCATAGCCTACATGTTGGAATCTGTCACAAGAACAATAAAAATCCAAGAAGGAAGAGAGAAATCATGACCAATGTTTCAGTAGCACCAACATCATCTAACGAGCTCATACAGCTAAAAAATTACTAAATCACCTAATCATTTCGATTGGAAGACTAGGTGGAGACAGAGGAGAGACAGGCCAAAACTTTGCTGTAATGGCATTTCAAGGCTTCATGTAAAAATTTGCTAACTCGACAAGGTCTCAAAAGTTTGTACCAATCAGAAGCAATGAAAGCTGTTGGATAGCTATATCTGACTACCAAAGAACACATTCGACAAAAGCTGTGAAATTTGCAATATCGACAAAGCGGTGACGAAAAAGTGACTTAAGGAACAATTAAAACTATTTGCTCAAACAATATGAAGTTCTTAAAAGGCGGACGATGTCAGATGCGTACAACAGCGAATAGTGTAGTCTAGCCACAAACATCTTAGAGTACTCTGTGCCAAATTCAACCCAGTGAAGTGGCCGTCGCTTCATTCAACCGCATGTGGAGATCTGCTGGTCCCTCGCTGCCATAGCAGCCATACGTCAGCACGAGTGCACATGCACTCTCATACGTTGGTCCATCACTTTTAAACAATCCTTCAGCGGACATTCGAGCTCCCCTTTAAACTCTGTTCAAGTTACTGTTTCTAGTCATGCTGATCCCCATACAACCACGTTCTTGGCGCTTTTGAGGGGCAAAAACAATGCACCACTGCTCATCCACTTCTCCCAAATTCAGTCCATACCAAACAGCTCTGGTCAAAAAATTCTTACTAAAACTGCTCTCGTATTCTCGGGTGGTGCCAGCCCCAACCCTGGCCAAAGAAGGAGGGCGACACTAATCACCTTGTTATACGACAGACGGAAATAAAATATATAATAAAATATGGGCACAGAGGACACATTATTCAGTATACTCTAAGATCTTTGTTAGTTAAGACGATTGTCGAGGAAGCGAAATAAACCAATGGTGATGTAAAATACGTCTCTTTACATCACTGTATGTACAGTTTGTACACAGATGGTCGGACGTATTGATGTGGCCTTCTCTAAAGCATGTAGCCTGGCAACGGAAAGACTATAGAGTGATACTATGAGAGCGTTTAGACCAGAGGTTCCCAATTCCTTCCATGCCACGCACCCCTGCGAAATGCATCATCAATGATCGCAGTAGATTATCGCACCCCCCTACACAATTATTACCACAGTTGAAGTCGCATTCATGAAATTGTTACTCTTGAAACTACAACTGAACCTTGTGTGCTTACAACGCCTTAGGCTTACAGATTAAGAATGGTACATGGAAATTAACTGTTATTCTTACGGTCTTAACCATTACTGTTTAATGACGGTTCAACAATTTACCAAATATTTATCAATGCATCCTTATAATTCAAACTTTGTATCTTTTTCACACACTCTGAAATGACATGTGGCCACCTTGGGTGCGTGCACTCAAGTTTGAGAACCTCCGGCTAAAACAAATAACCTCTTACCGATCATCTCAGCCACTAAGAACATACAAGGCGCAAGTTATAAGGTAAAGCAATCAAACACAGCTTATATAGCGCCTGTTCACAGACAGCTCCCAGACCCGGAAAATCGCATTTGCCATACACATTTCATTGGGTGGATGGGTCGTAGGCAGACATGCAGGAGAGGAAAACACACACAGACAACATAGAAACGACGATCTCTTCACACACAGGACATTTATGAAATCGAAAAACAATTATAAAGATCACGGCAACGTCACACCACTGCAATGCAACACGTATCGGCACTTACTTGCTAGAAAAGTTACTAAGAAAACAAGAAATTTGTGTCAGTACAATTATGCACTATTCATTACTATGAAGTAATAGTTAAGTAATACCAAGTAGGTCTACTATTAAGTACTACAGAGTATCATTAAGTACTACAAGGTACTATCATGCACTATCAAACACTAAAAGTACTATTAGGTGCTACAATGAACTATTAGGCACTACAAAGTACTGTCAAGTACTAAAAAGCGCAATGATCCAATAGTTCAGTACCATGAAACCGTAGTTTCCCTCTGTGAAGCAGTCACAGTAGTAACAGGATCAATGAGAACTTGCTCATTTAGACAATTGATGCAAAAATGTAAAGTCCAGAAAACCAACGATAGTTTAGTCATTAAACTCTGTCAGAAAATAAAGGGATAATCAAGAACAGAAACAGAAAACCAGAATAAAGAGTGAATAAAGTGAAGATGTAATGGAATGGAATGAACATAAGAAAAGAGGAACTTAGCCAGATGAGGAACATATGTTCAGCAATTGCTATGAAATTTGAAGCACAATCGTAAAATATCAACTTAATCTGATAAGAGGTAGCCATAGATTCACTTTCGTTTAAAGACACTGAAGAACAATGGGCTGTGTGGTTGAATAGAGAAAACGTGGTAGAAGGACCTAGGCAGTATGCGATTAGATAAGATAGTATAGGCAGAACTTTAGACTAGAGAACAGAAAGAGAGAGAGACAACACAGTGATTAACATCAAAATAAACCCACTTCATCCATATAAACTGTTAGATCAGATTGGATCATATTAGCAGGCCCGCTGAAAGAAATTCCGGACCTTTAGACAGGACAGTCATGGGCCTCTAAAAGAAAATCGACTGCGGGCCCGGTCGGGGCCCCATACAAAATTGACGGCCCCTGGAATCTACCCCTTCCTCTTGGTGGGCTGTATATTGGAAGGAGAGATTTTGGGTCAGATGAGATAATGATACAAGATTAAGTAAGATTATGTTAGACTGGGCTGATCAAGTAAAATACACGTCTATTATATATCTCAAAGGCCCAGAAACGGTATACCTCTATCGCGTGAGCTCGTCTAAATAATATGAAGCAGACCTGTAACTTCCGGTGCATCTCGTAAGAAGTCGACGAAGTAGGGTTCGGAATCTAATTCATCCGGAGACGAAATTATCTGTTCCTCTTCAGCCACCTGGAAAACCAATACAGAAATAACGTTAAGGAGACCATGACTAGGTTTTCTGCTGGGGTATGCGTCTAATAAAATCCAATTGTTTCTCGTTTGATGTGTTCAAATCTTATGTAATGACTTCCATAACCAATCACATCTTTCGTTGACCTCTTCGAGTGCATTCACATACATACTTATGCACATCGATCGATGATCTCATTAAGTAAAATCGCAATCAAAGACCATAATCAACTGGAGAGGACATGTTGCCATCAGACGATAGATTAGGGATGAAATCATTAACTAGTGCGGTCGATTCATATTTGAATTTCTTGCTAAATAGTATGAAAAAGGAGTCCTGCACTCGATCGGTAATAAGCACCCAAATAAGTAACTGGTTTCAAAGATACAGTTGCTATGGAACTTATTGTAATATGAACCAGTCACCAAATCAGTAATTTTTTTAGTTTTATTCCACCCAAGAATAATGGTTTAATAGTTTATTCGACAACAATTGGAGAAATAATCGTCATGGTCTAATTGGCAATTGCCATTAACTAATCCTTTGGTTTTTTTGTGAAGCGAGAGCCATGACCAACCGTTTTGATGATTTTCTCAAACCAATCCTTGTCTTCTTGAGCGGTGAATCGGTCGGCTATGACGCGACAGCACTCGTGTTTCCATAGCAGCAATAGCTTAGGAACGCTGTTGATGACTTCCGGCGACGCGTTCAGCATTCCCTGGACAATTATGTAGCGCCATTTGCCCAGGATGAATGATAAGTGAAATGTTGAAAGTTGGGCCAAATGGTTCCATGAAACGGTGAGCAAGATAGCATCTTAAGCAATTTCTCAGCACCCACCTAAATACCAGGAATGGCTTGCAGAGGCCAATAATGACAAGTTCTGTATATTTAGAAGTTAGCTGATGCAAGGTACGATCACACGGTAAAGCGTGACAGGGAAGGCAAATAAACCAAGATAGGCGAAGTAGGTAAACATAAGATAACGTAAGTAAGATAACCTAAGGTATAGTTGCTACGTTGTCGAAGGCAATGGATGACATAGTACATGGGACGGTCAACACCAGCATCATTTTGATGCCATCACCACCACCACCACTACAACTCCCCGGCATCTTCCACCACCGCTAAAACCTCCTGAGATACTACCACAACATCGATCACCACAACCAACACCACTACCGCCACCACTCCCACCTACACCACCTGCACTGACCACCATTGCCATTCCCTGATGATCGCCATTCACCTGCCAGATTCTGCTGAGATCTCGTAGGTTGAAGACGTAGTGGAACTTTGCTGGAGTGGGGAGCATCTTTACCTTCGTTTTCTGCCAGAGTTTACGAGTCGATGAAATCAACCGATCAACGATCTTCTTCAACGCCTTCGGAAACCCCCTCTCCTGTCATCAATGTCATCATCATCGTCATCACCATCTTCACTTTCTTATTTACCTGCTTTATGATAATCTGTTGGCAATGGATGCTAACAGTTTCTCCAGTATGAAGCTCCATGCTTTCGTCAGCACCATATTCACCTCATACCATTCTCAATCCATTACTAACTTCACACACCTAAGCTTTGTGCTTTGGTGTTTTGGCACTTGGTCTTGGCACATTTAAATTTACCGTATGCCATGTAAATTATCAATGCAGTATAATGGGCCTATAATTAAGTACAGAAAGAACACGTGTCATCAATCTTCGTCTAAGTAAAAGGCTCAAATTATGCTTTCCGTGTCTGTCTGTCAGAACCGTTTCAAGTGAAGAAACTTCATCGTCTCCAGTACAGAAGTGGTTTAAGTATCGTTCAAGGTTTTTTAAACTTTACTTTGTGTTTCTATTGTGTTTGGACTTTTGAGCCATTGTTATCTAAACATCAATTATGCTTAACGATAATTGAGATGAACGAATAGTTGGGTTCTTGCCCCATTTAATTTTGTTCGTTATGGTTAATATTTTATGCTTTATACTGGCCTTTTAATGTTTGCACATAATATCATAGGTTATTCATAGTTAATGGGATAAACTGAACTAAAGAACCTTTCGCTGTTAACCATCTAGCAACAGTCAATGTATTATGGGTAGTCATAACCAGCGGGACTTTGGTCTCTTCTGGGCTCCCTGTTGTGACCAACTGAGTACTTGTTCTTAGTATGGCAAACTGTCCCTTTGTTTATTTTTTGGACCAATAAATCTATGGTTATGGTTATTTGCGACGACCGTTTATATAGCTCGATTTGAGACAAAAATAACTCTGGTACCCTGTATGCATGATATTTATTTATATAGCGCCTATTTCATATAAAAATGTCTTACGTGAACAAAGTATCCGCATCCGATGGTTCTGAAAACCTTATCGACGGACATGTTTGAAGGGATGGTGCAGTTGATGATGTTGAATTGCCTCTTCAGTCGCTGTGGGATGTCGTTTCTGCCTCCTCCTGGGTGGATCATGGCTCCCATCATCTGGATGTCGACGATCGTAGTGAACTCTCCGGGCTTCTCCAGGTTGTAGAAACCAGACATCTCCATCAATTGACGAGTTATCTCGTTAGTCACCTTAAATATGTTTGTAAATTCATCATATAAATTTTATGAATTTTCTAATATCAGTTTCTTTTATTTTGTTACTTTGTGTTTAGTTTCGTCATTAGGCTAGACGTTAGTCATCGCTTGATTTGTCATTGGATTCATTCGAGTGTTGAAACACTGAAACTGGCAGAGCAATAAATTCCCATATACTAAAAGATGTGCTTAACCTCAAACACTAATAAACGACTAGCTGTACTTAATTCATTAAAAATCCCAAGTCATCAGCTGTGCATAATTAATAACATGAAGTGGTCAACTGTACTTAATTAATTAGTAGCAAAGTGACCAGCTGTACTTAGTACATTAATTATAATAATACTAAGTGTACCTTTTCTATGGTAAGTATCCACTGCCAAGGGTATCTTTAAATCAGCCATACTTCTCCTATTACTTCATTTAAAATACTAAAGAGAATTAACTGACTACATCATATATAGTTACTATTTAATCACTACAATTATTAATTAACTATGGTAGTAATAGTTACTAATTGAAAATAGCATCTAGTAATTACCTATCGAACTCATTAATTGATCATAGCGGTTACTAATTAACCATTATGGGTAATTAGATACGAAAGAAATAGTATTTCAAATTAACCATTGTAGTTACTAAACAATTATTATTGTCACAAAGTTACTACAGTAGCTACTAATTACCCATAGTACTTTTGCCAATTAACCATTGTATCAACAAATTAACAGCCTTATTTACTAAATAAGCCTAAGTATTACTAAACAACCACAGTTGTCACAAATTAACTATAGCTATTATTAATTAACCATATTACTTACTAATCAACTATTGTAGCCACTAATTAACAATAGTACCTACTAATTACTAATTGCAACCAACAATTGCACATTGTAGCCACTGATTAACCCTGATAATAACCCACCTGATCTCCCCATTCATTAACAACCGGCATATTGATGTCGTCCACAAAGATAGTCATTCTTTTTCCAGCTGGTGGTCCATATGTCGTTCCCATTCTCTTGTCCACGTAGCTTTCCACCGTTCGCTGTATTAAAACAAAATAGTATAAAACAATAGAAACAAACAGAACTTTTCATCAGATCGAGGGGAATGCGTCAGAAGGCAGGTCTCAACTCACTAATGAAAAATGAAGTCTACAAGTTAGAATTATTATCTGTCATCGATTCATCGCACTACTCCAGAGCCACTTCAGGACGAAAACAATCACCAAGGGCAGGGAAGGTAAGAGAGCCTCTCTTGTCTTCCCCTTCACTTGCCCCATAGAGTGGCTACGAATCAAACATAGCAGTTACTAATTAACTTTAGCGCTTCCGATCAACAATAGCAGGTACTAATTAACCGCAGTACTTACTAATTAACCAAAGTAGTTGCAAATTCAGACAAGAGCAAAAAGGGAAGAGGAAAAGAGTCGAGGCTTGGCACAAACGTTACATGGGACAAGTCCTTCTCCACTAGACTCTGTCACGAGTGTCTTCATTTTCAATTTTAGAGTCTTCAGGTTTTTTTGTATCATACCTTCCAATCTCTTCTTCTCCCGTCTCCGACTGCGTCGTCTGTTGATATATATCTGCTCTTGTAAGTCTTTCAACGCAGCTTTCGTCCTCTCTTCTCATCACATGACCGTACCATCATCTCATTCTGACCTCTCGTATTTTTTCCGTAATACAAGTCACTCCCAGCGCCTTTCTGATGTCTTCGAGCTCCTTTTCTTGTCCCTAAGAATTCTCATCTCCGTTCTCTCCAATAACCCTTCTGTATTCTTCATCAATATCCATGTCTCTGCTCCATAGATCAGCGCCTGTCTTATCATTGATTTGCAAACCTTTGACTTGATTTACCATTACTATGATTATTATAATAATTATCATCACCACTACCACTACCACCAACACTACTTCCAGTACTACCATTACTGTGAAATGTTTATAAAAAGAGTGAAGAAGTCTGTAACGTCAAAGTCATTACTATTGATATATTGCAACAGCAACATGACGAATGACTGCCGACCTGGAATAGAAGCGGAGTGGAAGCGCTTGAGAAGTTGAAGCACTTGTAGAGGTGGTTGTCTGGATTGTACTTGCTGCAGTATCCTTGTATGATGACCGTCTTCGCCGATCCCTGTTCTCCAATCAGCAGCACAGCCTTCGACTGTTTGGCGATCGTATGGATGAGGAAGTCAGTGCGAACGTTGTCTACGTTGGGAACGAGGATTCCGAGATATTCGGGAATCGTGTCCTTCGGGTAGTTATACTCAGGCACCTGAATGAACAGCCACACTACCATTGGTCAGATAATTAGTTCGGTGCAGAGACATGCTGCTGAAGGAATCGGGTCAGTGCAACGACGTACGGCCACAAAACTCAATAATATCATCATCATCATCTGCTGATGCTGCCCTCCGGTTGCGCCTGAAGACTTACTTTTTCTCTGTTTAGCTTTGTGTTGTGTCGTGAGGGCTTCTGATTCAGGTGGCGCCATATAAGGTCTCAATTACATTACATCATTATTATCAACGCTTAATTTATTAGTATGAATTTTCAAGTGGCACTACCTAATGACCAAGGATCGTTTGATGGTTCTATGGTCAAAATAGTTCTTTAAAATAGTTATTAAGGCGTTTTTGTGCGGCCTTACTTGATGACCGCTACGGCTGTTTTCCAGTGGCATTTGAGGCCCTTTTCGTTAGCCTTTCAGGCTACATCTAGTGGCCAGAAGGGCTCTTTCTTGGGCATTGTAGGATCTTTTGGGTGGACATTTAAGCCTCTTTTGTGCCAATTAAGGTTCTTTTCTATTATCATTATGTGACTCTTCTGGAAACAAGAAAAAATCTAAATGAAGGAAAAAACTGCAAGTGTTAGGTTAGTTTCGGTTTAAAAACACTGTATGATAACAAGATCATTAGCGTCACTCTCCTCCTTTACCCAGGCTTGGGACTGGCACTGTTGGACTGCAAGTGTTCAGCTGAACGGCGCCAGTTGCTGAAAATAACTGAGCAACAAAAAAGCTCTTAACCTGAAAGCGCGGTCAATGCCTCTAACGAAATGAGGAATAAAGGCAGTACACGGTCGCCCTCCCGTTGTACAGTCTTGGCACTGGCACAACCGCAGCGGTGGTTAAAAGGTATATAATGGCATCGCAGCCCTCTGTACCACTTGTATATAGACCCAGTGTTATGAAATTAAACACACACGTCTTAATTCGAGAAGGGAAGATATGGAAGAGCAACTAGCGAATCTATGTATCTAAAAACCAAATGATTAAAGACATCTTATAAGTAGCATAGGCTGTTGACGTCTTTAATGTCTTTGACGTTTTAAATTCAATTTCAATCACGTTTTTCAACAGTTTAATGACATCTTATATACATCTTATCATCATCAACATCGTGTTGACGTCTTCAGAATTTGTTACATTTCAGTTCGATTTCGTATATAGTTTCAATCCTTTATCTTTATGCTGTCTTACTTTCTTTTGTCTTTTTGTTTTCTTTCTTTCTTTTGTGTTGTTATTGATTCAATTTCTGCAGGACATGTTGATGAGATAGCAATATTCGACATATGGTTGTTGTAGATATTTCATAACATATTTAGGATTACACTTTACGATTAAACTAAAACTGCAAATAAGCCTTTTAATGCCTTGAAAGAACATGATTTAAAGGTGTTTAGTAGAAGAGCTTGTTGTTTGCTGTTTGGCGACACTCAATTATAACACATTTGCTAAACATCGTCCTCCTCTTTTCTCTCGGCTTGGGACTGGCGCAGTGCAAGCTGTGGATGAGTGGAAGGATCGCGGCTACTTCATAGTCAATTTTACATGGCGAACTGTCATATAGCGCCCCATAAATAATACTCAGAAGTAAGGCTGTCAACGGGTACCCGGGTACCCGACACGGGTAATGAAAATGGGTTATCGGGTAACGACATTCCGTAAAAAAGCCTGATTTTACCCAAACACATGCCAGAAATATTCCGTTGGTCAAATTGACTGACTGTCCGGGCAATGAAATCGATTCTCAGGTGCCCAACATTCTGCAAAAATGTGCGATTTCCTATAGTTCCCAACAAAGTATCCGCACGGGTCGACAGATACCCGAGTCGTCATTTCAACATTTTTTGACAGCCTTTCTCAGAAGCTCATTGTGGCGGGAACCCTTAGCGACCTGGTTGATTCATGTACCACCGACGAGGAAAGATCTCAACCAGTCATGAAAGGTTTATGGTAGGCCTACTGATCCAACGTTTTTTGTATGTCATTGTGCCTACCCAGCTTTTCATTGCGTCGTCGTACTGACCCAATTCTCGTAACCCTGACCTATTTACGTTTACAGTGTGTCGTTGAACTGACCCTATTATGCCAGTGTTCCCAGTGACCTTTGTCGTCGACAACGTATTCGAAAATTGTGTCTTCACCTGTGGCTTCCGGTAGAGGCAGTTGACTGCTGTGGCTCTTCAGAAACTCCTCCAACTGCGACAGATGAACACTTAGTTTACATAGATAAATCCTCATGGAATTTATCTGAACGGATGCATACGCAAATTTCAAAGGTAGAACTAGTAAGTAAAGATTCCTTTAGTCTGCCTCCAAGAAATCATATTAAATCACGATTGAAAGAAAGTTAAAAGTCAAAAATTAGAAGAAGGATCTATTCTATAACTCCCGTATGCGACTTCGAGCGTAGCCCGAGAAATAACGAAATGATAAGATACACATCAAGGAAAAATTAAGAGCTATAAGGCTGCCATTTTCTCAAAGCCTCTAGTCTCCAAACAGAGGACAGAGGCTCGCCTCGACCCGGACAGTGGTTTCGTCGCCTTCGTTGTTAGCAATAAGTGGCATAATTTGCAATCAACAATTATCTATTATCATTAGGCCTATTATAATTATTATTAGCATGTCTCACTTACAAAGTATAGTCGCAATATGGCTGCAAGTAAACTTTCTTAATAACATATTGCTTATCAGACACCTGAAAATTATTTTACGTCATTACTATAATACCGATATATTTTGACCGAGCGATTGTATCTATTTTTAGGTTTATCCGTCCCCAGACGAGAGAAGCTTTCGTTTAGGTCAATGTAAACGGCTGTAGAAGGCATGAAGCCACAAGATCAAGACATCGTTAGTTGCTATGGCTACAAACCATCTTGCGCATTTAGCCCTGCCAATACTCTAGCTGTGGTAATGCTGGTCTAAAGCCCGAAATAGGAGGAGGGAGACAGTGGACTCAGAACATCTGTGTTAGGACAGCGTATTGTTAAACAACAACCAAGAATGTGCATATTCAATGAGAAATTGGCAAATACATTGAGCCACTTTCCTTCCAAGTAGGGGTGGGGGATGGGTGGGGGGGGTTGTATTTACACCGTTCGCAGCCCCATTGCCTACTGGCCTGCAAAGAAAGACCGATAACGAAAATGAGTGTACACTGTTTATAGTCAAGTCAGACGTTGAAGCTGGAGATATGTGTTAAATGTTCAATAAGTCAGAGATAAGATTGAATGAATAGTCTGTAGGGACTCTATTAATCTGTGTATGGTCGTCTCATTGCTTTTGCAATAATCTATCTTGCACCAGCGATTAAAGCCACTTCAACCTCCTTCGCTGCCTCTGATTCAGTCCTTGAAAGCCATTATCTATTATCATGGTTTTGTTTGACGAATCCAAAGGTCTCATGATTTGTACCTCACTTCTAGTGGCGCAACATAAAAGTGCAATTGCTGTCGAAATTAGAGCAGTGAACGTGAGAATGAAACGCCGCAGAGAAACGAGCTACAACGAACCTTCTGGCGATCATCGAGTTCGAGCATTGCACCAAGGGACCACATCAATGCAAATACGATGAGAATGCGGAGATGATCTGGACTCAGTTCCGGATGGTCCTTGTTCTCCTCTTCTGCAGGAATCAGTCCTTCCAGAAGATCGAGCGCTTGTCTCACGTACATGCACTCAAGCACCTGCAACAAGCGTAAAGGTGGGTAAGGTGGGTTGGGTTATGCTCAAGGGTGCTGTGGTTCACGAAGTGTTCAAAGGTTGCGTGAGCCAACCTAAGGGAACACCGCCAGTGTTCGCACTCTGGCAGCGCCAACTACAAACCTGGATAAAGGAGGAGAGCGTCGTTACACTGAACCCAACTAAGCCAAGTACACACCCAAAATGCATAAGATAATACATTATCTCTGATATCAGAACATTTATCACATTATTATTATGATTTTGTATCGTTTCATTGTTTCCAAGAACGTCATGTGAGCATGCTCGTACATCGGCATCACAGTCAAACATTATGTGAGCATTGGTGTCTTTGGCGCCATGGCTCCTGCATGGTGCAAGGCATGCCACGATAAAAAAATTAATGTTACGAGTTACGGTTCCAGTAAGATGACAAATGACCGACGACAATGGAGATAATTTTTTCGTACCCATCGCCGCCACATGGCTAACCTCAGGAGACAATGATGGTGTTTATTTTTATGACGACGATTATGAGGGATCATGAAGAAAGCGACGGCCAGATGAAGAATGTCACTCCATAAGCCTATTTTTCTCGAATACCATGGGGCTCCAGTTTGAGTAGAATACAGATGTCGAGAAAGAAGAAGACGATTTGCCAGAGTAGGAATGTGAACAAGACCTCCATTCACAGTTGGTCCGAATCATCGATTCTTGGCGTCTAATAAATGCATAACGATAATGTTCTGTCATTGTATATATTCAGTGAATGACCTCCATCTTTGGACTGAGTTCTTGGACGATGTATCGATATAAATCGAACCAGATGCTTTTGAATGTACTGAAGATTATCTCAGTCTGATTGGCAAGACGCTTCTGCAACCAACCTAGTCATCAAAAGTAGCCACGGAACAAGTCAATCAATGAACAGGAAATACAAAACAGTATCATAATAAGTATTATTGTTATATATTATTACTATTATTAGGATCGCCCTCCTCCTGTGGGCTGCCGAACGACAGCGGCAACTGGATACCCCCGCGAGACAACTCATCTTTTTCGACGACCATCCAATTGTACACAGCGTTTTAATGCAGTGGTATTCAGAGGCTCCTTTGTTCAGAACGTTGGAGACGAGAATCTTTAACACAGTTCTATAGCATCTTAGAGATTAAGGGATATTTTTTACTTAACAACCGTGAATATTGCTATACAAGGGCGCCAGCGGCAATAGGATCATCGCCGCCTCAGTGGAACTCCACCTCTGTGTGTACTCTGGTAGTATCAGTTCCAAGCCATTCTAAAGGAGGCGGGCGACGCTAGCACAGTAGATTTTATGATACTGTGCTAACGCCTGAGTAGAGACTCGAATAAAAGTGTCAATAAACGAATCAATCAGTCAATAGAGGCTTTGGAAATCGCTTTCAAATTTGGTTCTTCTGTAATTAATTATTCGTTAATGTCGCTCAGGTCTAAACTTACGCAGCATCTTTCAACTTGTTTCCCTTCTTGTTCCTCTCATCCAATGGATTTCCAACCCCACATCTCCAATACCTCATGAATTCTGATTGTGAGTCTATTCAAAGTGACCATCGACTAGTATCAGTAAGATTATGAAACAGCGCTACAGAAGTCACTGAATTAGATGGCAGGATTACGGACCAAACCTTAAAGGATTGGATACTAGTCGTTTCATAGGGTCGCTAAAGAGATGGGCTCTAAACCCGTGCATTTCAACTTAAATTTACAATGTATGTATTGAATATACTCAATTTATGAACAGACAACGGTAGACCCTACTCAGTAGAGTATACTATAGTAACTATAGAACAAAGAAGGCCCAGAGAACAGTTTAAATTTATGTCTTTTCTGAATTCAGTTGAACTATTTTTAAAGAGAATTGAAGCATGGCGAGATTGGCGACCCATCTGACATCTCTTTTGGGTCACAAACTATAATTTGGGAAACACTGTTCTAAATAATCGGCTAAATTGTCCCAGAATATTCTGAATAAACAATGAAGAATTTATTGTCGAGACCTTGAAGAATTGGACTCCAGTCGAGGACTGAGCTGCTCATGAAGACCATTCCGTTGCGAGAGACGGTGGCTGGTGAGGCGTTGTCGATGTTGTGGACCTCGAAAATGATCTTGCAGCTAGGCGACATCGGGATCCGGTCGCCGTTGGCCAAGGTCAAGGTCTTGTTGTCATCGAGGACGGAATTGAGGTTCTCTATCCAGATGGCGTCGACTGGACCGTCCAGTACGAGCCAGATATGGTCACCCTGGAGAGAAAACATGGACACACTAACAGATGAACTGCACTGACTCCTAGTGTGCGAGGCATGCACACTTCTGAGCTCTGGGAAACTTGGAAAGAATGGAAATATCAGAGGGACAATACAATACAACAAAGTTATATTGTATAAATCAGCACTTAACAATCGTTTCTATTCATGGTCAGATAATTTTTTCATACTTCTCCTTCATGATCCACTCACATTTTTGTCATCCATACTGAAAGAAATTTCTTGTGTTTTGAGATACCTAGTTGCCGGTGGAGTGACCGACTGCTTGTAGCACACGATAATCTTCTTATATATTTAGTTTAGTTAAAATTAATAAAATCAAATATTACTTTAAAAGATTTAGGCGATTCAGCACTTCTCTTCTATGGCCGGTGTGGGTCGTGACCCACTGTGTGCAAAACGCTTGTACAGATGAGTTTAATGGGAGGAGATATAATATAAAACCTAAATCAGACAAATACATGTACTCCACCTTCTTCGCTTTATGCGTTCGTCTCCAGAGTGTTGAAAAGATTCCATCCGTCCAATCATTCGTTGCAACATCGAGTCGTCCAAACATCTGAGGAGCAGTGATCGCTTTCGGATTCATTCGCATCTCCTTATGAACAACGCCGCATTCGGTCATTGCCTTCATCAGAGCGTGGATGCATTGCGTCTTTCCCGCCCCACTTGGACCGAGGGTCATCATCCCGTGACGCACCAGCTGCGTTTCGTAGAGTTGGATCAGCTTGAGTGACCACGGGGCGTGGTTGATCAGACCCATCTCCTTCACCTGGTAATTAAGCAGAAATTAATAGGAATAATAATCAAGCACCTCAAACAAGCGAACAAACGATGGTACTAAGCAATTGCAAGTGTAGGACTTGCTCAAGGTCCCTACACAGTCTCATATGCGAATGGAGAGGAGAGGTTAAGTGGAACGGTGGGCATGAGCAGGTGATAAGAGGGTAGTGAGATTTTGGGCTTATGGAAGGGAGAGGTAGAGATGACGATTGGGTGGGTAGGGGAGTAGGAGGGAGCATAGGTAGGAAATGAGAAGGGAAGGGAGGTAGAAGAGAAGGGAGGGGGAAAGGAACACGAAAGCGTGTTCCAGAGCGAGGGGCCAACTACTGAGAAGGCACGATTGTGTTCAGTAGTTGTACGGGCAAATGGGACAATGAACAAGCCTCTCGCTCAGTAGAGCGGAGAGAGCGGCGACCCAGTACACTCAAAGTAGAGTAACAGAGATCGCGAAGATAGGCAGAGGCGAGAACCAGCAAGGACCGCCATAGGCCTGTAACAGTGATAATAGTAGGCACTTAATAAAATAATAAGTAACACATAAATAGACAACAACTACCGATAATAATAAAAATTATCAACTACAATAATCTCTATGAAATAGGCATTGTAGTGGAGTAATGATATAATTAATCAGGGTGTGGCAATATAGTATATAATATACACATAGGCGGTCTGTGACACCTGCCTATTCTAATAACCCCTGTTGATTGGTTGTTCCTATAAATTCATATAGCTGGCCCCTATAAAGAGACGGCCCGAAAAGGTTCGGTCGGTCGATGCGGGCGTAAGGTTGATTTTAAAAAGGTTATCTGATGAACGTGAAGAGGCTGGTGCTCTAATGATATTCATTGCGTAGTGTATGTAGTTATTATATTTGTACCAAAGATGTCAAATAGATAGTTTGCTTTCAATATATTATATCATAAAATGTCCTTCTCGTCTCGTCATTCAATAATAAATTAACTTTCTTCAACTTCAATCATCCTCACATATACATAGTTTAGAGATGGTAATACTAACTCTACATAGGTAGAATATTTATGCCATAGGCCTACCAAAGAGATCACACGAGAGTTATGAGATTCGCTGCTGGAGAGGAGTCAGTGGAGCACATCAAGCATTTCACCGGAGACATGGCCATATTTCGGAATGCGTCCGACAAGACGTGCAGCAGAACGCAGGACCAACTGCTCAGCTGGAAGGCCTGCATAGAATGAGCAACAGTAATCCAGTCGAACTTTGATGAAAGAGTGAACAAGGGTAGATGTGGCGTCTGGAGTTAGCGACAGTGAGCACTGAGCAACAGTGCGAAACTGACGCAACTGGTAATAAGAATCACGGCAAAGACGGTGAATATGAGAAGCAGAGGTGAGCTCTTGGACCAAAGTGACTCCAAGGTCCCGGACGACAGGGAAAATACAAGGAGGGGAGTCAGCAGTAATGGTAGTTAAATAAGTTTAATACATAACTGTTAAAATATAATAATTTACAATAGAAAATAAATAGTCTGTCAAATGATAAATTTTTCACGTTTATTTCTTTTACATCTTTGATGGGTCGAGGGCCACTATTTGAAGCCTGGCGAGCCACTTTTGGCCCGCGGGCCACAGGTTGGGAATTTCTGGCCTATATGAAAGTTATAGAGGAGCTAAAATTGGACTACTGCAGCGCCATATATATGCTGAGCTCTCGGCTTATCGGTTGAGATGCTCTGACAGTGTCTTGCGCGCCGCCGCCAGACTTGTAGGCCCCATTGCTAGGGTTGACAGAGTCTCTGGGTACATGCGTAACGTCCTGCGCTGGTTTCCATATCCGCAGCGCATTGCCTACCGAGTCTGTGCGCTGCATTGAGGGCTTGGCGCCCCTCTACCTCATAGAACTATTTTGCCCCGTTCTCAACGCCGTGGATCGCTGCGTTCTGCTGCGCAAGCGGAGTTACTCTTCCCTCTCACGCGGACTGCTATCTGTCAGCGCCGTGCTTTTTCACTGGCTGGTCGGGTGACCTGGAATGGCCTTCCATGCAGTGGCACTGCATCTCAGGTCGTTCTCACGCCTTATAGGCCAATCTGCCCTTTTCTTATCTGGCCTTGTTTGACCGAGCCTAGGTTGGGAGCGTTTCTGAGTAGATGGCCTTGAAGGGGTGCTATATAAAACTGCTGTAACAACATCAATATTAATACAACTAATAATCAAGATGATAATTTAAGTTTGATATTACATTATAATGAATCATTTATCTCTATTTTGCTGCTTGGTAACTTTGGTTTATTATGACATACATGTTTTCGACATACAAAATTTACGACCTCAGTCAACCTTAGTTGTCTGCTTTTTTCGAAAACATTTAGGCCAACATTGAGTTTGGTTGTAATTACCCACTTCAATATAATATTACTAAATATCTATAGATCATTATATTTAGTTTCTTTACAGAATATTTATTATTATCCATCCAGAAACAAGTTCTTACCGTGACATCTCATTATAGCTTCGTACGGATCAGTTAGCCCCAGGTTAAGCCGTCTCCGAATAACAATATATCGCTTATTTTAAACGAAATTAACTGCAGTCAAACCTTATGTGAATCTGTGACCTATAATTATGCGCTTTATCTTACCAAACGATTCCAGAGTTTTGCATCACTGACGCAAATCGGGCTTTGTCACAGTTTTATAAACAATTTGAAACAAATTCTCAACATGTATATTGAAAAGCATTTATATTTCAACAGTTGTTTGAAGCTACAGGTAAACGATTGGTTAAGACCATTAAACGAAAGGTCAAAAGTCCATTAAACGAAAGGTCAAAAAGACCATTACACGAAAGGTCTAACAGTTTAATACAATTCGTCCATTACTATAGTGATGTGGTTTATTGTTGTGTGAAACGGAAAATTTATAAGTTCATGCTGTTCATAGACTCATCACCTGTCTCACTTGATAAAGACGAACTACCTCGTTCCTCTCTCTATTGTAGTGCGTTCCACGGGTAAGATGGAAACCCCGTTCATCCTTGTTCCAACCTTTTGAAATCAAGAGATTAAATTCCGAATCTAAAACCTCCAATTGACTTTTTGCACCAAATATCACTATTCTGCCATAATCATCTACAGCTGTTACATCACCATCTCTAGAAATTCCTGACTGGTGCTCTCGTATAATTTTTTCAGTTGTATTGATCTCCTTCACAACTACCATAAGGTCCTTGTTAATCGTACCCAATACAAGGTTTCCGTTTGATTTTTGAATTACACTGGACACATATCTGAAGCGATGAATATCTCAGGACAACATTATTTCTTGCTGCAAGACACCATCTGCATTGTAAATGCCTACTACAGAAGGATTCGGTTCAACCTGATATGACAGGACTATAATGCTACCATTGGCTGAGACGAATAGACGCCTTTCATAAAATGACACACTCCGATGATTAATCCATGGTGAAATGTCAAACTGTTGTTTTCATTTTTCGTGATGCGCAAGACTGAAAGGCAAACCGATTTTTTGCTAAGTACATACAAACAGTTTGACGTGCTGCAAGCTACCATGTCTTGGCAGCAGAATGACAGCTCTTACTTTCTTCATACTGTTGCAGTTGTGAACATTAATACAAAACCCTTTCTTGTTTGGGTTGCAGAGCATAAACATTTCATCTTTAATCGTGGCCACTCTATAAACGGACATCGGGATCGAAGTAGAATGAAGCAGAATTTCGAAGCGAATTTTCTCCTCAGCTAAAAAAATGAAACTTTTATTAATCGATATTTGTACATTTTCTTTTAAAACGCATTCTAAACACTGATGATATTTATGAAGAAGATGATAAAGATGACGACTCCGATGGTGATCACGAAATAACTACTCATTTATCGCACCCTTCTATTCTGCTACGGAGTTATATAAATTGTTATTATTATTATTATTAGTGTGACTATCTTTAGCATAAATGAAAAAGGATCTACGAGGCCTTCAACGTTGTTTAACAGAACAGATTTGTATGGAATTTTCCGTATGAGTCGAGGAGAGTTTGTAGGATATATTAAGTTAAATCGCTGAATAGTCAGCATAAGTCGTTGTGACATATAGGCGTTTCGTGAATAACCTGGGGCGCAATGGAGTTTCTGCATTACCATTGTGATGGTGTAACCATAATCAGAAAATACGTTTTCATTTGCGAACAAAAATCTCCAGATATCGAACTACGAATGGGCGAACACTGACAGACTAGTGCGAACATTCAGAGACAAACATTTGATAGAATCAACAGTTGACAGTTGTTATTGCATATATTACTTAGAGTTTTGCGGTTAATCTACACATTACGTGCGCAGTAAAAGTACTCGTTCTAAGGAAAAGTTAAGCGTGTTTATTTCGTGAACAAACCAGTGGCACGTAGAATTCTGCGAACTTTTGTTCGAAAGAATTTGGCTGTAGCGATACTGTTCCACCGCGAACAGACAGTTCCAAATCTGCGTATCACAAGATCGGCCTTTGCACTCCACACACGTTTGATGAGCTTCAAACTCGTTACCTCCATCCCTAACACCTCAACCAGGATACGTTCAAGTAGCTCATTCGGTAGATCTTGCAGCTAAAAGAAAGAAATTAAAGACATTATACCTACTTACACACTTTTTTTATTACCCATCAGCACAAATTTAAGGAAAGAGGAAAATCAATTGACTAAGCGTCTAGGCAATACATACCACAGCATTTCAATTGATACTAACAGGCTAAACTCAGTCAATTAAATGAGGACGAAATGGACAAAACATCACAGGGCTTTGACTTGCCCCTTGTTTAATTCTTCGCGCTTTTTAATAATTATGGTCGTCTCCAAATGGGTTTCAACATCAATTTAGTGCCCACCTTTGTCAGGTTAACCACGTTTGGCTTTATATACAGCACAGTAATTAGCTGTTACATAGGCGCCGACTCCACAGGGGCAACAGGGACATCCGCTCCGGTATTCACTTGAGTATCTTTTCTTTTACAGATCGATTGGAAACGCTCCTAAGAAGGTTCTTCGAAGGGGCGCAATACAAAGCTCAGTTGTGATTGAATTAACAAAATAAATAAAACAATAGCCAGGGGCACAGCCAGAATATTTAAGTCATTTTTCCATGTGGGCTGATCATATTGCAAACACTGAAAGCGTTTAGCAGTGTAACGACACAAAAGCAAACAGATTGACGAACTATATATCAACGGTGTTAAACAACTGGCGCAAAAACTACGACCGAAAGATTTAACTCTTACTTCTCAAGTAGTGCTCAGGCCTTATCAGATAAGATTTCAGCCCCTCAAAACACATTTCAATCCTACATGATCCCGTCTCTTCCTGATAACTTTGCCCTAACTTCTACAACACCTGAGGAGCTAATTTTCATCAATCAGTCTCTTAAACTTACCCATAGCCCAGGCTCTGATAATATTAACCCATACACTACTAGTGCACTATTAAATCTTCTCGCTACTCCCTTTTCGCAAATTATAAACTCTTCCTTTGCTACTGGCATAGTACCCCGGCGTTGAAAATAGTCAGAATTTCACTGATTTTAAACAGGGCAACAAATCTGAAATTGGTAATTAGGTTAACAGGAAAATAATAAATAATAGGTTAATATTCGTTTTACATTATTTTTCAAAATTAATGGAAAGAGATATATATAATATACTGTACGATTGTGGTACTAAAATGAAAATCCTATATTCTAACCAACATGGATTTCAGGCTGGACATTCAACTCTCATGTCACTACTGGATATCCAAGATAAAATATCACAGGCAATTGAAAATAACGAATATTCTGTTGGAATATTTCTAGATCTCTCAAAAGCGTTCGCTTCTGTCGATCATAAATCCTTCTTAAAAAATTGAAAATTATGGCATCCGAAGATGAACCCTTCTTTGGTCCAAAATTAATCTCGGTAATTGACAACACCAGGTTCAATGCAATAATAGACTATCAAAACTTCGCCTTATTGTATTCCGTGTTCCTGAGGGTTCAATTCTAAATAACATACCCCATGTTTCTTCCGTTTTACATTTCGAATTGTTTGCTGCTGATTCGTACGTTTTTATCTCGCACAAGTCCCATAGAAATTTATTTAAAACTATGAACATCGAACTACTACTCCTTGTTGGTGACTGGTTTAAAGCAAACTGGCTTTCACTTAACTTATCTAAAACATCCGTCATTCTATTCAATTCTCACAGGAAAATCCCTCCCATGCAAATACCCACACTATTTACAAAGCGCTCCACGGTGTCGCGCCTGGATACATTGCAGGTTTCTACAGACTAACGTCGTCGTGCTCAGCTGATTTCCAGCTGCGTGGAGCTGTGCGTAGAGACCTTCTAGTCCCCAAGACCAAGACTAAATTCGGTGTAGCCGGCCCGCACTGCTGGAATAGCCTTCCGACTGAGGTGCTTTCTGCACCATCGATTGAGATCCTTAGAGCTCGACTCAAATCTCACCGGTTCAGGAAGGCATATCCCTGACGAACTTATATAGTTATTGTCATAGAATGGTTTTTCTTGTTAGTTTTTCTTACGGCGTTATTGTAAAGCGTCTTTGTAGCGTCATGGCCGAGTTACGGCGCTCTAGAAATCGTCCGCTTAATATTAATTAAAAATATTAATTGACGATGTTTTCATTCCTCAAATTTGCTAAAGTAATTACTAAAGTAAATTTTCTTGGCGTCGTGACAGATCAAAATCTGACCTGGAAGAAACATATTTCTCAAATATCGATAAAATAGGCCAAAATATAGGTACATGTATTTTATCGTGCATCTCACATAAGTTCCCAATGCACATCTTAACCAACTTACATGTATATTACTCCTTAATTCATCCGTACTTAGGATATTGCAATATGATTTGAGCGTCGAACTATGCCTCACGACTTACACGTTTGGTTATTTTACAGAAAAGAGCTGTTCGAATTATAACAAAATCTGATTATAATTGTCCAATTGCTCATCCTTTCTGTCTCCACCGCATCCAAACATTAGATCCGATTAGAACATTGCAAACTGGTGAATTTATGTTTCGCTATAAACAGGTCTTGTTGCCTCACACCTTTAGTGGGTATTTTAACACTGGACCAGCCATTCACTCTTACAGTTCTAGGGCAACCTTCAATTATAGAACGACCTTTGCTCACACTAACACTTCGTAAATTCTCCATCAAGATAACTGGTCCTACAGTTTGGAACAATCTTCCTTCTGACATCTTTGGCGTTTCTCATCACCTGCTCTTCAAAAAACTCTTGCGTGCTCATCTTCTAACTCTAATGTATAATAATGTCTTTTCTTTTGTTCATTTTAGCCTAAAAATTAGAGCACCAAAAATATTAAATATGCCAACACTACAAATTTAAATGTTAATAATTCCCAATTTGGCATGTTATCTACCTCTATCTAATTGTATAGGTACATAGGCGACCCTGCCCAGAGCGACCTTGGCCCTTTTGCAGCCCAACTTTGTTACTAGTATAAAAATTTACGATCAAGTGCTCTTGTATTTTGGGAACAATAAAGACTTATGTGCCTTCCAAGAAAAGAAAAACTCGACGGAATTGGATCAACAGCCCCTTTAGCAGTCCCTAGCTGCCCCTTATGTCAATAACTAAGTCGTCTGTAGAAGTATAAATTGGTCTTCGTAATAATTCTGTTAAATAGCAGTGAATGAAGACTGTTGAATGACTGTTGCTGCCCATGCATAACATCGTTTCTTTCCCTTCTGAATAATAAGAAAGGTAATTGGACGGAGAACATGAACTGCAAAAAATAGCAGACTACAAACCACATTTTCAAGTTCTACACAAGCTTTAGATTTAAAGAAGAGTGATGAATTTGAATTTAATGTCACGTGGCTTACGTTTGTGTCACTCAGTGAGGCCAGTTTTACACGTTTAGCGTCCTCCTCCTTTTGAATAACATCTACAAGAGGAAATAATCCGATTACATTCGAATAAAAAGAATGTCCTAAATAAATACATAATTCAATAAAACATGTGATCAGAATAAGAAACGTTCGTCTTGTATACGCTTTTGCAATGCTGAGGATTGACTACATGGCTCTATTCTAGCGTTAACAATTGTTCATTTACATACAAAATTGGGCTTACTTATAGTAGGCCTACTTAGGACTCCATCCCGCGCATAATAAATTCCAAACTGAAAGTATAATCGAAAACAATCTCTAACGTTAGCAAAAATGTTCATTTATATGTAGGCCTAAACAAAACTTAATGTGTAATGATAATCGAAAAATCTCTTTACAAATCATAGGCTCTATTATAGAAAATTTATTCCAATTAACGTACGGTCTGAGTCTTCATTCGTTTGGTTGTTGCTACTGGATTTAGCTGCTCCTCTTTTCGTGGCCATTGTGAAATGACAACCTCAAGTGTTGACGACCAAATTTATGTAATAAAAGTATTACGCGCAATAAGTTAAACGCATATTCAAAATATTATGAGCTAGAGAAGAAATACACTTTTGTTCCAATCGCTATAGAGACCTTCGGTCCCCTCAATAGTGAGGGCCTCGCCTTTCTGTCTGAGACTGGACGCCGACTTTCGACAACTACCGGTGACACCCGAGAGACAAACTTCCTTTTCCAGAACTTGTCAGCATTGATCCAACGTTTCAATGCGGTGGCTTTTCAGGGCACTATGTCAAGATTACAATCCACTGACAAGCGGCGACCCAGATGGTCTGATGACAGATCCGTTGGCAATGCCAACGATGAATAACACTATATGTGACATAATAATAATAATAATAATAATAATAATAATAATAATAATAATAATAATAATCGCTGCTCAGGAGTCCAACGAGCAGGGCTTCTCCAGACGACATCACCACTAATTATTATTAAAAATATTAATAATAATAATAATAATATTACAGGGGGCGCTAGCATCCAGTCTCCAGAATGAGGTGCTCGTGAGGCCAGCAGGCGAGCACGGTCACATGGATTGTTATTGGACTCCAGCAGACCTTTCCATGCCTTGTCTGTGAATCGGAGGTCCCATTCTTTCTGGCGATGACTCGCTGCTCCTGTTGGTGGTTCTGCATCTGTCAGGGTCTTCCAAGCGTTGAGTGCTGAACTCGCAAGTTCATATGGTTCCTCAGCAGACTCTGTTGGTAGGATGCATGCCTGGAGTTCGCTTGTACTAGTAGCAAAAGTCAGAAAGGCAGAAAGTGCCATCGTAAATGCACAACGAACTCTCAGACCACCATCTCTCACCGGCAAAGAAGCCTGGAGCCAACGGTCATTGTCAAGGTCCACATTTAAAATGGTTGACAATCCTTCTCTCAGCAGTTGATCAAACCAAGCCAAGCCCGGGAAATCAGCGCAGACGGCTGTGCGCGGACTGTACAAGAGCTTCGGTACACTTAGACTGTTTCTCAGCAGAACCAGAGCGTCATGTGTATAAAGCAAGGACAATCTTCCGATTGCCCTCTCGAGGTCATTAGCCTTTGCATTAACGACCATGTTAACAGCTGGACCTGGAATCAGAGGTGCACCCAACAAGGTCATGTCCTCGAGGGCTATGCTCGTGAACTCTTGAAACGCAGGGTCATTGCTCGGCATCTGGGTGTTGTGACACACGATTTCGCATTTGCTGCGGTTCAATAGCAATCCCAGATTCTTTGATTCCTGCTCGATTAATTGAACGTCGTCGGCCACTGTTTCCTTGTTACCTCCCAATGTCAGGTCATCCAGATATCCGATACGCAGATCCGATCGAAGCTTCATCAGAATCGGTTGCAGCACAAGACAGAATTCCAGAGGGTTCCAAAGGATCGCCTTGCTGCGTTCCTTCTTCGGATCGAATTATGTTTGAACCATAGCGCAACAGTGGACGGCTTGAATAGGCAGCGTGAGCAAAGTGGTAGAGTTCTGGGATCTCTCTAGCAACTGCCTCTAGAAGATAATCTCTGCGCAGAGTGTTAAAGGCATTGGCGAAGTCGAGCTTCACTAGGACGCAGTTTTCAGGCATTGTGGTTATCCAACGACGTGTCGCATGGACAGCTGCCTCAGCGCCTCCTGGAATGCCTACCCCAAGCTGAATGGGGGCGAGCAGTTGAGACAGTCTTGTTACCGCATGCGAATTAGCGCACTTTGCCGCCAGACGACGCCATGTGTAGCCCACGGCGATCGGTTTTATGCCTCCGTCCTTCTTGCTCAGGGCTAAAAGGTTTTCCCCATAGATGACCTCATTCACCTCTTCGGATAGACCTCCCTTTAGGAGCAGATTGACAAGGTCAGATAGATGTTGCCCGATGTTGTCATCTACTCCATAGGCCATCAGATCCTTCAAGTGTTGTGGAGTTATGCCATCTGGACCACCAGCCGAACCCGCAGGGACAGAGGAGATTGCCCTAGCGACATCTTCTTTAGAAACTTGAAGCGGGATGAAGCGATCCGAACTGTCTGGATCACACGGTGTTCTCCTGTCCACTGGCGCAGGCGGGTGCTTTTCTTAAGCGCGGCCAGAGTTTCCGGTGTGTCCAGCGCCGGCTTATCCTCGCTACAGATGAGACGGATGGCTGCTTTGAAATTGCCTTCCTCCAGCTTGCTTGCAACTGCTGAGGCTAAATACCTGGCGTGGTCGCATTTAGCGGACTTGAGCTTACGACTTGACGTCGATGGCAATTTATCGTTAGTCGACTGGTCTGGCCCCTGCAGTCCCCATTCAGTAATGGGGGACAAAATCTTCTTGGTCATGTTGTGCTTTCGTCCACCTCTTCTTGGCTTCACTAGTACAGTTCCACCGAAGGCCAGCAAATCGAACCATTTGCAAAGCAATTTGGTTCTCTTACAATTGCTTGGATTATATCGGCCAGGAGAACAGCACAAGATGGCCTTGCTGCTTTTGGGATTCTCTTAATGAGAAGACCGGGTGAAGCAGGATGTGAGAGGTGATAAGCGATCTGCCCAACATCCGTTGACAGAACCCGTGAGAAAGGGATCTGCACGCTAGTGGTGGAAGACGACTGTCTTGTGGTATTATGCTTTAAAGGGCCGTCCGCCGGTGGCTGGTCAGAACCTGGACAAGGGGCGGTTCGAGGGCCGTGCCGGTGCATCGTGCCATCTGAGGCATGGGTTTTGAAGGACAACCAACACACCCCGCAAACCCCCTGGCCCTTACATGGTTTTTGACTCATCTGAGTTTCAATTCGGTTTGTTTTCAAATGCGCCGCCATTTAAACAGTAATCGTTGCCATTGGCAACGTTGACGTCGCTGGCCCTTAAGCATGGCAAGCGGCCATCAATTCAAATGCACGGCTACATATAAGTTGAAACGAAAGTTTGACGAACCAATCGTGTTGTGGTCTTGGCAAATAAGATGTGGTGAATATAATCAATCGGGTCACGAGTTGTTAATCCATTAGACGATGCTAAAAACCAACTCTGACGATTACTCGTTTACGCGGTATTTTTGCTAAATAGTCGGACATTAAAAATTTTCCGCCCACCATGTCCGCGCCCTGTGACTGTCCTAGGCCTGCGCCTCTCAAACGAGGATGTACGAATGGCAGCCGGGTTGAGGCTAGGAACGACGCTCTGCGAGCCACATTTGTGTCACCAATGTCAAGAGAGCGTCGACGCAAAAGGGCTCCATGGACAAATTTGTAGAAGAGGCAGCTGAAAACATCAACGACATAGCATGTTGAACGATGTCATCTGGAGAGCTCTTGGCAGAGCGAAGATTCCAGCGCAAAAGGAACCTCTCGGCTTGGTAAGAGAAGATGGAAAGCGACCGGACGGCGTTACGCTCATTCCTTGGACACGTGGTCGATGTCTGGCATGGGATGTGACAGTGCCCGACACCTACGCCAAGTCACATCTTGCCGACACATCTATCAGAGCTGGCGAAGCAGCCGAACGCGCAGCTAGAATACCACCATAACCAACACCCACGACTTCGTAGCCCTCTCCTTGGAATCCGGTGGCGCTTGGAGCGGTGAAGGACTGCAGTTCATCTCAGAGTTGGGTAGTCGAACGAGTGCTGCAACCCACGATCCAATGGAGACGTCATTTCTGTTCCAGCGTATCTCGGTTATTCTTCAGCGTGGGAACGCCGCCTTCCTCTTCGGGACATTGCCATCACTCACTTAGCTCGCCCACATGGACGATAACAGCATAATATAATAATATAATATTAATAATAATAATAATAATAATAAAATAATAATAATAATAATAATATAATAATAATTATAATAATAATAATAATAATAATAATATGACGTCAGCCGTCTCTGTAGGTGGCAAATTTTAAAGTCCCACTTTTAAATTAAAAATACTACGGATCGCGTTATCGTCAGCGTTGGATTTTTACATCTTCTAACGGAATTTCGTCTCGTGACCCGATGGATTTTTTCAACTACAGCTGATCAGCTAAGTCTTCAATAATATTGGGTTTTTAAACTTTATTTTCAACACCAACATTGGCCGCAGTTTTAAATAATTACGCCGATGGCCGTGTGCCATGTTTAAAGACCGACTGCGTCACAGTCGTCAATGGCAACGCAACGTTTATTTTTTAAATGGCGGCGCAACTGTAAACAAACTGAACTGAATCTCTAGAAATCAAACCAGAAGATTAAAACAACATCACTGTTTCCCAAATTCTCAAATGAATCAAAATCACAAGTTAGCACATCGCACAATCACTAAGGGAACGGATTCACCGACCCTGATAGGGACACTTGAACTTAAACAGAAGAAGGCACAAGGGACATGCAATGTATGTCATTCAGTTCACCAACTCCATAACAAGGACGGCATGGTCCACCAACACGGGCCCAGGGTCAATCCATGTCCGGGTTCGAATAAGCCGCCCTTATCTTCAGGATTCCCTTTGGCACCTTTTGGCTCGGTGACCGTCGCGACAAATGCGAATCCCGAACAAATCACGACTGACGAAGAACGGACGACCGATGCCGCCCCTAATTCGGACCCGAGACCTGTCAGGTCAATGCGACACCCTTGCCTCTCACGAGGTCTTCTCAGGCATTTTCCCAAAGGAGCTAGATCAGGAGCTGGCCGCCTTCTAACCGACATTATGGAGTCCATTTTGGCGGACCCTACGAACCTCGCAGGATGGCGACGCCTCCTCGTCTTTGGTGCGGGAACTTTGGAAACTCCTTTGAGGGGCGGCCGACGCCGCAATCTTACGTCCATCGTCAAGAAGCGCATTGCAGATTTTTATGACGGATGGCTGACTTTGGCCGACACTATCTTCCAACCAGACGCGGACACCCGCGAAGGGCAGAGGCCTACGGGCTCGAATGGAAGACAGGCACTGGCGGCGGCGGTAGCCGCAAAACTGGAGGCTGGAAACATTAGTGCGGCAGCTCGCATACTTTGTTCTGGCGACACCCCAGCGCCGATTACTGAAGAGACACTGGAACTTCTATGCCAAAAACATCCTGCCCCGCCGCGTGACCGCCCAGCCATCATTCGATCGACCTCAAGCGCACCCTTCCAGGCGACAGAGCAGGAGATTCGCACAATGATGCGCTCTTTCCCGATGGGGTCGTCCGGCGGCCCTGATGGGCTGCGCCCCCAACACGTGGCGGAACTGATTGGAGATCCAGACGCGGGACCTGGGCTGCTGAGAGCGACGACTGCTCTTATCAATCTACTACTGGCCGGCATCTGCCCTCAAGAGGTACGGCCCATCTTATTCGGAGGTACTCTTTTCGCCCTCCGTAAAAGCTGTGGTGGTCTAAGACCAATAGCCATTGGATACGTGTGGCGTCGACTCGCATCTAAATGCGCCAACGCATACGCCGTCCCACGTGTCACGCCGTACCTAACCCCTAAACAACTGGGGGTTGGCGTTCCCGGAGGCTGCGAGGCGGCAACCCACGCCGCTAGACGATTCCTGACCAGCATGGACACGAATTCAATAATGGTGAAGCTTGACATTTCGAACGCTTTCAATAGCTTGCACCGAGATTTCATGCTCGCATCAGTGGACGAACTCATTCCTGATTTATCCGCATATTGCCATCTTGCCTACGCCGAGGCGACATCTCTGAAATTCGGGAGATTCACGATACAATCGCAAGAAGGTTCGCAACAGGGCGATCCCTTGGGACCTCTCCTTTTCTGCCTACCGCTACAGCCGATCCTTAACCACCTGCTTTCGCCATTGGCCTTTGGATACCTCGACGACCTCACCTTGAGCGGAGATCCTAAGGTGGTGGAGGCGGATGTTAATTCGATCGAAGAGGGATGTCTGCAACTAGGCCTCACGCTCAACCGCAAAAAATGCGAACTCATATCTTCCGACGCCCATATCAACGACGTTAGTCAAGGCTTCCTAGGACAGTTCGCCCGAGTCAATGCATCTTCGGCCGTGCTCCTAGGGGCTCCGCTTTCCACGACGGATGCTCTGCTTTCAGCCATCGATACCTGTGTGGCCGACCTCGGAATTGCCCTCGACAGGTTGCAACTAATCGCTAGACAAGACGCTCTACTGATCCTTAGACATTCGATCGGCTCGCCTAAACTCATGCATTTATTGAGATGCACCCCTTGCCACGACCACCCGCGTCTATGGGCTTACGACGATCTGCTGCGAGGAGGGATCGAGCGAATCTTCAACATTTCGATGACCGATGACCAATGGGGTCAGGCCACTCTCCCGATCAGGATGGGAGGACTGGGAATTAGGAGGGCGTCCTCGCTGGCACTTCCCGCCTTTTTGGCTTCAGCCGCGGGCACTCTCCAGATCCAGTCCCTCATCTTAGAATCAGCAGCGGTGAAATCGGACTCGGCATGCGACTCGGCGATGTCTACCTGGCTTCAACTTACCGAAGCTTCTGCCCCGACGACGCCAGGCCATAAACAAGCCCACTTTGACAGACCGCTGTTAAACGCGGTTCTGTCTGCACTAGAAGAAAAGCTACAGGATCCCTACGACCAGGCGAGACTAAGGGTCTTGCAGTCACCACACGCCTCGGACTGGCTATACGCTCTCCCGCTCGTTTCTCGCGATCTCAGACTGCAGGACGATACCGTGAGGGTGGCGGTCGGCCTACGTTTAGGGGTGGCCATCTGTGAGCCGCACACCTGCTCATGCGGCGCCTTCGTCTCAGCCAGAGGCGCACATGGCCTGTCCTGTTCATTGGGCTTTGGCCGTCAAGCAAGACGCTGTAATATCAACGACCTAATCCATCGCAGCCTCAACAGAGCCGGTATTCCAGCAGTCAAGGAACCGTCAGGTCTTTCCAGATTAGATGGAAAGAGACCGGACGGGCAGACCCTGATACCGTGGAGTGGGGGGCGGACCTTACTTTGGGACGCAACTGTGGTGGACACAGTGGCCGCTTCCTATATCCCCGAAACAGCTTCCACAGCTGGAGGAGCGGCGGAGATAGCAGCCACAAGGAAACACACAAAATATTCTGAGCTAGAGAAGAAATACACTTTTGTTCCAATCGCTATAGAAACCTTCGGTCCCCTCAATAGTGAGGGCCTCGCCTTTCTGTCTGAGACTGGACGCCGACTTTCGACAACTACCGGTGACACCCGAGAGACAAACTTCCTTTTCCAGAACTTGTCGGCATTGATCCAACGTTTCAATGCGGTGGCTTTTCAGGGCACCATGTCAAGATTACAGTCCACTGACAAGCGGCGACCCAGATAGCATGATGACAGATCCGTTGGCAATGCCAATGATGAATAATAATAATAATAACAAAAACAATAACAATAACAATAATAATAATAATAATAATAATAATAATAATAATAATAATAACAACAATAATAATAATAATAATAAATAAAATATTCAAATTAATAATCGGAGTTATAAAAACAATAACGGATTCTTGGACTTTATGTTATGACGTCATAAAATGGACGCGATTTATTCATTTGCGAAATTATAAAGTAAGTATGCACTTTACTGAAGCGCTTGCAAACGTACTGCAATAATAATGTTATAATGGCGATTCGTAAACGAAGTTCAGTAGGAGATACTTATAGTCTGAAACACAACTGAAGATGGCGGTCCAGCCTTAACTACCACGAAGGCAACAAGTCCGGAACCAGACGTCAAAGATTAACTGTATTGAAGCCATGCAAATCAAACGTCTACAACTCATCCAAAACTCATTAGCCAGAGCCGTCACCAGAACGCCGAAGCATCATCACACCACTCCAATCCTGAAATCACTTCAATGGCTAAAATCCCCAGAATGCATTCAGTTCAAAGTGCTATCGTTAACTTACAACTCCTTACAATACTCCCAGCCAAAATACCTTCGCGAAATCTTCACCATCCAGTCAGCCCGTTCTACACGATCGTCATCATTTCTCACCCTTACTCGACCCCCAGTCACCTCTCATCTCTAGTTCTCCAACCGAGCCATATCCAACGCTGCACCACGTCTCTGGAACGATCTGCCCCATGTATTCCGTACATTTTCAGTTCCTCCACCATCACCGCCTGTCATCCAACGTCCTCTGTTCCAAGCTCCCCTATCCATCACCCCCAGCTTTCCATTCTAAACTTAAGTCTCACCTTTTCAAGAATTCTTACCCAGACTCCTTACTTGATATTCCTCCTGTCAATTCTCGACCAAAACGACAACCCCTTATTCCTTAACAGCTACTTTGCCTCCGATGACCTCCTGCAAACCGGACTATGCTCTACTACGGACTATCCTTTGGACAACCCCTCTGATTTGATGCAGCGCTCGTGAATGGCTTTCAAATGGTGCTTTAGAAATTTGGAGATTATCCAGAGTTGTATGGTCTCGAGACAGTGTCTCGGTCTCGAGACGTCTCGAGACAGTGTTTTAGTGTCTCGGTCTCGGAAGCCTGCTGTCTCGGTCTCGGTCTCGAGGGAGTGTCTCGAATTTTTAGAAACTGTCTTGAAGTGAATGTCTTATTCTGTCTCGACAAGCGGTCTCGATAAGTTTCGCGTGTACTGTCTTAAAATCTTGCGCGGCAATATAAAAACTCTTCTCAGGAATTTTTACTATATACATAATAAGTTTCAAATTGAAATTACAAATAAACATTATTCCCAAAAACTGATACATTAGCATTGTACAGAATTTTATATAGGATCCCTTGTCTTTTACTGTCTCGTACTGTCTCGCACTGTTTTGAACCTAGTGTCTCGGTCTCGGTCTTGGTACCTCACTGTCTCGGTCTAGGCACCTCACTGTCTCGGTCGCGTCTTGGTCTTGAAGTCTTGCATACAACACTGAGATTATCTGGGAGTGCTGGTTCAGACAGTTCGTAATCGTAATTTATTTTAGCAGTCTTATAGATTAGATTGTACGTACATGTAGTTGTAAATTAAATTGCGGTTTTGACAGCTTGGTGTTCTCATTAAACGCAAATTGAATTTGAATTGAATATATAGACGAGGTCACCTCCCCTAATCCATTCCTCACCTTCGGGTCACCCTTGTCACCCCATAGGCCACTCGTCGGTCATTCGCTGACCTTGACCCATAGGCCAACCCAACAGCCAAACGCACCTGCGCTTGAATGTCCACCAGGGTCAACAACAACCATAGACCTATGTACGACTCCGTCCGGGAACAGGACATAATCCCCGGACATTACCCTCCCTAGGACATTCCCCCCGGACATTGCCTCTCCATCGCTTTAACTGCGCTTTAAAACAAATTTGAGCTGAAATATTAATTAACTAATGGAGTGTAATTAAAATAAATTAGCAAATTACTCGACAAGCATGATTTATATCAATATTTGGCAATAACTCTTTGATCACCACAGAGTTTGCGTATAAAAAGCATCCAATCGTTTGAAAATGTTTTAAATATCATAATATTTCCAGAGCGCAAACGTGCTTAAAGTGAAAAGCGTTCGCAGAAAAACAATGTCCGAGGTAATGTCCTAGACCCGTAGTTCAGTCCAGGGGCGTCAATTCCCCTCTGAGTGATGGAGTCAAAGCCCTCGGTCCCAAGTGTCAGGAAGGCTAGAAATTGCCCACTGAGACTCAAATAATGTCCGCCCTGGGCCCCTACCTGAAATTGGAGACATTTGCCTCCGGTTCCCGTATCTGGACGCCTTAGGTTCAGTCCTTTTTCAAGTTTGTTAGTTCGTGACCAAACGATATACAAGTAGCGTCGCATTAAATTATTTTGAACAGCTATCATTAAATTATCTCGAACAGTTATCATTAAATTATTTCGAACAGCTATCATTAAATTATTTTGAACAGCTATCATTAAATTATCTCGAACAGCTATAATTAAATTATTTCGAACAGCTATCATTAAATTATTTCGAACAGCTATCATTAAATTATTTTGAACAGCTATCATTAAATTATCTCGAACAGTTATCATTAAATTATTTCGAACAGCTATCATTAAATTATTTTGAACAGCTATCATTAAATTATCTCGAACAGCTATCATTAAATTATTTCGAACAGCTATCATTAAATTATTTCGAACAGCTATCAGCGTTTTTATGGAATTATACAGCCTAGATTCAATAAATGCAATTAAGATGTTAGTCCATATTGAACACTGCAAGAAACATAGCGCTGTGTTTAGACACGACTAAGTCTCAGGTTTTGCACCTTATATCATAGCTGTCTTCTAAAAGCGGTAATTTATAAGAAACTTCGCCCCTTTTCTGGTGGCCAGTCCACTCCTTCGGCGACTCCTCATCCCATTGACAGTGTATGGTCAGTCTACTCATTATAGCAGGGCAGGCTAGGGGTGCTGCAGGTGAAGCAGACATCTCAACGCCCCCCCCCCCCCCGATCACTCGATTAACAGACTAGCACCCTAATTGGTCCGAGATTTCTACAGAGACACGATAGCAAGTGCTTCACCTTTACCATAATCCCCCTACGAGTTTCTGAAGGGTTACCTATCTTACCAATGCCATCATGATGCAAGGAACGGCTACAAAGCTTCATAAAGAACTAATGTAAGGTAATGGAACAGTTGTATAGCTGTCAACGGGCGTCTGAGCTTGGGCTAGATAACAGGAAAGTCTTAAGGCGTCTCCGGAAATGGAAAGGTGAGAGCGATGGTAATTCCAGGCACAGGGACTGTGGCAGACAGTTCTATCTAGGCCAAGGGCAAAACATAGACAAAAAATGTCACCTTCACAATTGTCCTTACAACATTTGATGGTGCTCCGTAAAAATTGTGTCGCTTAACAATTGTGTTGCTTAAGAATAAATGTGTTGCTTAATACATGTGTTGCTTAATAACAGTGTTGCCTAATAACTCTGTTGCTCAATAAACTTGTTGTTTAATATTGGTGTTGCTCAACAACTGTGTTGCTAAAAAAAACTGTTGCTCAACAAACGTGTTGCTTAATAACCTTGCTGTTTAATAAATGGATTGCTTAATAACTTTTTTGATTATTAACTCTGTTGTTTAATAGATGGAGGTGTTGCTTAATAGAGGAAAGTGTTGCTTAATAAAGGTGCTGCTTAATAACTTTTTTGATTAGTAACTCCGTTGCTTCATAAATTCGTTGTTTAACAATTGTGTTGCTCAACAACTGTGTTGCTTAAGAACTGTGTTACAACTGTGTTGCTCAACAATCGTCATGGTTAATAAATGCGTTGCTCTGATGGGCTTTCACAGAGGCCTGCAAACAATGACATTACATCCATTAAGCAACTGGAAGAGCCTCTGACCTGGTTCTCAATTGCCGCTTCCATCTGTGGATAGACTGCTTTATCAAGGACCATTCCAGGGAAGAGGTCCTCAATGAGAGACATGAACAATGGTTCATCTTCATCCACCAGTTTCGAGAGGTTCATATCACGTAAGACCCTCATCACGATCGTCGTCTCACCGTCATTGGAGTTGGACCGCTTGGCAGAACCAAGGGTACGAAGAACGGACAGGATGTTGCGAAGACCAAAGTCATAATGAACCTACGGAAGGAAACGAGAATTGGTTAACGATAGAATGCACAGACGTAATAAGAACAAGATTAGCTTACAATGGAATACCGAGTCAAAATGGGAAGAGGAACAGCTATAAGTAGAATACAAAAGAGGAGACTAGAATACTGGACAATGGAAGATAATGGATTATATTATATTAGAATTAAATACGATAGTCTATAAAGAATTTAAAAAATAGAGCAGAATAGATCACAGTTACTAGAATAGAATAACCTCAGATAGAGGGAGACCAAGAACATCTAAAATGATAGAAAGCAGTCACAATGAGTCACGTAAAGGAAGCAATGGAATACAAAGACCAAGAACCGCAACGGACAGAACTCAAAGCCATGATGGACCAAGAACAGCTAACAATAGAATACTGAGTCATAAAAGTCATCCGATCACATGTCTAAGCAACCTCTTGTAACTTCTATGTGATGCACAGAAGTTACAAGCAATGCTAGACATTGTCTTTATCTTCAATGCAGACCTGCTTGCTCAGCTGTTCCTCGCAGAGCTTATAGAGAGTGTAGAACTTTCTGGACAGGACGACGTTCTGTTCGAATCCACAGCTGGCCAGCTTAACGCAGATGATGATCGCTCTATCTGGGATCATCATCGCCACAGATCGGAAATTGATCTTCAGATTCTCCGGCAGTTCCTGCCTCCCCGCATACCCAGGATTCTACAGCAATAGCAGGAATGAATGTGGTAAGTTAAGTAAGTATTTCTTTAATCAGTCGTCTGCAAACGCACGACATGTATATCACAGAGAAAATGTAACAAGTACGAACAAAAACATCTATGTACAATTATATTCTATTGAGTATAGAAGAGTATAAAATGGTGGGTTGCAACTGAAGGCCGAACAGGGAGAAAAGTCAATGGGATAATCTTATAATGTAGCCACTACGGGTGAAATCATCAGTCCGGGGAGAAATTCTTAAAACCCGCTACAAGATTTTGCAAGAGGCATGGTTAATATGTGTGTGTTATTATTGATTGCAACGTGGCGAACACAAAATGAATCTTCTGACACTTTTTGCTCTAGTTCATGACAAAAAAATGTTGGTTAGAGTCAGGGTAGGCATCGTGAGGGTCGTTTATGGTCATGGTTATGGTTAGTGTAGTTTATAGATACGGATTTCGTCAGAAGGCGAGAAAATACGTAGACCAACGAAAGAATATCTACAAACTATACTAACCCTGACCCTGACCCAGACCGACCCTCACGATGCCTAACCTGACCCTAAAGACTCTCACGATGCTCCATGTGACATAAAAAAAGTAGACTAACTATTTTTCCATGTCATGTTTTAGGGGGGAATTAACAGACAAGTAGGCCTAACATTCTGTAAGCCTAAATCACGCCTCTCGCAAAATCTTGTAGCGGGTTTTCAGATTTGCGCCCTGGTGCACACTGAATAACTGAATCAGTAGAATTGGTGTCAGATTGAGCAAGTACCGGTGACAGTGCGGTAGTAGTAGTCGTAGAAGTAGTAATGGTGGTGTTGGTGGTAGTAACAGCATTAGCAGATGTGGCAGACACCCAATATTAGTAGAATTAGAAGTAGTAGTAGTTTGAAATGAGGCGATTATGATCATCATTAGAATTACGATTTCAGTTCAACGATGCAGTATTCCAACAAAGACGATTCATTTCGCCCCCGTCTTCATCTAGACTTGGCACTGGCACCACCAAAGTACGAGCAGTGGCAATGTTTGTAATGAATTAATGAATAATATTGCTCTTATCAGTTATCATGTAACAGATTGTGAAATTGGTGATTGAGTTTACGAGTATGGAGCTAAATCATCACCAACATCTCGGCTTCTTTACGTAATTTCACGAAATATTTATACTTCTCAAAACCAGGATCCGACCAAAAAATTAAAAAAATGCCAAAGACTCAAAATTATATATTTTCACTTTCGTTATGGCCATCGACTTAATTAACTTATACATAACAAACGCATCTAACTTTAAAGGTGACTGGCATTTCATGGTTAATGATGCCGATCAATCACCTTCAATTCTGAGCTGAGGACAGAGCGTCTTATGTCCCAATTATTTTTATTGATCTGTATTCCAAACCCAGAACAAAGTCTCTGTCTATGATTTTGAATCCTTTTGCGATTATGGTATAGGGAGTATTTAGGGACTACAGAAAAATACGGAGGCATAATAATGATGACAATTATTGTTGTTAATATTATTATTATTAACAACATAGATAAAACTATCTCTAAAACGGACGAGACTTGCTCACCATTGTCAAGAAGACACCAAACTCCGGATCCATGGTAACAGTGTCGCCATCTGTGAATACGAACTGAGTCTTGCGTTCCTTCTTGCACGCAAGGATGATTGCAATCTGCTGAGCGGCGACAGAGAGAGCAGCCAGTTCGATGCGGTTGAATTCGTCGAAACAACCCCAGGATCCGGACTTTGCTAATCCTACAATACCCAAATACAGAGGAAGTTCATTCTGGAAAATTTCATCAATAAATCAGTCAAGAAAAATCTAACACCCCACAGATTCTTTTCCTTGTCTTAGCTATTTCAGCGAATTCAGCCATATATATATATATATATATATATATATATAATTTCACAATCTGTTACATGATATATATATATGTATATATATATATAATTTCACAATCTGTTACATGATATAATATATATATGTATATATATATATATATATAATTTCACAATCTGTTACATGATATAATATATATATATATTGCTATTTATTTCCCTATTAGCTTAACGAACAAGGCTGTTTATATATAAAACTATTGAAAACAAGTTTCATATATAAATCTATTGGAAACAAGTGACAGAGAACTATATCAACACTCAGCAAAAAATCTTAGATTCCTCTGAGTCCAGACGACGACTACGACGACTTCTGAGCTCCCTATCCCCCTCCCTTTCCCTCTCCTGGGTTGTAAGGCTAGTGAACTAATAAACGAGGACCTAAGGCTGTTAGTTAATAGATCTACGGTAGAGGAGGTTATACCTTTGTAGATACGACCTAGGCCTCTGTAGTCCATTTGATCAGAGCAGTTGAAGACAACAACGAACTTGCCCAGGCATCGACCCATGTCCTTGATCGTTTCCGTCTTTCCAGTTCCCGCTGGTCCAGCTGGAGCTCCACCCAACGACATTCCGAGCGCCTGAGCCAGCGTAATGTAACACCTACACAGACAGAGGACAGCAAGACGGAAAACTCTGGAAACGGGGATCAAGGTTGTAGTGGACACCTGTTGATCGTCCACCCATGGACCACGATGATGATTATGTCATGTAAGCATTATACAGATTGTGGGTGCATGACGTCAGAGGGAACATTAGTTTGAGTCCCTTGAGATCTCTTTTTGATCGTCACAGTCGCTTATTCCTTCAATCTATCCATCAACCTTATAACGTAATCCACATTATATATTCACGTACGCACGCGCCACGGGCATGCGCACAAACGTAGGGACAAACTGACGTATACACGCACCGTCACACACGCCCAAGCACTCACTTCCAGACCTCACAATAAGACACCTCACACACACACACCCTATCATTCCCTCACACACACATTCCTACACAATCACCCATTCATTTACTCACCAACTCTCTCACCAACCAACAACGGAGTAACATTAACTTAGATATTCACTGTCTCTTACGAGTCGTTAAACAACTATCAATCCTGAATAATTAACGATCCCTCAGAGTTAAAAAATTTACCCATCAACGGTGATTAACTACCTGACAGTTGAAGATGTTAATATATCACCTGTATATGTCAAAGATGATTACCTATCACCTCATTATATATATATATGTATATATATATATATAGACCGAGACAGTGAGGTACTGAGACCGAAACCGAAACACAAGGTTCAAGACAGTACAAACAGTACGAGACAGTAAAAGACAGGTGATCTTATATAAAAAGCTTATATAAAAATACTAATGTATCAGTTTTAGGGAATAACGTTCATTTGTAATTTCAATTTGAAACTTATAATGTATATAGTACCAATTCCCGAGAACAGCTTTTATATTGCCGCGTTTTTCTTTTTCGATATCTCTTCGTCGGCCTATTTTCTGAATAGTATAAAGAAAGCCTTTTTAGACATGTCTGAAATCTTCTAGACGATGCAAACAAGCAAATGCGATACCAAATTCCAAACGAAATTATACCTTTGCGCATATCTTTACTCACCCTGAGAAACTCGAAGTTGTTCCGATCGTTTCGGTTATGGTGGTTTTACATCAATTGCAAACGGCACGTCAAAGCCATTAGTTGTCAATAACCTCAAATTGCGTAAAAGGAAACTTCACAATTTCAGGTCCTCTATCAGACATTTTTCCACTTTAAGATAACTGAATTGGTTTCAGAATCATTAACCAGAATCACCGATTCTTGTAGATTACGGTTTCAATTTCTCGCTCAATATTTTAAGACAGTTAGTTAACGCGTAACTTATCGAGATCGCTTGTTCGAGACAGAACAAGACTTTCACTTCAAGTCAGTTTCTAAAAATTCGAGACACTTCCGAAAATCGGAGACCGAGACAACAGGCTTCTGAGACCGAGACACACTGTCTGCCTAGTTCATACTTCCTGGCCAATTGTTAGTGCTCACCTGTCTGTCAAAGAATATTATTACCAATAAACGAATCAAATATGACTTACCTAACTAGCCAAAGGTTGTAGCCTACCTAGTACATACCTTCTGGTCAATGGTTAAGTACCTACCATTTATCTGGTATTACCTAATGCCTCATCAAATAAGATTCACCTGTTCGGCCAAAGATGGCAACCTACCTACTTACTGTTCAACGGTGAGTGCCACCCGGTGGGACAAAGGAAATTATCACCTGTTAGCTCAGTCATCAGATGTAATTTACCTGTCTGTCAAAGGTGTAATAACGAGTCTTTCAATGCAGCCTAGATATTCGTTCTGGTAGGTGAAGCTGACATCTGTTATTGTAATCGTACATTTGTCTTCATCCTCCTTGAAGTAGAACCTCGCCTGCTTCAGCCACTCAAAGTCAGTCGCAGATTTCACATGCATCTTGTACTGATAACATATAACAATTGTATCATTGTTGTGTCATCAGTAACTAACAAAATCACCTCTGAATATTGAGACGGTTGGTTACCGCCTTTGACTGGACAGGCAACAGTGTTGTTAAGTCAGGTACATGTAGCAATTACTCCTCTAACCATACCCAATTCAAGCAAAACTAAAACTAAAACTACAATGAAGTTGCACGAACAGTTCTATTGAACTTACAAGTACGATTCTATTGACCAAGGAAAACAGAACAGTTAGGAACACTGAATGTAAATCTCTCTCTCTCTCTCTCTCTCTCTCTCTCTCTCTCTCTCTCTCTCTCTCTCTCTCTCTCTCTCTCTCTCTCTCTCTCTCGATGGTGGTCCTTTCAAAACCGAAACTGAATAGTGAGTGCGCCACAGCAAACGCTACATGTAAAATGTACATACTGACTATGCACACGGTGTGCGCTAAGTGAGCGGGTTCGACCATGACCCTCTGAATAGGGTCATGTTTCGACCCTCGTCCGAGGCGTCACTGTGTAGGATCCTTGAGCAAGTCCTTTGCGCACAATTGCTCTGCAGTACAACTGCAATTGTGCCGTCGAGGCATGTGTGTGCAGATGTTGGAAGAAGAGCAATATCAAATTTCAGTTGTATAAATTTCAGTTGTATGCGCATAATTTTGTACAAAAGCGCACAGACAGCGAGTGTACACAGATGCATGCACACTGCACACATACAACACACAATGCTCATCTTTGGCTGATAAAAGCAATAAACTGCACAACCCACGATAAAGCAGCATGGAGACGGCAATGATTTTTGTATATGACAGAATGCTGTTTGAACTGAAACTATTAGAGTTAAGACGGGATTATCATTTAACCCACTGTAGTAACCAAGTTTTGAAAGATCTCCGAAGTGTTCGTAGCAAGCCAGGATAAACTAAGAGTTAAGATGTACATTTCATAATAATTAAAAAGAAAGCATTAGCTACCAAGTCGTAACAGATATCTTGAGTGCCAGTCACACGCCAGGATAAAGCAGGAGGGCGATGCCAATGACTCCTGATATCACAGAGTATCTGTCCTTAAACTAAAACCACAAGAGTTAAGATGTACCAAGTCGTCGAAGATGTCCTTCTGGTGAACGTGGATGGTGATGAGAGTCTCAAACTTAGTTCTGTCCATCTTCGACAGGTCCTGGGTCGTGACCTCGATGAACTCATTGAGGATCTCGAGGAACATGTCGTTCGTCTGGCGCATGATCTTCTTGTCCGTCCTTGCCAGCTGCAAAGCCATCTCGGCATCACGTGTCCACACCATCTGAAGGCCCAGCAGACCCACCTGAAGACGACAGACCAACCAACGAATCAGAGTATCAGCCAACCAACCAACCAATGAATCAACCTATCAACCAACCGATATCAGTAAAAATCAATCAACCACAAATCAACCAATCAACAAGCCAATAAATCAATCAACAACCAATTAATCACTCAAAATCAATCAACCAATCGATTGACCACTAAACCAATCAAATAAAAAGTCATAGAGCACAATCGCACGGTTCATACTAAGGAGCACTTCTGAACCGGGCCATGCAAATAATGTAGTTTCAAGCAGCAGATGAAACTGAGAGCAGATGGCTGGGCTATGACTAAACGCATATATGTTAGGAAGCCATGCATTCCAGTGTCATCATTACCTGGTCGTAGATCGTGCGTTTAGGTCTGCAACAAAGGCTAACCTCATGGCCTCTTTTCGCGTACCTCCAAGGTGAAACAAGGAAACTCTGCAGTGACCAGTTCCTCATTCTGGAACTGGCTCCCATGAAATATTATGCGGTATGAACTCAGCTCATATACCACATTCCATGCCTCCGTATTGCAAACGGTCACAATTGTGCCTGTTGCATGCCAGGCTTTTATCCACTCTGGCTCCCTCCCTCGTTCACTCCAAGGCCTGCTATTCAACAATACAAACACAAACTTACACAGGAACCGTGAGTAAAAGCGACAATCCGCATAATAGTTGTTGTATGGTTGACCTGAGCAGGAAAAGTGTTTTCAAATTCTAGGAGACGGAAATTGATGTCTGAAATGGCGTTGGCTGCTCTACAGATGACCCCGTGAACTGATCGCCTCGTCTTCTTCAGAAGATCACCCAACCAGTTCTCTACATTTCCCTATACATAAACAAAGTTTATATACCTACATACATATCTATACATATATAAATATACACATACATATATATCATGATAATTATCATCGTCATGATCCATGGGTCGAAGATTTGTTAATGTCCAATGTCCATGCAATTATGATCCCAGTTTCCAGAGTTTTCCACTGCTTCTGTAATGGAATTGGATTTCTTTTGTCTTGTTCTTTATAAAAGAGTATCTCCAGCCATCCGTTCGACCCTCACATTTCTCCTATGGGGTAGTTCCGGGCTTGATGCTGGCTCTGATTCTGTCCAGCGTCAGAGGTGGCGTTGCCTCCCAAATTAGCCGGCTTTTATCAGGGTTTCTGTTTGCCTACCACCATGCGTAGGGGATACTTCACCCTTCACCACTGATGGCATAGCCTAAGCAGGTTATATAACGATCAAGAGGTGAAACAGTGGAGATTCCTGCAGAATATTATTCAGAACATTATTATAATACGAAATTCTGTTAAATATTTATGTTACATATATGAAGGAAAAACAATTGGGATCCAAAATGCTTTTAAACTTCTTGGACGATGAAGAATTGATTAGAAACGCAGATGGTTTAGATGGACAATGCTTACAACTGCCATGACATGTTCCTGCAGTGGAACCGTTTCTCCCTCTTGAGAGGCTATTGCGATGATTTTGTCGTACTGTTTCTCCTCAAACGCCACGGTCTTAATGTTGTCGAAGACACTCAACAGGTGAGCCTGCAACACCAAATCAACCAAATCTCTAGCACTAATTTGGTATTTAGATATTAAGCAAAATGAAAAAGGCAAAGGCAGAGAGATATTTAACAGAATATACAGATATAGAAACAGTGATGTTAAGTAGAACGAACAGGTACATACAGAGAGCTATTGAATAGAACAAACAGACACAGACACAGACAAATAAATATTACCGGTAAGTAGAAACAACAGATACAGAGAGACAGATATTAAAACGAACGAACAGATACAAGGCTTGTCGAATGCTATTTCACTCATAGAGGCCACCGAATAATGAGTTTGCCAATTTGGTAACAGCACCACATAAGGTCTTAGATAAGATTTCCATCATGCACAACATATTGTATTTTCTCACCTGAACAGATTGCATTGTCTTAGCTGAACAAAGTGCATTTTCTCACCTGAATAGATTGCATCTTCTCACCTGAATAGTATGTGAGTCGCTGGCTTGGCCCAGAATCTCCAGCAGCGCCGGATCAGACACAAAGAAGAACCTTGGAAAGAGAAGTCGCTTCTTCTCCAGATATCCACTCAGTGACTTCTGACAGATCTCCAATTGTTCCTGAAGATGTGGCAACAGCTGACTAAGAGTGTTGTCTCCAGTGCAACACTGGACAACGTTAGGATAGTCGTGTGCCCGTTGCATGATCTTCTGCCAGGACTTGTCGATGTTGGAGAACCTCTTGGCTTCCTGTGGCAGTTGCTTGGCGATATCTCCACCGCCAAAGACGGCTTCCAGGTAGATCCAGAGGTTCTGTACGACCAACCAGTTCTCAATGATTTCCATCGTCGTCGTCAGTTTCGACACCCACTCTTGTATTTTCGGCTTGAAGGGAGCGTTATATCTGCAGAAAATGTTCATAGTTTAACGTTGGCTAAGTATTCCAGTGGAAGAAAATGACAGAAATGGCATCGGACATCTGCGGACACCGTGCCCATGCTGCGTGATGATGAAAAGGAGCATTGCTACTGCGTGTTTCTAATTTAAAACTAATTCCAAGACTTCCATAGAAATAATTTCTGTTACTTGCATCAAACTTCTCAATTCATTATTGTTTTAACATTCCCAGACTTTTTTTAACCATCTCTTCAATTCATAATTGAGTTGACCCCATGTGACCATGACTGAAAGAACATCGTTTCCTAGCAATGATCCATACGAAGAAACATACAGTACCTGTTGCCTTGAAGGGAGCCGAGAATCATCAAGCTATCTTCCATCAACGTTACAGTCTGGTCTCCTACAAACCAGAATGCAACTGTAACTGCAACTGTAGGTTTATTTCAACGAGAGCACATGTTACCTGTAAGACAAGTCCTGTAGCAACTATATTTAATTTTAAGCTATCTTTTTTGGAACCTAATCCAATAGTCTGTACCCACATACATATACTTCATGGAGATCTTTTGCCCTGTCCAAACCACCTACAGCGGACTTGTTATTCCCTTTGCATGCCTTCCACCATATTATACCCAACTTTCTCCATCATTTTGTTTTGCTTAATGTGTTAACTGTCGTTAAAATGACAATTAACATCAAGTTGATTAGTGGTTCGTTTGCTGGAGCGAGAGAAAGCGGGCTGACAGCATGCATGACTGGATAAGAAGCCTTGAATTACAATGACACAACGCGCCTCTGAGTAGATTTCTTGAAGAGACGCTATATTAAGTTTTCATATAATATCATATCATATTATGAACGCAACCATTTGGAACGGCCTTCCAGTGGAGAAACGTTCTCCACAAAGGCAAAGTCCTCGGCCTTGAACTCCTCTCAAAAAAACTTCTTTTCAGTCGAGGCTGGACCGGGACCGCCTCTGAGTAGGTATCAAATCTTCAGCTCTATATTGAGTGAGTTTATATTGATTTTGATTGACTAAAATAACATGGCCCAGAATGGTCTAAACTAGAAAAAGAATAGAATTACTTCAAATGGAACAAAATGCAAATGAGATATAATGGACTAGAATATAATAAAATCGACTTAGTATAGACGAGATTCGATCGTCATCCTACCCTTGAGGAGTAGTTCCCCTCTGGTCTTGAAAACGGAGAACTGGAATTTCTGTGTGCTCCATTCGTTCTCAACGAGCTTCAGCTTCGCCTCAATATCTCTCTCCTTCACGGCCGATATGCAGACGTCCTTAAACAAGCAATAAAATAACAAAAGGTGAGGAGGTAAGACAAGGTATGGCAAGACCACGTAATATAAGGCATGGTCAGACCACGTGATGTGAGGCATGGCAACACCATTTAATGTAAGGTATGGTAATACCACATAATGTAAGCATGGTAAGACCACATAATATAAGGACTAGCAACAAAGCGTAATGTGAGATATGGTAAAACCATGTAATGTGAATTACATTTACATCACGTAATGTAAGCATGGTAAGACCATGTAATGTAAGGAATGGTACAATGTAATGAGAGATATAGTAAAACCATGTAATATAAAGTATGGCAATACTTTATAATTCAAACATTTGCAATACAGACATAATGTATTACCACGTAATCTAGTGCATGGTCAGACCACGTGATGTGAAGCATGGGAAGACCATGTAATATATAAGGTATTGTAAGATCAAGTAGCTTAAAGTAAGACCAATTAATTTAAGGTAAGGTAAGACTAAGTAATCAGCGGTATTACATATGAACGCGGGTGGCCAATTGAACCCAATACCCTCCCTCGCTGTCTCATTTACCCACCGACAGTATACGGTCCGTGCATACATTAGAGCAGAGTGCATGTGGAGCAAGGATCTCAAAACAACCGTTCTACTCTACTGATGGGGATTTCAACCTCTGATCATTCGGCTGACAGACCAGTACTTCAGCCACTAAACCATGGCCCACCAATCCAACTGGATCCACTAGAGACATCCGTAATCGTAGACTCTAAATGTCTGACCTCGATGTCCTCCATGTTCGGAAGTAGTGGAGCCATCATAAGGTTCTTCAGAAGGAAGTTGTCTGAATCGATGTCAAACGTGTGGCCAGTGATGTTCGCAATTCGCTCCCAGTGACGCGGCTGCATTGATTTGCTGGCCATCATTTCCAGCAGTGGACAGGTGGCGTTGAAGTCGTCGATGACCTTACGAAGGTCTTTGTACGCCTGCCACTCCTTCAGGGCTCGCGGCAGCTTACGACACCTAGCAGCAAAAACGCCAACTATCAAGTATCTGGACGTCATTGGCTCATTGCTGCAGAATTTTGAATTTTGCAGAATTCTGCTTAAAGTAAATCCCTTATCATATAGGCCTACTGGTAAATCTAAAAAAGTAATTTAAGTAATTTCACTGGTTCGGGTCAGGAAGAGTGTTTCTTGAAGTGGCGCTTCATAAATTTTGGTTTGCAACTATCATTTCAATTCACAAAGTAATACTCTAATGACTTAGGTATGTTGGCAGTAGTTTTTTGAATATATATGGCAGCATTGGCAGAATTAATAAATCTAGCAGCATACATTCTGTTTTTTATAATAAATCTAAACCTAAATTGATGTACCAGACCGCGTCCTGTCTTATCCGTTGCTGGACCTGCAATTTAGACTATGAAACATTGACACTATGCAACATTAACTTGCAATGACTGGATAAGTGGAATAAAGACTGACTTGTTTTGGAAGTCCATGAGCTCCGTGTTGATTTTATCGATGTCGATCTCCACCCAAGGGACGTCGTAATATCCGTTCACCTTCTCCAAGACATCGTTGTACAGATTGTACAGCTTCTGGAGCAGATTCAACTCTTTCCGGATCCGCTGCAACCCCGGATACTCATTAACCGGAAGTCCAAAGAGCTCCTCGCCACCCGAATAAGTGATGTACTTCCGCCAGAGGTCGTCGAAGCGAGCGGCATAGATGGCCAGTCTGTCGGACGCCTCTCGAGGGGCGATTCCGTCCACCATTGGTCCCCTGAGCACCATCGTAAAGCAGCCGCCATACAGGGTATGTATTCATTGTAGTGTAATGTGAATCATATAAATTTATCACTGCCATCGGTTCAGATATTGGCCCTACATCAATTCATCTCCACTATAGGTTGTCTTTTTCTGGTCCCAGATCAGAATACGGGTAAAGAAGTCAATTTTTAGCTAAATGGACGGATGGATGGATGGATGGATGGATGGATGGATGGATGGATGGATGGATGGATGGATGGATGGATGGATGGATGGATGGATGGATGGATGGATGGATGGATGGATGGATGGATGGATGGATGGATGGATGGATGGATGGATGGATGGATGGATGGATGGATGGATGGATGGATGGATGGATGGATGGATGGATGGATGGATGGATGGATGGATGGATGGATGGAGTAATTTCACAGGTTTGTTTCGGTTCTGGAAGCCTTATTGCTATAAGGACCAGATTACAGTTACAAGCAGTCGATGGTTAATTAAGAATTGAATCGCAAATCAATGCATTTCAAAATCTAAGTCAAAATCCAATAGCTAAGAACAGCCAGAAGATTGCCTATAACGAATACGCAATACTTTAAAGCGAAGGCCAATTGATAATTATACAAACCCTTCTGCGTAGTCAGCAACAAAGTCGTTGACTTGAACTTTGTAGACTTCGACATTAGCCACCAACTTAGCCATGAATTCTGGTTGGATGGACATCAGAGAGTTGTCCATCTGCAGATTCTAGAAGCAACAACCACATCAACAATATCAACGACATCTTTACATCGCAGTATAAGCGGTGAAGTTAGTTGTTTCAATACTAGCAGGTAGGATACTTGGTTTAAATATACTGCATGTAGTATGATATCTGAAATATGACATGATACAATGATAATAGAGTGAGAGCAGATGGTTTATTCAGATGAGGAATAGGAAACGGTGGTCATGATAATAATGACGATGATGGTGATGATAAATTACAATGATGATGAATGTTGTAATGGTACCAGCGGCACTATTCAAGACGATGATGAAGCTAGTGCTGATGATGATGACAACAACGACCTCACTGATGAAAATCCTAAAGTCTGTTAGAGAATGTATGAAAGTGAATCATGCATCGAGGAACTTCATTTATAACACTCGTGCTCAGAAGCAGTCAAAACTGGCTCAAATTTATTTGTAAATGCACGCGAATCCTGTAAGACCAAGAAAGCACTTTTATCTAATATAATAACAAATTCTGTAATCGTACTGTGAAACGATACTTTGGACTGCATCACAAAGCACAGAGAAGAATGTCAAAAACCCGAATGCTTTAAATAAAACACAAATGCACAACTGCAATTCTTTTGAGCACACACGAACATTTGAGCACACACACGTCAGTTGCTAAACACACGTGAATTAACTCGAAATTTGTTTGAGAACACAGCACACTTGTCAGCTGTTAAACAGGAGAGCTCGAAGAAGCCACACTCCGTATATCTTGTCTCACCTTCATCTGTCATTTCAAAAACCGTGCAACACAAGACACGCATCAAAATAACTATCATGATAATAATTATGCAGAACTAATAACAGAGTCCGTGCATTGGTGCATAGAATCATCTGAAAGACTTTCAAAGTATTCAGGCGATAATTAATTTTATAGGTACATCTTGTTCTCCTTGTGATGTCTGGAAGACAGGCTCTAGTCCGCGTCCATGGGCAGCCGAACGAAAGCATCGATTACCCTATATCCTACCGCCTACCAAGAAAACAAAAATGGCTCTTGCATTTATAATAGGGTGGAGCCAAAATGAAGAGTTGGCGGGTTGATAGGTTTGTTTCTTGGTTGTTTGGAAAGATGGTTAGCAGATTTATTGGCGGGTTGGATCATTGATTGGTTGACTAATTGGTTGGTTGGCTGACTAATTGGTTCGTTGATTGGTTGACTAATTGGTTCGTTGGTTGATTAATTGGTTCGTTAATTGGTTGATTAATTGTTTGGCGAGTTGGATGAGTAGTTGACTGGGTGGTTAGAAGCATGGTTTGGTTGATTGATTGGTTGAATAGATAGTTAGAAAACTGGTTGATTGATTGCTTGGAACAGGTGGGGAACTGATTGGTTGAGTGTTTTTTGGTCTATCGATCGTTCCCTAAATGAAATCAATCAAACTAAAATCATTTGATGAGGTATACATCGCTTCCTACCTGCTGCTTCAACAGTTTCCATGAATACGAAATCGTGTCGATCCGTTCAGTGTTTCCGTCGTTGAAGAACATCCTATACTTGTTGAGCATGACGTAGGCCTCTTCGATCGGCATGATCGTCATATCGATGCGTATCTCGGCGTCTCTAATGTCTGCCATTGCGTTCTTGTGGGCTCTGACGTCATCGAGGTCGGTCAGTGGATGGTTGAGGCGCTTCTGCATGATGGTGAAGTACTTGTGGAGTTCATCCATCTCGCGAGAGCAGTAGGTGTTGAGGTGGCGTCCGTAGCAGTTCTTCCAGTTCTTGCACTCGACGAGCAGCGCCAGCTTCAGTGGGTCCGTGAGGAAGAGAAGCGGGCCGACACGGAGGGTAGGCTCCATGTCCGATATCTGGTCTTCGAGATTCTGGTATTGAACAGAACCAGTCATAATCTATTCCTTCCCATTCTTTACCTGAATGACACCTGCCTAAACGACTACTTTGACTCTGACCTCCTTCTGACCACCCTTTTGACACCCCTTCTGACTTGACCCAGCACTCGTGAATAGGCAAGTGCCCTGTGCACAGTCTTGAGTGGTGCCTTAGAAGTTTGAGATTCGCATGTAAAAATCTGATTACTAGAACATGAACTCCTCCACTGTTTGGACTTTGACAGTGCCAGTCCCAGGCCTGGAGAAAGGAGGAGGGCGTCACCAAATCATCTTCGATATGAAACGGTGTCGTTAAAAAAATCAACACACTGGATAGTTTCTTTAAGCCAATTTAAAGAATGGGCGTCGAAAAGATCACCGGAAGATGGTTAGCGTCACCCTCCTCCTCACTCAAGCTTAGGACTGGCACAATGCTAGAACGCAGTGGTGCATTATATAACATGTTATAAGTTTAGACTTGAATGAGATATACCATGTGACCGTCTGTGTGGTCATCAACTCACTGCGTAGTGTTTGAATTGTGTCTCGTACTCAGACATGATTGGCTGTGAAGCAACGAACTCCTTGACTGTCGTTTGCATATTCTTTACACAAAAAAACAGCAAGTATGGCGACTGAATGTTAAGGTCAAGTTTTACAATAAGTCTTTTAATGTTCGTACGCAGTGACCTGTAGGTTAAAGCGAACGTCTTGTAGCATTATTGATAGTGTTCGATTGTAGGTACATGTCCCTTAACTGCACCCACCGTGAGCGTCATTATAATTAAAACAACATACATTAACACACACAAGATCACGCAGAGTCCTCAAGACCAGTCTCATAGGCAAGCCCAAAGAAATATGTGTGTGTGCATGCGACCATTTCTACAGCGCCTCATATCCACCGTAGGTGTGAAATGGTTGCAACTTCATACTCTTAGCATCCGCACATGGAGGCGAGTATCGAGTCCTCTCCATCATATTATGATCTTCCTATCGACACCGCATGGTCAGCGTATGGAAACCTCAAAGAAAGCTCAGAACTACATTGGTGAGATTTCGAATCCACGGCCGACAGTTGAGAATGCTAGCCACTATTGCCCACAACGCCAACTAGATCTTACACTGGAAACCTCAATACATCAACCTCTCTGGGTCATCTGTCTAGCATTCACATCGTGGGATGGGCAGGGGCTAGATCACACTGTCGGACGGCTGGATTGAATTTTGCGATGTTGCTATTTTTGAGTTGCATAGACAGTTCTATAGATCTCCCTAAGTTCTGCGCATGCTGTGGCTGGTCACGGTAAAAGTTGTTTTAAATGAAGTTTTGTTCTGCCAGAAACTTATGCTATATTCTACAGAGTCTCTTGTTAGATGACGACCATTGCTACGCTCCATTGAACATTGACACCTACCGAACTCACGTATTCTGCATCTGAACATCCATATCGAGCCAAGTGTTTACACTTACGTCGTCCATTTCAGCTGCAGTGCATACGGCGCTAGGATCTTGTTTTCGCAGTTAGGCCTATTGTCACTGGATTACTGAATTTTTGATCTTTTCGGAAATTAATAATAATGGCTACGACAAGGAAGACAAGTCAGACGGATGAACTTCTAGAGTCTCTCCAGGATGATAGAATAATTTCTAGCCTTACCGCGCGTCTTTTCACTGGGATGTTTCCCCTTATCAAGAACCTGTTTAAAGAACTTGCAAAGGAGCTGACTGAATCTGTCAAAGAAATGGTGCGCGAAAAATCGGAGGAAACTATGGAGAAAGCAGCAAAGATGCTTCAGGTAAAATCTTCTCTTCTTGAAGATGAAATAGTCTCCCTAAAGAAAAGAATCCAAGCAACAGAAGTCCACGCAAGGTTTGATAACCTAATAATCCACGGCATTCCAGAACACTCAAACGTCGGCTCAATGGAAAGTCTTGGCACTAAAATCAGGTCGACTGGCAGATCAGCTCAGGAAGCGACTGATGCTGTCCTCAATCTCTTTAGGACTCAAATGAGATTGGATTTAACCAGCTCGGACATCTCAACAGCTCACCGAATCTCAGCTACAGGAAATGTCCAACACCGTCCAATCATGGTGAGTTTCGCAACAAGGCGAGCCAGAAACGAAGTGTTTCAAGCAAAGAAGCTACTACGCAAATCCATTGATTCTGAGCGTGTCTTTGTGAATGAACACCTTACCCACGAAAACGCTGGCATCTTTGCTCGTGCTCGTAAGCTCTACCGGGAAAAAAAGATCGCTTCCACGTGGACCTATGGTGGACTGGTGTACATCCACTGCTCTAGCAATTCCAGTGAAAGACCCAAAAAATCCTAACCTTGGACGAGCTGTATGAATGTATTACTCAGTCGGGAACTCCAGAACCGTCAGCTGGTCCATCAAATTGAATCATTTTGATCGCGATTGTATGGGTAGATATACAATCTCTTCCGTGCTGCTAAACGAAGCCTTCAATAAGGAACTTTCAACTACTTTTTCTTTATTCTGGTTACTGTTCTTTTGGAGTACGTTGCTCGCTAGCACTATCTTACTGATCTGACGCATAAATTTCTGTTTGTCTTTATTTATACTCCATCAGTTAGTCTATTAAAAATTTTCCTGGAATTTATGCTATCTGACGATTCCCTGTGATTGTTTATTACCACGATAGGTCTTGTGCGGTTGCACGATGTTTAATTTTATTTTGCATCACGTGGGTTGGATTCTATGGTTTTATTAAACTAGCAATTAATCGTTGTTTCCTTTTTACTTGAATCTCATGTTATCTCTGATTAATTCGACTTTTGCTAAAATTCATAGTAGGCCTAGTCGTCGGCCTAGCAGTGTTGGTTGGTCACATGATGAGCTCAGTTCCAGCTCAGATGTTTAAGTGTGGCACGTGTACAGGGACATTAATTGAGAGTGATTCTATTGTGGCTTGTGCTATCTGCTGTTGTTGCTTCCACTTTCAATGCAGTACCCAACAAGTCTATGATACCTGTTCGTGGTTTTGTATGAAATGCATTACTCTACTTCTTCCATTCAATCACATTAGTGATGAGGCTGAATTTCAGTTAACCCTGCGCCAATTGTCATTAGAGGAGGTATTGATTGTTGAGAACGGGCCCTCGTTACAAATTTACGATGACACGCATGATGATGGTCGAATTGCTAACAATGAAGATATAGATCCCGACGTGAATTTTTTCCAGTATAGACCCATTGACACTTGCTACCTCACTCATAAGTTTAAATCTAAAATTAACCTCGAACTGAACCAACTTTTAGTTATGCATATTAATTGTAGAAGTCTTCAAAACAAACTCCATGACTTACAAATTTTGCTTGATACTATCTATACCCACAGATATTATTGCAGTTACTGAAACCTGGCTCGATGAATCAACTAGCGAATTAATTCATTTACCTAACTATGATTTTGTTGGTGTAACGGGAAGAGGGGGTGGTGTTGGGTTCTTTCTCAATACTTCAATATCATATCATCGTGTGAATGTGACATTAGAATCGACTACTTATGAAAGTGTATTCATTAATGTTCCTACTTCAAAGGGTGCATTTATCACCTTGGGGGTTATCTGTAGACCTTCGGGGCATAACCTAGATAAATTTAACTTGGAATTTGCGCTTCTCACATCTACTTTGCCTAGAAAAAAAATAAATATTCTTATCTTGGGTGACTTTAACATTGACTTATTACCCTGTGCACGAACACCAACAAACTAATCAGTTCTATAATACTTTGACTGCAAATTTTCTCTTGCCTACTATCACCAAGCCGACCAGAATAACTCCTACCACTTCTACGCTAATTGATAATATATTTTCTAATCTTACTCCGCTGATTATGGATTCGTTTATTATAGTAACTGACTTCTCTGATCATCTACCTATACTTGCGCGTTTGCAAATTTCACCTCCAACCAAATCCCATATGGCCCCACCTCCGTATAGAAAATTAGATTCAGTTGCATTTGAGAAGTTTCAGTTACAATTGAGTAATATGAACTGGAATTCGGTTACCAAATTTTGTCAGATCGATGACACTGATGCAGCATATGATGAATTCTCACAAAAGTTTAATACAGCCTTCAATCATGCTTTCCCGTTGCAAAATAAACCAAGAAGCAAGGCAAATACATATAGGAGTCCCTAGATGACGGCTGGCCTTCTTAAATCTATTAAAAAGAAAAAGAAACTTTATTCAAATTTTATTAAAAATCCTAATGATCTAATAAAAATGATAAATGACTAATGATAAATAAAAATTTATTCAATATAGGAATAAATTTAAGTCTATAAGAACCAAAGCTGAAAAGCATTACTACAAATTAGAATTTGCCAAATACTCATACGACTTGAAGAAAACTTGGAGAATTATTAAATCAATCATCAATGCTAAGAGTAATGGAGATGAGTTGGATTCCCTGCGATGGATGGTGTCATTATAACGAACCAAGGGGATATCGCTGATACATTTAATAACTATTTCTCAGGGATTGCCCAATCCCTTGTAGACAAGATTTCGGATTCTATCAACACCTACCATAAGTACTTAAATTGCACGTTCTCACTCATTTGCAACCATACCTACAACTCCCCTTGAGATTGTTAACATTAGTAAATTAATTAAACACACTTATAGCTCAGAGGTTGATGATTTAAATTCTATTTTTGTTCGACCGATCATGGATTATATTGCCTCTCCGTTATCTGAAATATTTAATTGCTCTTTTACTAATGGTCAATTTCCCTCCGCTATGAAGACAGCTAAAATAATTCCATTTCATAAGCAAGGACCTAAAGATGAAATTGGAAATTATAGACCCATTTCCATCTTACCATACTTTTCTACGTTACTTGAGAAATTAATGCACATCAGGTTAACTGATTATATAAATAAAATGAACATTCTTTATCCTGCGCAACACGGTTTTCAAGCTGGTCATTCCACTGACTTGGCCCTACTGACTCTTCAAGATAGGATTTCCTCAATTTTGGACCGTAATGAATATTCGATTGGTTTATTCCTAGATATTGCCAAAGCTTTCGATTCAGTTAATCACAACATATTACTTTCTAAATTGGAACACATTGGTATTCGAGGCATCCAACTTGAATGGTTCTCGAGTTATCTAAATAACCGGTATCAGCTTGTATCAATTCGTGGCTCATACTCAAAAGTCAATCCTATAAAATACGGGGTGCCTCAAGGGTCTATTTTAGGCCCCTTACTATTTCTTTTGTTCATTAATGATTTGCCTAATTCATCGTCTTTGACAACCTTTATTTTATTTGCCGATGACACAAAAGTTTTCTTTTCACATAATTCGTATGAACAGCTAATCCAAATTGTGAATCAGGAAATACCGCTACTATCAGATTGGTTCAAATGTAATAAGCTATCATTGAACCTATCAAAAACCAACTACATTTTATTCAGTGCCCATCGTAAAAAATGCAACCCAACGATGGGGTCTCATAATATTAACATAGATAGCTATTCTATTCCCCAAGTCTCTTCTGTAAAATTCTTGGGCATTCTACTTGATCAACACTTAACTTGGACCAATCGTATATCTTTCATTTCTTCAAAAATTGCTAAAACATTGTTATTTTATCTAAGATATCGTTTCTATTACCCACCCGCCATCCAGTCAATCTATATTACACACTCATCCAACCTTACGTATCCTACTGCAACTCAATTTGGGCTTCAAATTACCCTACCCGTCTCATCGGACTACTTCGTCTCCAAAAAAGAGCAGTTAGAATTATATCTGGTTCTGGATTTTCCATTTCATCTGCTATCTTATTTAGCCGGTATGAAATTCTAACAGTGACTCAGATCAGAGACCTCCAAATTGGCATCTTTATGTTGAAATATAGAGCTAACTTACTCCCGCGCATTTTTGATCGTCACTTTATAAAAATTTCTGACATTCACACATACGAATTAAGGTCGGCTGATAATCTCAGACCAATTCGCTACCGTGTAGATACCCGAGGTTTCTCACTAAAAAACGTAGGGTCCGTTGTTCTGGAATTCACTACCTTTGACTTTAAAAATTCTGAATACTTTCTTAGTATTTAAGTCACATTTACGTAGCTACTTGATTTCTCATGCTTCTTTTAAATGTGTAAATTAGGGTAGTACAACCATTGTTTCTTTGAAATGTGTAATTTAGGTTAGTACAACCATTGTTTAATTTACTTGAATGACTGTACAATGTGCTATTTAGTTAACTAGCTTAAGTGTTATTGCGTCTAATTAATTTGTCTTCTATCTTTTTTCGCTCTTTATTATCCTGCCTCCTGTCTCAATTTGAAAGTTTGTTTGTGAATCATTTAGTGTCCCTTATTAGCGGGGCCTTCTTGGCCCCTTTAGGTAACTCCCATTGTAGTCTAATTACCTTGCTACTTATTATATCTACTTGTACGTTATGATTTGGACACAATAAAAGAGCATGTTATGTTATGTTCATTATGAGGATCTTTATCCACCAACAGATTTACCTCTCTGTCCTATCGACTGACCTTCTGGATATTCAGTGGGATTTCATTTTCGATATGGTGCGCCATCGGTTGATGCCTCGTGAAATGAAGCAACAAGAGTCATAACCTTGAACTACACTGACACAACGCAGGGCCCGTGAATAAGCTAGTGCAATATGCCTTGCTCTTAAGTGGGGTTTTAGAAACCTTCAGATTGCGATAACGATTACGTAACGCCGCTCCCTTCGTATGTCTCACCGTTTTCCAGAGTTCATAATATGGGTTGAATCCATTGAGCAGTTCCGCCACCTCAGGACGCAGTGACAAAATCATGGAGTTGAGTTGCAGTGAGATTTTCATCACGTCTTTGTGCTCTGCCACCTGTTTGCCCAGGGATTTATTTGGTACGACTGCAGTCAATTTCAGGTCATCACTTCTCTCACTCGATTTCGACTCAACCTCCTATTAACAGAACAGCATGATGAGCTGACATTACTGTCATCGCCGTCATCGTCACCACTGACTGGTACCACCACCACTGCCTGGTACCACCACCATCCCCATCACTGTACATTATTAATGGACGAAATTCCGAAATTCAATGGATGGACGAAATTCTTCACTCAATTCTAACCAAATGCTAGATTATTTAGAAATAAACTCCATTTTCATTTACTTGAAAACACTTTCTGATATTGAATGTGCATAGTTGAGCTTCTGCTCAGTTGTTATACTGAACCCTTAGTTAAGACAAAAGGTAAGAGTTCTTATCTGTTTACTTAGCTTGTCACTATTAAGCCCTATTACTATCGGCATACATCCAGGTCGCCACCATGTTCCTTTTCTATTTTACACAGCATTGAACTCTGGATCTCCGGGTCAATTAACCTTTTTAGGTTCCTCTGTATATCCAGATTGCTTTATTTCTTACAGTCATGATTATCATCTAATGACTAACGAATAATCAGATCAGGATAAGGAAGTCCCGGACAGAGGCCGTTGGGCAGGATGATGATGATGATGATGGAGAGACGGACGGACGCAGTAAGGAGAGGGTGAGAGATTGAGTATCAGAAGCCTGAGTCTCGAGTAGGGTTGAACGTTAGAACCCCATCCAAACATAGACAGCCATAAGAAACCGATTAGAATAATTGCGAATTGGCAGACGCACCAAAGCCCCGGCGGCCATTTTCTGAAGTGGTAGAACAACGATTGTCCACTGTGGAATGTGTTCCACGACCCGGATGACCATCTGAGAGGACCTTGTCAGAGCCGACTGAACGTCCTCTAAGCTCGGCTTGATGATGACCTTTGGAATGGAGACGCTGATCTGGACCTGGAAGAGGGGAGCGCTCTGGACGGCGGAGGACGTCTTGTCCTGATTGTAAAGACCGGAAGAGGTGCTTTGAATTCGCCGACGAATGGAGTCCAGCGACAGACGAATGCCTTAAACCACGACGATAGTGTTAAGACCACACGTGATCAATGTATGTCACATCGCGTACGCATGTATGTGTCTCTGAATGCATGTAAATGTAAACGTGTGTGTTTTGTATGTATGTATGTATGTTTGTATGTATGTGTGTGTATGTATGTATGTATGTATGTATGCATGCATGCATGCATGCATGTATATATATATATGTATTTATTTATGTGTGTATGTTGTATGCATTGTATGTATGCAACTGGCATATACATGATAGTATGTACGCATGCATGTTTGGTGCAAGTGTGTACGCATATATATATATACATATAAATGCCAAAGTTTGGAGCTGCCTCAGTGGCATTATCCCTCTTTAACTTCAAGTCCTGTATCGACTTCTCACTGCCAACGTCGATCGACGGTCTCTCGGATCTACTGCTTGGGGCAACTTGACTATTCTTCGACCGTACTGCTATGAAGCAAAACCGGGCATTTGGAGTGATGGGTTCAACCATATAATGGACTTAGCCACCCCAAGAACTTCACTTCCAGCCCAAAACCTCCTCGTCCGCATTGTACTCATTACTCAAAACAGCCGAAGACGGACCGTGAGTTCTTCCGAGTAGATATATATCTGAAGGGACCCTATATAAAGTTTGATCGAAATTAGTTGATGTGTATATGTATGAATGTATGTATGCGTGTTTCTGTATTTACGCAATGCAATTTAGGCCTATGTATGCAGTCTGAATTGGTTTATGTATGCAGTCTGAATGGGTGTATGTATGCAGTCTGAATGGGTGTACGCATATCAGGCATTGAAACTACGATGAGAAGTCATTCAAACTGAATTCTCTGCTCAACTGGAAGCCAGTGCCAGGTGTAACTAACGACCCGAGCGAGCCCTATGATGTATTGGCGCTATATAAATTTGAAATGACGATCACAAAAGAAGAGAATGGGTGTGCTTGCATTTTATGAGGGCATCGGTGTTTTTCTGGGTGAAGTAGAGGAGTAGAGCTGAATATGGATCTGGTTCGCTGTGATGGGGATCGGCCAACGTCATCATCTCTGTCAGTTCCTTTGGGGTCAGCGGGAACCTCACCAGATCCAAGAGATGCGACACTGAAGTCTCAACCGACAGACTGTACCTAAGGGATCGGAAGTGAGCAATTGGAAGTCATTAAATTTACATTGTAGTATTCATTGCACTGATTATCAGCAATTCAATAGGTTTTCAAGATCTATAGAAAAACAAACACGGGTTCAAAGGTGTCTAAAGACCCAAATAACAAATATCCAATACAGCCTATTAAAGTTTGCCAAAATTAACAGCGCTTTGAGCCGAAAATATCTTACGATCAATAACAATGGCACCCAATACAATATTGAAAATTTATTAATGTCTCGATCCACAAAGCAAATTTTACACAAGAGCGCCTTTAGCTACATTCGCAGTCACAGCACAATGAATACGATCGGCAATATCCTGCAGACAAGCCTTGTGCAAAAGATGTTATTGGGGTTAACTGATGTTGGAAGACCATTCCATGTTGTAAGGGTCCTGAGGTGGAGAATGCACGTTTTCCAAACATCCGGTTTTTGTGAAGTATGGCAAATAAACTCGTGTGGACGGCCGGCTTCCTCTAGTGTTGGAAATTGGAATTACTACATGACGTAATCATTTATGCCGTGTATGAAGGATAGGCTCCAGAGCGTATATGATGTGCGAGAAGGGAAACTTTGACGGTGATATGGGTGCGGATGGGAAGCCACTGTAGAGGCTACAATGTAGGCATGAGGCAACATCTGGGCAAAAGACCTTTTACTAGGCGAGTGGCAGCGTGCAAAATGGGAAATGGGGCTGTAGTGTCGATGAAGGATAGAGGGAGATCCGATATCGAAGACCGAATAGACAGAGAATGTAGGAAGACCGGGTATAGAGACCGAATAGACCGAGGATGGAGGGAGCCGGATATAGGAGACCGAATGGACATAATTCAGGGCGACCGTGCGCAAATTAAAAATGATTAAAAGATTTCAGGAGAAACATAAATTTGCTCGAATTTTTAATCGGCAGCATTAATGCCCTAATGTGATCAATTCTGATTATTTGTAACGGTCATCTAGCGGCTACCAACACCAATGAGGTTGACTTTATTCCCAATATCATTCATAATTGGAATTTTCGAATTTCCTTAACGCATCGATTTGTGATTCGACAGATATGCTTGTGAAAACAGAATAAGTGGGACAGGTTGTTAAGCCTACACGTCCACAGGTGAAGGTGAATGGGAAACTGTGACGTAAGGAGTGGAATCAAAGGAGGTAGATCGAGTGGAAGAAGAAATGGAAATGAGAAGAAAGCTGAATGGAATAGTGAAAGGGAGTTAATACGCTCGGGTTGGTTGGCAATCAAGGGAGGTAGAGCTATCGTACTTTAAGACTAAAGTTGACTTATATACGTGCAGTTTAACGAAACCGTCATAACAATGATGATTGGCATCACCCTCCTTCTTTCAACAAGACTGTAATTGGCACCACAATTTGCAGGTTGATGGCGGAGTTCATAATTATTCTTGTGATAGGCGAGAGTGTAATCAGATACGGAATTCTCTCCCAATTGTTTACGAGAGCAAAGCAAATCAATAACTTGATCATGGTCCTGAGAAGAAAGCAGAGAAAAACAGCCAAAGGGAGTTAATTCACGCATGTTGTTTGGTTACTAATGGAGGTAGAGAGAAGTGGACAGTTTAAAGAAACTGCGTCATAACAAAGACGTTAAGCGTCATCCTCCTGCTTCCTACAAGTCTAGGATTGGCATCGCCACTTATAGGATATTTGCGGATTCATAATTATTATTCTGATGTAGAAATAGGAAAAAAAACTTCCTAATTTACAATTACCCCAGAGATCAGGGACGAAAGTAATAATTCAGATGGTTTTCACGACCAAAGAAGTGAGTTAATAGCAGAAGCTTTAGTTTAGCGATAATAATCAATTAATCAATATAAGTGTATTTGGTAATCAAAGAACAATTTATATGAAAACTTTCTAATAAAGATAATAACAATTGCACTGGAGACGGAGACCTAATTAAGGGCGTAAGTTTATACGTTTCTAGATAACAAAGATCATTAGTGTCGCCCTCCTCCTTTATCGAGGCTTGGGACTGGCACTGTCAAAGAGTTTATTCTGAAGTAGCAGGTTATGGTCACCTATCTATATGATGTTGTCTGCTGCTCGATGGTCAACAGAGGCAACCTGTTTCAGTTCATTCCTGTTATAGGCCTAAGTATCTTAAAACATGTAAAAAATATTAAAATGCAAGTATAATGCATGCAATCTCAACTGAGACATTCAGGAGTGAATGGAGTAAGAATTCAACTATTCATTCTGCTCGATCTCCCACAAGTGCAACGGATCTTCGGATTTGATTGATTGTTCGATTGATCTACACTCGGTTATGACCTGATCACGACTAGGTTTTGACTCCTTGTGCACAAGACACGGGCGCCATAGAAGTCACAAATCACAATCAACCATTGAACGTACTTGGTGAGAAGCTGAACGGCCGACTGACATGTCTCTTCCGTAAGACGGAGAAACTTATCAGTCGTGATCGGCTTCTGCTCAGAAAGTTCGCACAGAGGAACCTGCGACATTTCCTCAAAGACGGACTCAATCCTCGAATGCAGGACGTCCTTCGATTGGTCGCAGAGGCGCTGGACCTCGACCAGTACCTCACGACAGCTCGAAATGTCTGAGTACAAGTCGACAGAAGGAGTTCACAAAAGATGCTTAATTACATTTTCAGAATCTATTAATTTATATCAAAACACCAAAGATAATAATTATTATCATTTTATCATAATAATGACGTTAATAATATGCCTACTAAACAATTTTTACTATAGTTAATTTTGTTTTTAAATTCTATTAATTTATATTAAAACAGTATCAGTAATAATCATTATTATTCTACCATAATAATGACGTTAATAATACTAAACTAATTATACAGCAATCAATACTTTCACACTTGCTGTTTAATCTCTGTACACACCTTAAATTCGCGTTCAAAGACGCTATAGATTAGTTGCATGGTATCCATAAACATGTTACTTAACATCCATATGGAATCAAACGTACAGTCGCTCAATCACACGAGCTTACTAGCCCTAACTTCGTGTAAGGTTCTGTGGAGTGCGTTGAGCAAATCCCATACAAGCTCTGCCGCTACTAGCAGTGCCAATCCCAAACCCTGGATAAAGGAGGAGGGCAACGCTAGTGTTTTTTTGTCACACAGTGTCGTTAAACTGAAACTACAACCACCCAAAACAATACAGAAATTAGTAGAGTTGTAATAAGAAACGAGTGTTATGCGGTCTGTGCTCACGTTTTATTAACATTTTTTATTATTATCGCATCATTTCCTTAAATCAATAATTGTGGGTGTATCCAACGATGATGACCTTTTCAGCATACTGTGCACTATCATTTTTTTATTTTTTTGACACAATTCGTCAAAATGACGCTTAACATGTTATTAATTGAGCCAGTGCAGAGAACGCCTCTAAAATAGTTATTCTGTGAGAGGCCCTATACAAATCCATAAAATTAATACAATACAAGGACAGAGAAGTAGATTTGAATGAGAAGATGGTCGATAGTTTCCTACACTTGTCAACCATCAATGAAGTCCAGCTGTGCGTCGTTAGACCCGGCTTAAGAACAGTGACAATCCTCTCAATGTAAGGCTTGAAAACATCGACGAGACAACTTGGAACGTCGTTCTCAATGTTCTTGTAGTCCTGCAGTATATCCTCCAGTCTACAAGAACACAGCGTGGTAATCGTAATCTCCACATTTCTAAAGAAGTATGCCCTTAAGTTATGCCTGAAACGGCCAAGATATAGGCCTAAGCCTATGAATTGCTGGACACACACATGCCTATTATGCCGGAATTCTTTTGTTCTTGCTTTCATAATGTCAGCTTATATAGCTGGTATTATCATTATTGCTAATTTGTATCTGTGTGGCTACTCTAAGGCTGAGCACAAAGCAACTGGTTGTTCTTTACGATACGGAACCCATGAGAGCCAATAGTAATTTAAACGGTTCTAGGGCAATTCGTCGCAGGACAATAATAATATGAAAATAATGGTAAATGCTTCATTAAGCAACCACACAAATAAACAACAATAATAACACTAAAATATAAGCCTACGCTGTCAAGTTCCTCAAAATATTTAAGCATAGTATCAAGTTTTAATGGAAATAAATATAGACTACAATTATAGGGCCTATTAAATCCTGAAGGTACTCTAATCTAACACGTTGGTCAACTAAATGTTAATATTTTTTTGACAAATGATCTCCTAAATTGTCCGACTGTTGGTAAATCGTTACATTGGGCCAATGGTCAATTTCAGCCGGAACGAACCGGAACGCCGTTCCGGCACCTCCGGGCACTTCCACCACGTCTTTGCCCTTTGCTCCGAAACTTTGATAACCATAGCATTTTCACATAATTATACGCGTTCAGCAAATGGACGGGGGACACTCAGAAATAGAGGAGGATGTACAAATTTTGCACTTCCCACGGTTCATCACATGTTATATTTTGCTTTTTACCCCCTCCCCTCACATTCAAAAACTTTACGCTGAGGTGGGGTAGGAGAAACGCCTATCGTACAGTACCACCACTTCCATAATAACAAATTGACCACTGAGCACATTAGGCCTATATCTCTGCGAAACTGGATTCTCTGTGATGCTTGCAAATAAAACAACACAGATCGAAACTTGAACTTGAACCAGACTTACGTCTAAAATTCACATTAATAAAGCCTGATATAGAATTATTGTACAAATTTAGGGAGGCACCGTGCTCGCATAAAGATTATTATACTTCCATGTTGACTTGAGTAATTACAGGCAATTAGCCTATATGGATGTTAGTCGAAAATAAGCGAATTTTCAATCAAATAACTGTTATTGTGAACATTGTACAACAACAATTATTTAAGATATAATAATAGCAAAATTCAGTAATAATCATAACCAGTATTCTAATTCTAATAATCTATTGTCTATTCTAATACAATAAATGTGACTCGTCAGCACAAAACCAGTCACTTGTATACAAAATATTTTTTCCTGTTTTTTCCACCATCCTGAAGCTGCTAGATTTACCTTTCCAAAATCGTTTTCAGCTAGTTTATGCCTTGCATACAGCCAAAGTTATAGAATTTCCAATGTGACCGTTTACGTAAAGTGCTATTCGAGAAAACTGCGTGCAAAGTTTAGCCATATTATTTTTATAATCTCCTTAGCAACGGCTATTGTTTTTGAACCGATTTTACTGAAATTTGGCACCATTGCAGCTGCAGGTATTGCAAATGTACTGTCGAAATTTGGTGTAGATATCTCAAGTAGGAACAAAGTTATTAAAGTTATTCCAGTTGACCAACGAGAAATCATTGAAACTAAATGTCAATTTTATTACAAAAGTCTCAAATTCCGAGAGAGGTTAAGCAGCTATTACCTGCTAAGGAATTAGATATTGCAATACAGTAATGGATAAAATTAACATCCATATAATAAAACACAGAAATAAAATGACAGTTTATTCCAGTCACACTATGTATTCAGCGTCAGCTGGCAGTCACGGGTCTTCCACCACCATGACCTAGAGTTTTACATGTTCCAGCAGTAGGTGATTGTGAATCATCATTGGATTACGAGCTTCCTCTTTGTTTTGGCTCCTCTGTTGAAACAAGGTCCAATCCTTCAGTCTACCCACTGCCACTGTTTACAGGTCACCTGCTATCATGTCCTCCAGTTTGGTGCAAAGACGATTTGTGGTTCTGCATCGTCGGAAGACGATGAACAAGCTTCATTTTAACGATGCTGTGTGATAAAAAAGATCATTGTCGTCGCCCTCCTCCTTTATCCAGACTTGAGACTGGCACTGCCAGAGTAATGGTAGTGGTAGAGTCAAAAAGGATTTGCTGCATCTTTATTCAGTATTCTTTATCGACTCTGTTTTTGTCCATGGCAGCTTCTTCCTCTATGTGTTGCAACGGGCAATCAAATTCTACCATGGATCTACAACAATAAGACCTATCTTATAGTATACAGTCTCAAATACTAAAAGACATTTAAGAGGAATAATTTGTACAGGAATTAAATATCACAATATTAAATTTTAGATCTAAATTATAGATAAATAGCGAAGAGCATTTCCTTAAACTAATCTGAGAGGCAGTAATTGGTGTGAAGTGTCTGTGACTTCATATCTTAGCCTCAGCATGTCAGAGCGAGTGACAAATTCTCTCCCTCGCCGTATTACCCTTCCACCGACAGTGTACGAGCAATGTACTCATCACAGCTGAATTGGTAAAATGGCACAGGTGGAGCAGAAATCTCGATGCAAATCTTTGCACTAGAGAAGATTTGAATCTCTAATCTCTCTCTGAACAATCCAGCACACATCCCACAACACAATCGAGCCCATCCACACATAAACAATATTTTTTAAATGAATTGGCCGCTTAGTCCAGCATGAGAACTGTCTTTATATTTCGGACAAAACGTGTGACTATTCAGCCAGTCACCGTTATGTTAAGTGCAAATTGTAATCTCAAATGTAAACAAAGCCCCAGGTGCTCCTCATACCAGAACACCACTGGAGCATTTCAGATTTCTTAAAAATAATTTTTTGCTTTTCTCAGGAAAATCATAGAAACATATGCAGTTCAAGTCAAACCTTTATCATGATCCTCGATAATGGAACTACGGTAGATCAACGTGTTGTTTTGGCAAGTCCAACACAAATCAGTCATTGGCTTGCACGTCGTGATGAATGGAGCGAGTTGAAGCTAGTACTGTTTGAAGATCGAAAATCCAGCGACTCGTTTTCCATGTTGTTCCATGCACGTTTGGTATAGGCCGTACACTTTGGTCTTGGTGTGGCTCGATGGCAGCAACTTGATATCATCCCGCTTAAATCCAGGAACCCTTCCAGGAAGCATCATCACGTGCTCGCTGGCATAATTTTCCAGGAAGCGAATGATATCTTCAATTTCGCTAAACTGAAAGCAGTGGGTGTTGTTCTTACGTACACCGCTTTGTTTTTCTTTTGGTGTTAAACCTTCTGTTTTATACCACTTGAGAATCCCCGTCAGTCTGTCCTGGCTAATCCCGTGGATGAACTTAAAGGTTATACGGCAGATCTGACGGCTTTCCAAATAATAGAATGTTCGCTGATATTGACGCACCGCTTGGCTGGATTTCCTGCTGCGACAAGTCTCATCGGACATGTTTAGTGTGCAAGAAATTTTGCCGAGTAGCACCAACATTTGATCCCGTGGGACAAGTGCAGCCATTTCCATTCTACGCCTGACCATGTCCTCCGGAGCATACTGGCTACTGCATGGGAGTCCATTATTAAGTTTACATTGACATCTACAAATAAACAACCCATATAAAAATATTTTTTTCTATTTATCAAATTCATTTCAGTTTGCTTTTTTAAAAGCCATGCAACAAAAAAGCAAAGCCAATGCTAAAAGCCCTGCATTCAAAACAAACAGCAATTTACAAGATTTATCAACCGGTAAACTGCAATTATTGATTATCGAGAGAATCCTGACAAAAAGTAAATTGCAGTTGAAAGACTAATTATTATTTCCTATCATTAACTTAATCAATTAATGATAAACTTGTACATTGCACAATAAGGATTGTAAAAGATGAAGTAGTGCAAGAGAGGAAATGACACAACTTTTGCATTTATACTTGAATACTTAAAGACAAGCTCAATAATACAGGTTGTAAACCTAACCGTTATGCCTAAGGTCTTATAAAAAACGAGCACAGTGAGAAGAGGGTCTAAACCTAGTAGTTGTGCCTGAATATTTATAAAGACAAACTCAACTAGAACAGGCTAATCTTTACAGTTATGCCTGAAACTTATAATAATAATAAGCTCAATTAGAGCTTAGTTTAAACTGATTTTCGTATAGGAGTCGCAGTGAATCAGAAACAGTACGTGAATGTCTATAAACAAGGATCCTGTGGTGCACAGTATTTAAAAAAGTAATCGGGGCTTACCTGAATTCAACCGCTTTATGATATTCAACGGCATTGTCATCAGTTACGAACTCACTAGATGTTTTAGCGTGCGTCATGACCTCTTCGAAATCCGAAACATTCATTTCATTTTCTTCTTGGTCATTTGAATCGTTGTTGGCATCAGATTCTGACCGAAAATCATCATCACTGAAAACCTGGCTTTCATCGCGATCGTCATCGCGATCGATGATCAAATATTCTTGCAACAATTCGTGCACTTTTGCTCGTTCCGACCTTTTAGCATTAATCAAATTCGCGATAATCTTTACCATTTTCGAGAATTAAGTATTTCAAAATCAACAAACTAGAATGCATTCCGTGTGTGCGTGACATTTAAAGAGACCGGCTCATACCGAGTGCGCATGCGCATAGCTGACCTTAAAACCATCAGCCAACCGCAGTTCAAGATTGTATCACGTGATCAAATCACGCGCTTCGGTTGCTAACATTATTCTGCTTCAAAACGAGACCATGAAGGCGGGAAATCTCGAACCACAACCTAATTAAATATGACAACAAAGATAGCGAAATTTGAACCGAAATTATGATTTTCCGTCTCGTAACATTATAGGGCTGTTGGTAAAAATCTTTTTTGAAGCCTTTATGAAAGTCCAAACAAAAGTTTTATATATTATTTGTATTAAATATATATTTTTGTAATCGTTTCTGCATTAATATCAATTACGACCGGTTTGAGGTTTCACGTCATTTTTGGTCATTTTAAACCTGATTGTAACCAGCGACAAGCGACTGCTTTCGAAAAAATTTTCCACTAATTATCAAAGAACGTTTCTGACAATTTTTTTCTGTTGGGCGGTACGCGCACCAATATTATGTTTAGTTTGGGGTACAACATCATAAAAAATAAGGATGGGATCCGCTGCCCTATGCGATAAACAAAGCTAATAGCCATTGAACTGTATTCAAATAGGCGCTAATAGCTAAGGAATATTAGAATGGATCAATACATTCATCGCGCCTGAACGTCGGATGACATCTGGCGAAAAAGTTGTAAACTATATTAGACGAATGCTTCAAACGTGTGGTTTCAACTCGATTTGTGTACATTAAACATCTATATTGCATATATTAGGTATTAAACAATGATTAATCAAATATTTGGCTGCATAACGGACTCGGTTTCATGTTTTTCCAATATATTCGGCACTGTGGTGCGACGTGTGCCTAAAAAGTCGTTTAAACTTTAAACACCTCAACAGACGTTGACTTATTTTGACTAATAAGCCCTGAAACGAGTCGTGGTTTAAGATCATACTTTTAGGGATCATTTCTATAGTATGTATCGCCAGGACGTCAGGTAAAACTGATTACTGGACCGCAAACCAGGATGATGAGACGGAGCGTTTCTTCCTGAGCGTGAGAACGACTCTGCCGTGGAATGTTCTCGGTCCACAAGGCAGAGCTCGGCGATGATCGTTCCCTTGGACTTCAATAAAAGACCAGGTGGAGGGAGGAAACGCAGTCTGACTGGTTTGTGAAATAAAATAAGGAAGAAGTCGAGTAAGGTTTTTGATCAGAGCTATCGACTGTCTGTGGCGATGCGTTCGCACAATTAATCAAGCAGCATCAATTTTATAAATCCTAGCAATAAACTCTTTAAAAGGTGTCGTTTTACCCTGTCTAAGAATGTCTTTCTGTCTCTTTGAACTGACCTCGAATTTGATCGGATTTGTATCGGTGCGCCGTAGGTTGATGCTTTGCGTGTTACTATGGCGGCGCTATAGAAGTCTTTTTAGCTACTATGGTCATACTTTGGATGGCAATATATAGGGCCGTTGCTAGGGGCTGGCGAATAGGGCAGTCGCCCTGGGCGCCGAGGCGCTCCAGGAGCATAGGGGGCGCTAAAATGATGTCAGTAGTTTAAAGAAAACTCGCTCAGTTAGCTATTACTCCGCCGCTCACAACGTTAAATTGAATTATTTACTTAACTACGTCATTGACTAAAATACAATTTGATAACCGCAGACGAACGATTGATCGAATACTTAAAATAATTTTAATAATCAAAACAATAATTATTATATTAAACGAAATTTAGGCTCTCCTTAGGAACACGGAATTTTTATTGGCAAGCCGCCCCCCCCTTGCAAAAAATATCGAAACAATAATTTTTGAAATATAATATTTAATTCGTGAGAATCTTTCTCAATACAAATATAAAAACATTCGAAATACTGTTTCTGTCACTTTATCAATGTTATTTTTCCTGAGCACAAATTCTTCGATGAAATTTGGAATGCGCGAATGTAAAATCCCATAGCGAGTCGTAATCTCGGTTTTTAAATGGAGCCAAAAATTCTCAGTATGATTCCAAACAATTATTTATACTCAAAAACTCGATAGCCGCCTCAATTTTACGAAACATAGGATTTACAAAAGTAAAATGCACGGTGTTTGTGTTGTCAATGTATCTCATGGGATTGGAATATTTAAAAAAAAATTAACTTAAAAATTTTTTAAAAATCCCGTGTTCCTAAGGAAAGCCGAAATTTACATTTTTCACAAAAGTTTAAAGACACACTTGCTTATTCTCAATTCCAAGTTGATTTAGCAGGGCCGTAGCAAGATCTTAGGTCTTTTGGCTAGTTGCTATTTTCAGGAATTACGTTTTTAGTATTTTGGTAGGGTTGTGGGGGGGGGCGCCAAACCCACCCCTTGCCCTGGGCGCCAAAGGACCTTGCTACGGCCCTGGCAATATATGCTAATATTAGTTTTTCAATCATCTGAAAAAGGAAGAGATAAGTGATTAGCAAATTGGATCCCGCTCCGGTTGCCATCGAAAAATCCTCCATCACGCTGAAAACAAAGATGATAGAGTCGTAGCCTACACTCTATCATCTTTGCTGAAAAGGTTGAGAAACCTTTAGATGCCAGATCCTGAGCATATATTTCTTTCTAGTGTGTGGAGCACTCAGATCACAAGTCGACTTCGATAAACTATCTTCATTAGCTAATTTTTAATCACCTGACAGAAGCTCCTCAGGTGTCATGGACTTACACTGGGTCCAATACTCAGAAGGTTTTCTCTCTATTTTGCTTGATCTCAGATGCTTCAAGCGATTTCTGAATGCCGGCAGATAGGAAAAACTGGACATTATATGCGTAATAATTTGCGTAAACGCATGTCGATATGAAATTTACCACGACGAATCGTCGAATTGTCCTGTTACCATTTCAACTAGGATAGACCTCAACGATTAAATACCCAAATGAAGCCACTTAAAGCCACGATCAACAAGTCAGCAACAAATTGAACAACAACAGCAACCCTTACAGGGCCTACTAAAGGTGTGTCAGAACTTACAATGTCATGAGAAAACTAGCCTTCTCCTATTCACAGGGAAGAGGAAACGCCCACTAAAGACAATCTCCGATACAGCGACCAGATAATATACATGTATACCAGAGCAATAAAAGTAGATGTATTCATAGAGATATATTAGCAGCAGGCATCTAATATAATTACCCCAGCAATAGAAGCATAGTTAAGAACAGAAGAATGAGGGTATATATATATATATATAGGCATATGTATCCAACAATACCCCAGGCTTTTTCCAGGTTAACCTAAGGGACACTTCTTCCTCCTCTTCTTCCTCTTCCTCCTCTTCTTCCTCCACCTCTCCTACCTCTTCTTCCTCTTCTATCCCTTCTTCCTACTCGTTTTCCCCTTCCACCTCCTACTCCTTCTCATCTCCTCCTCCTCCTCCTCCTCCTATTTCTTCTTCTTTATATTCTTAGATTAGCTTAGATTAATAGATGAAACTAACGAATCTCTGATCGTCTTGATCCGATCCTTGGTCCTGCACAGCCTCGTCACCGATTGATCGACCTCGATCCCCGTCCTCAGCATGCAGTCGGCTTCATGGAAGACCTCACGGATCTTGGGATCGTAGTTGACGAAGAGCCTCTTGCTCTTGGGATGTTGGACGAGAAGAGAGGCGTTCAGACCGCTCAGAGTCACATCGATCGTCTGAGACCAGGCACGCATGTGGATCAACTGCAGCAACAATAATACCGAATTAAACGATCGTAATAAACAATGGCCTAACTTCTAGAATGATTGCGAATGGTGGAGGAATAAAATCTGCGTGATCCAAAGCAGAGATCGTTAAAAGAGCGTGGTGCAGTGTTGGCCATAGATCGATCGGAGACCTGAGAAAGTAGTGGTTGAGGGTAGAGATAGACTAAGACGTGAGGGTGATCCGGTAGAACGGGTTGGCTGGATGGGGAAGAGTTCACGAAGATAAGTGGGCTGGGAATATTGTATAGTGTTGTAGGGGATGAGCGTAAAAGATGTTGACCGTAATTGCAGCCCTTTAATGTTTGCCAAACTTTCTCAGCTCAACGCAAAAGCCGCTTACATATGACTTGAAGTGTCACCCTACTAAAACTGACGACTAAGCGCTCGTGAATAAGCTGGTACCCTGCGTTTGGCTTCTGATTGGCGCTTTTGATGAATGGATTTGGATTTTAATGCGCATGCGGCTAACAATAATTGACGCTGAATTATTAGAGCGCTTAGTAACACCTTGCTTCTAGCAAAGGTCGCTAATTTAACGTCCAATCAACTCGATCGGATAGGCGGCCGTGTACATAGTAAACAACAACCATATATATATATATATATATATATATATATATATATATATATATATATATATATATATATATATATATATATAAACAACCAATATATATATTGGTTGTTTACTATGTAAACATATATATATACATATATATATATATACATATATATATACATATATATATATATATACATATACACATATATATACACATATATATATATATTTGCGTGCGTGTGTGCGTGTGCACGTGTGTGTGTGTGCGTACGTGTGTGTGTGTGTGTATGCGTATGTGCGTGTGTGTGTGTGTGTGTGTGTGTGTGTGTGTGTGTGTGTGTGTGTGTGTGTGTGTGTGTGTGTTCCAATGTTTAACGACATCTTATAGCATTGGCAACGTTGGCTGTTGACGTCTTTAAAATTCTGACGTATCTCAGTTCATTTTTGTGTATAGACCTAATGTTTATAGGCCCCTAATTGGTTTACATTCTTTTTTCTTGTTATTTATTTATTTATTTATTTATTTATATATAAGTTTGGAAATGGATGACGAGGCGACGTTAGCCGAGAACGATATTGTGTATTATACTGCGTAGCGCCACATTTTTGTCGGAGAATAGAATCTTCGGACTATCGAACCTTCGGACTATCGAGCGAATACCATTTGAGCATGCCGAAGAGGCAGAGAACTAGAAAATGAAGTACAAGAAACAGTAAAGATTAATTTAAGTTTTTTTTTAATTCCTTAGGGTTCCAGGCGACCTCTGGCAAATCGTAAGGCGACCCACACCACAGGTTGACAACCGCTGCTGTCTAACGATTGAGAGGATGCAACTAAGCTAAGATATAGCATCGGAAACATCGATTAAAAGGTGTCTAACTGGACAGCGCAAATTTTGATGTTTAATGTTTAACTCTTGGTCTCGGCCCATCGGTCTTGGTCTCAGTCTTGGTCTCGAATGCGTCGGTCTTGGTCTTAAAGCAACGGTATTGGGATTGGTTTCCGTCTTAAATTAGCGTTCTTATATTATGGGCAGCTAGCCCAAGTTATCACGCATGTATATCAGTGGCTTAGGCAGGATTCCCCAAGGGGGGGGTTAGTATAGGCACTTTTGGGATAGTCATTTTCCCCCTCTAGATCTACAATAAATTAGAGGGCTCAATGAGCCAGGATTTTTTTAAAATTTTAGTCTTTTTTGCAATGCAACAGTTTTTTTGTGATATTACAAACACAAATACTTTTTTTAAATCGGCTAAGGCGCATATCTAGTGATTTTATAACAATGGAAAAAAATTACAAACATATGCTCAAGCCTTAAATTTCATATGATTATAAAATAGCCCTGCCTATGCAAATCAGTCTTTGTGGCACATTGATAATGCAGATTCCATTAAAATTACAAAAATCCAAATAATTTGGACCAACTTCATTAAAAACTTTCAACTTAAGTAGAACTTTCAGGTGAACAACAGTATTAAATTATTGTCAATTTATTTTGGTCTTTAAGACTTCAATGCACACCGTGTGCAATTGTTTAACAATAGCACCTTTAACTAAGGTGTGCAGCACACCAATGACCAGCAACAGTTTGTCTATAATGTATAGTCACTTTGTTACATTATAGCAAAGTCCAAACGCCTTTGCTGTTTCATAAATTCCTTCATTATTTCATCGGTAGTTGGAGTATGTGCGCGATGGATATTCAAAAGGGCCAGTCCATTGAGTCGTGTTTCGCTGCTAGTGTTTCGTAGATACGTTTTCAATCGTCGGAGAGTCGAAAATGACCGCTCACTGGTACATGTGGATACGGGTAGTGTAGATAGGATTTGCAGAAGCTTTCTTATGTTTGGTTGCAATGTTGCATTACAGACAGCCAGGGCGTCTAAGGCATTTCTTGGAATATCATCTTGACTCACACGTGACAGACGACGATACCATAATTTCGTTTCTGCAATAGCTGAATCTACATCACAATCTAGATCTTCATGATAAAACTCCACAAGATGCTTAAGGTCCTCCAACTGTTCACGAGATGGTGAATTATTCGGATCTTTAGGAAGAAGACACTGGAAGCCTTGAAGAACACTCTTGTGATCTAAGAATCTAGATTGAAGTTGACTTATGAACGAGTCCAAGAATGGAATGTAAATTGCAATTTTGTAATATTCCTCATCAGAGGTAGTTGAAATGTTGCATCGTTTAGTTTGTTTTGCAGCTTTTCTTGGTCGCTTTAATGCAAAATCATGTTTTTCTGCAACCTCAGATACAGCAACATACAACTTTTTAAATTCATCATCTGCTTCTTCTCTCAAACGTTGCACTTCTGCCATGATGTCTTCTGCTGAGTGCATGGCTTCCACAAGATCAAGGTCAATCTTTTGGAATTCTTTACAAAGTTGCTTGCTATAGTTAAACACTTGAGCTGTGCAATGCAGAGCAATGTTGAACTCTGCTTGCTTCATGGCGCATAGAAGCTGCGTGGCTTGTGATGACGTATCTCTATCATTCTGATATATCATCTAAGGCAGAGAAAACAGCATCTTGAAGTTCTAAAAATGCAGATACAGAGTTGTGCCTTTCGACCCATCTCGTTGCACACATCTGCGTCAATTTTTTTATATTAGACTTCGGACATGCCTCTGATATGGCCGATGATAAACAAGTTGCCTTTTTGGTGTATTTAAGAAATTGTACACTTTTGCTATTGTGCCCATGCAATTTCGAACAGACTGGACTTCACATGCATTTGAAATTGCTAAGTTCAAGCTGTGGGCAGCACAATGGACATAAATTGCTGTTGGAATTCATGCCCTTATGTGTGTCTGAACTCCATTATACTGACCGCTCATTGCCGCTGCTCCATCGTATCCCTGCCCTCGCATTTTGCTCAAGTCTATTCCATATGAACTAAGTGCTTCGAGGATTTTGGTTGCTATGCCAATACCAGTTGCTTCAGTGAGAGGTTCAAACTGTAGAAATATTTCATTGACTATATTTGTTGAAATATCGACAAATCTAGCACAAAGGGATAACTGTTCCACTCCTGAAATATCAGCCGTTTCATCTGCCAAGATGGTAAAACAAGCAGCTTCATTTATTTGTTTCACCAGCTTCGTCAAAATGATGCTGTTGCAATCTGTAATAATATTGTTTTGTATTGTCGGACTGGTATATCGTGCATTTCCTGCACTCAAGAGAAGCAAGTTTCTTGTGTCATCATTGATACTACCGTAATGTCGTAAAATTGCTCTAAAATTTCCATCGTTCTCCAGTGGTTCTTCTAGTGTTATCGGTCTAGAATCGCGGTGACCTCGTAAAGCTAGCCCTTGTCGTCCACACAGCAACACCGTTTCAATAATTGGAATTATTCTTTTCCTATTTTTCAAAGCTTGACGTTGGCTTTCTTTGTTCAACTGTATCTCGATGGGGTCCTGAATTCCAGACACAATTCCAGTCAGCATATCTGATTCTTCAATACAATTTAGGTGATACTTTTTGTTTGATGTGCATCGAAACATTCTTTTGCATCTTTCCATTTGTTAAATTTCTTTTTGCATAGTTGGCCTAACGGCTGTCGACCTATGCCAGCTCCATCTTGAGCAAAAAGAACACAGTATTTACAAAATGCACCCTGCTCCAAGTCAGAGAATGCCAACCATTTCCACTGAGAAAACCAATGGTATTTAAAACGTAAATTTCTGTTGCCTGCCGCAAATTCATAAGTGCTGCTTGGCATCCAGATGTTGTTTAACATATCGATTTTTTTCTCGTTTGGTACCTTCACATTGACATAATTTCAGATGTCGTTGGGATGAGTCGTTCGAATGTTTGGTGAAGGTGACAGATCAACTTCATCACGATGGCTCTCGATTGTTGCAATTGTTTCCACAACCAATGAAAGTGGAGCCACTTCTACTGAACATTCAGTTGGTAACTCAGCTGCGGCATCAGGTGGTGTACGAACACGTTTGAAATCCAAATAATTCAAAAATACATTACTCTGGCGTTTCTTAGACATAATGTTCTATTATTATTTATTTTATTTTAATCTGTACTAGTCTAGAACGTTTAATAAAAATCTTGATTTTTAGCAGCCCTGAAATACCCCCACTAAATCTAAACAATTTTCTCTAAACTTCGTCAAAGAATCAAATTACAAATTTTATATTTTATTCAAAATGTTTGTTTGTTTTCGTTAAAAACAATAAAGACGCTATATATTAAAATAATGACGTCATTAGCTGAATCCATGAAAGTACGGAGACAAGTATGGGACATCAGACAAAACAAAACAAAATAAAATTTTATAAAAGAAATACTTAAACTTAACTTAACTTAACTTAACCCAACTTGATTTATACTGGTTTAGAAGGCCTTTCGGGATTGCAAACAACCAGTTTAATGAACTTTTATACTTACTGAAGTAACAAATGTTTTTGTTTTTTTAATGGGGAGGGGGGTTTATCCCCCCAAACCCCCCCCCTTGTCTACGCCACTGATGTATATAGACAAATGATCGAATTTCAGAATGACACAATCAGGTGGTGGGCAGCAACATTAAGAACAGACTGTTATTCAAAATATAGGCCTACCTCATATTCAACAAGTACTGCAGCCAATTTATTGAAGGCGCGTATGGCTTTTCTTCCATCCGCAGTCTGAAAAATTGAACTTCTTTTTTTGAGAGAGAAAGTCGACAGGAAGTGTGATAGGAAACGATTAGACCAAGGAAGACATGCTAGAGCAGATAAGGCAAGGTAATTGTGTAATATAAAGGTAATCGACTCTAAGGCGGGTCTATTGTGGAATGAATGAACCAGTAAATCAATCAGTCAATCAATCAATCTATCAGTCACTCAATCTAACAGTCAATCAATCAATAGGTCAATCAATCAACCAAACAAAGTATCAAGTTATGAATCAAAATCTTTTGGCAAATCAGAAAATCAGTTAAGAAATTAATCAATCAATCAATTCGATTGATTAATAGATTGATCAATGAGTCAATCAATAATAAATCAATTAATCGTTTTATACTTAAGAATTTGAATTAATAAACAAACATTAACATTACTACATACTACATAAATTTACTAAATAAAGAATTAGTTAATTAACCATTTTATTAGTTTAATCAAAATGCGCTACATCAATAACTTTTCCAACATCATTCCATCCTCATCCTTCTCCGCCTGTTCAGAAGATTTCGCACATTCAATATATTCCATATCTTTCAAGTAACCCGTGGAACCAAACGTTCATTCCTCGTCCCAGAGCCATGCACCCCACACGCTGTTACGTCGGACACTGAGCGACAGAGATCAGGTAGGTAACATAGAGCTGGGAGTGTAGTGAGAGGCTAAAGCGGCACTTCCGAAAGAAATCCACTAGGCCATAGGTAGCCACTGAAGCACATCATTCGAAATACCTTGAGTATTTCTGGTTTCATACGGAAGGCGTTCATTGGTGCCTCGATCCTCGAATACAGCTGTCTCGCCCAGGAGATTCTTCCCGCGATGGGTGACGTATTCCGCGGGAGTTCGGGATCGTATTTGTCCCGCTCGTAAACCGCACCGACGTAGTCGATGTCTTTGAGGAAAGTGTTCAATGCGCGGTGGTACTTGTCTGTAAGATCAAGGTCGAGGCCCAAAAAGTTCTCAAACTTCAAGAGAAGATCAATGGTTTGAGTGACCTGTAACAAAGAGTGATCAAGGTTGTTTTATTGTAATTATTACGATTACTGTTGGTGTCAAACCTTTATATAAGCAAATGGTTAGTGATGGCACTTTCTTTCCTAATGCATTAAGATAATTGTGATTCAGAAGTGCTTGGATTAGATTAGATTAGCTTTTGAAATCATTATTTTAGATAAAATTTGATTTAGAAAAACGACTAAAGCTCCAGTCAAATGGAAGTGTTCGCACGGTTAACGATGACAGTGATAACTTGATTATGTACAGTTTCAATAAGGGAAAATGCATACCGTGGGCAGAGAAAGAGAGAGACAGAGAGAGAGATAGACAGACAGAAAGACAGAGAGAGAGACGACAGAGGACAAGGACAGAGACAGACAGAAACAGACAGAGAGAGACTGACTGACCGACAGGTTTTTGCGAAAGCGAGAATTGATGAAATCCTCTCTCAACTTCTGCAGCGCATCATACTGTCGGCAGAATTCTGCGTAGTCGACATCAAACTGAAGCAGAAAACACCAACCAAACATTTTAGATACCATGGCAGACGAACTAATGCAGGATTCGGTATGTGGTGTGGGATATAAGTTTTGATTCAATTAGAAGGTGCAAATATACATTTGATCGTCCTGTCTGGTTTCATTCTCCTTCCTGTCTGTCTTCAACCGTTCTCAAATTCTCAATCCATTTCTCGCCCATTTCAATAATTAATTCTTTGCAACCAGAATATTCATTTATGTTAACTTGTCGTTTGCCATTGTCTCATGTTTTTTGGTTACCAAATAAAATAAAATTGAATTGAATTAACCAGTCAAATGATAATCCAGGCCACGATTCAGCCTCGCCAATACAAACCATTTTAGGCGCAGAACGACAGCGTTGATCCACAACTCTTTAGCAATTTCCACTCTTCCACGGCACATGTCCGAAATGGGTTAAGCTCCTCCCTGCTTGATTAATCCAAGCGGAATACACAACTTCAAGCAAATCTTACTCCACGGAGCTCCTACCAAAGCTAGTTCAGTAGCACAAGTCTTAATTCAAAGTACAAAGCGAAATGACAAACAAGTGGGAATTGGAGACTGGGAATGGAAGTGTGTCTTCCACTCCAATTAATTAATATGGTACGACATGACGCAGCCCGTTGAATAAGCATGTGCCCTGGGTGTAGCTGAGAGGTTCGTCTTTAGAGGTTTGGGGCCTATGATTACGACTGGCGATTACCTCGGACCTCCGAAAGTCTAGAACATCGTAGGTTTTCTTCTTGATGGTCTCCACCATGACCCTGTAGCTCTCCGTCATTTCCTCGATGCCTTCAATCTTCACATCCATTAGTCCCGCGTACGTCTCAAAGGTCGTAACCATCAGAATTATCTTCTCCAGACGCTTCGTAAATGTGTCGAATTTGCCAAATATGTAGTTTTCACTGTCCGACAACAAATGCATGAAGCAGACAAAACAAATAAATAAATTATTATATATTCATGCCTCACCAACGTATAACAAATCGAGAGAGAAGCTGAGTTGTCAATTATTAGCCTTCTAAAGCCGACTTGGATAATTTCATGGAAAATAAAAAGGCCTAATAGACGATAATCCAGTATCAAATAATGCCTAAAGGATATCATACTTTTAACGACCAGCGCTATTGCTTACGCCTTACACTTTAGTAGGCCTACACGCTGGTCGTTAAAGGGTTGAAGCTTATTTATTATTTCAATATTGTGATTACCAGTAGTTGTGCATAATAACTAGTAGAGTAGAATAGAAGAGAGTTTGTTGATTATTGACACCTTTAACCAATATTACACCTTCTTTTGTCAATAGCAGTAGTTGTTGTAAAAATAATTATTTTTTATAATATTATCACTCCCACAACCACCAATATTATTACAGCAACGACCATGCTTACTATCACTACGTTGACTGCCCTATAATTGATGAAATCCATGTTTTCTCAAACATATATATAACATCACATATAACATACAAAATCACACAGAATAGACCTAGTACTCTTAAGTCCTTCTCTTTGAACGGCATCAAACAAATGCTCAATTCCAATATAATAATTACGAGTTAAAATAACGATGGTCTGACCTGAGTTCGAACTGTCTTTCATCGGGTGACGTCTGTAGCCGAGCCTTCGTCTGATGAAATTGCGTTTGGTATTCGCGATTCAGTCGAACGGAGTATTCCAGGCGACGCAGAAGGTCTTCCGCGGAGAGGTCCCAGACGCGAGTCACTCCCTGGTAGATGTACGCTCGACAGGTCGTGATCATCTGGTTGGTGACCTTGACGAAGAGCGAGGTCAGTCGCTCGGAGGTGTTGTAGTAGGAAGAGATGGTGTAGATGATGCGAATCGAGTTCATCAGGTGAGACACAATGTCGATCATCGATTCCTGAAGTTTAGACAATTGATACGCCAAATAATCATAAATTATATCAATTCAGTGAAGTTTTATTCTTTTAATTTACCTTAATATTTTAAAGGAAATCTACCATGCCATACGTACAGGGCCGTACCGAGGGTGCAGCGGGGCCGTGGCCCAGGGCACAAATATGGAAAGGATGGAATAACTTATTATTACATAAAATGCATTATTTTCAAAATGTGGGGGCGCCAGATTGATGCTAGGCACAGGGCGCAACTATAGCTCGGTACGGCCCTGCCTACGTAGTAGTGGTTTCAGCTTAATGACACTGTGTGATAACAAAGATCATTAGTGTCGCCCTGCTCCTTTATCCAGGCTTTGGACTAGCAACAGTTATATTTTCCCTGCTTCATTGGATTGAACACGTCATATGTTAATTGCCAGATCTTGATGGCATACAGTAACTTGGGGCCATCCAACGAGCATGGTGCGTTATGATGACGGCGCTATAGAAGTGATTAGATCAGATCAGATTAGATTTGCTTACATATACAGACTAACAGTCCATTGGGTCTTGTATAACATCCTTACTATTAAGCCACAGCGGGTAAAGTCATGCGCTTATGGGATAGCACGATCATGACAACACGTACTGTGTTGGACTGAGTGGATTTGGATTGGACTGCTGGACTGGATCTAACTACAATGAAAAACATTGTAATGTGAACTTTTGTGTGATGAGCAACGATGCGGATGAATTGACCCAACGTAAGATTGGACGATGAGATTGCAGATGTCAGACGATCTCCTGTCACTCACCGGATCGCACTGGGTCAGCGTACAGAAGAACTTGTCGAGTGTGTACAGATACTTCACGTTATCCTTCGCTTCGTTGGCGGCATCGGTGATTCGTGCATCCTGTATTTTGTACATAGTAACAGTCACCATAGTAACAGGATAAAAATTCGCTGCATCAAGAACTTCTACATAGCAACCGCTTTCCACAGTGATAGGAAAGTAGCTTTCAACTGGGCTTGTAATGTTACGTATCGCATAGGTCGCCAATTGACCCTTTGAATCATCACAGTGGAATAAAATCCCATGGGAAATTCGTCTCTTTTATAATCCTCACACGTTTAAAAATAAAACAAGAACCTTCCTCTTTAATTCTACTCCACGCATCAACTGTTTTAAAAGCAACACTTGTCTAAATAGTGCATGTAACTGGTCTAGTTAAGCAACCAACATCTCTTATTCTCTTCATTTATAGTTATTATTTTCAATAATTAACCTGAAATTAGGAGAAACTGAATATGGCTTGTGTTAATGAACTCGTGCAGTCATTCTGATAGGATCTTATCAGCTCATACATTGATTGGTTAGATAAGGGTGGTATCCCTATCTAGCGGGATAAAAGTCACTATTGGTTCTTCCTTTGCAACCAATGTCAAGTGTACTTTATTGATTCACTGCTGATGTATTTTCTTCAGTTGTCTACAATTGAAAGTCGCTGATTCGATTTGATTTTACATCACGTCACTTTCGCACAGCAGCCGTGACTATGACAACAAAGAAGTTGTTTCTTACTGCCATGATGTATTGTATGATGCATTGCATCGTGATGTATTATATTGCGATGTATTATACAATACAAAGCAACTATTATTTGATATCGCCCTTCTTACAGTTTAGTTCAAAACTGCATACAAACGCATCGATGGTGCTATTGCAGATGTACTGCAGAGCAATTGTGTGCAAAGGACTTGCTCAAGGTCCCTACACAGTGACGCCTTGGACGAGGGTCGAACCCGTTCACATAGCGCACACTGAGTGTTACAGGAGGCCGACTGCTCTAACCAATCGGCCACAATGACATTGTGATGCAATGTATTGTATTTGTGATGTATTGTATATTCCAGCCATCTTCTGCAGCCAACTTATTTCTGTTCTAAAAATTCTTTTATCATCTTGAAAATGATTGACTTTTCTAATCATTTCCTAAACCTTTGAATTATTTAAATCCCTGCTATTTATATCAGAGACAGAAACTCTTCTCACCAATCTCCTCCATTTCTCCACAGACTTCGATTTCGCTGCTTGAAGAGTTCCAATAAGAGCACGACACTTGACGCTCTTGATTCGATCCAAAAGCCTAATATAAATACACTGCTTCATAATAACCATTTGAAAATATTAAATTTTGAAAATCATTGGTCTCATAAGCGAAATTTAATAGAGATAACAATAACAATGGTGGAAGTAGTAGCAAGACTAGCACTAGGAATAATGGTATAAATAACCATTGTAGTAATTATAAAAAGTACTTATGATTAGACTACCGCTACTACTACATCTAAAGATAGTAATCAGAAATCCTGAAGGGGCGCTATAGAAATGTTCGTTATATACAATACAATGGTGATCGTAATAACACTAATGACAGATATAATAACACTTATAAATAAACTAAATATTATTATAGTTGCGATCATGTTACATCATTGACAACATTCTCCCTGCCCTTAGATCACCCCAATACCCTTTGGTGACCTCATAGAAGATGCAATCCGGGCCACATGACCTCACCCTACCTACATTTGATGGCTTCGCACTCTTGTCATGGCTGCCTCTCAAGACCAGCCTTTAATATGGAACCAACTGATCATCTTCATTTCTCTATCAGCATGAATGAATTCCCAACAGAGAGCAACAAAGACCAAGGTTGAGTTTGAATTTAAGTTTAGGTTTTAAGTAAGTGTTATCTGGTTTTAAGTGGTTTAAAAGGTTTCGAGTGGTTTCAAGCTCTAAGTGGTTTCAAGTTTCAGGTTCCAGATTTTTCTTTAAGATTTATAAGCTGTTCCAGTTTGAGTTTTTGATTATGCTTCAAAACAAGATCCGGTTTCAGTTCGTATGAAATTTTCTAATTGAGTCGTACATATAGAACTTGGCCATTCTGTTCTTCCAGTAGAGAAGTTCTGCACTTGGACCAATGTCATCCGCTTCCCTCCGGATCTGTTCGCTCTCCGCCAAGACCTGTTCCATCTGTCCGTACCATGTGGAAAACAACTCTTCCAGTCGCTCCAGAAACTCACTGCTCTTACCTGCAACATCGGACCAATTGATGCATTAAACTAGTAAATTATAATTTTAATTGCATCACATGGCGCATCTTATTAAAAACTGTAACAACTGACCTATGATAATATGCTAATCACATGAACTATCGTCAAGGTAAAGTGGTTGCCTAGCTAACTGGAATAATCACACTTCAATTATAAGTTATGTTGCCATCTGCATAAGGTACCAACGGACCTTCACTTCGTATCCCTAGACAACCCATCGCACGAGACGTAGAGCTTACGAACAATCTGGTATTCTATGCTCGGCTTTCAAGTAGCACTCAATAAATTTCGAGACTCAAACTTACGTTGCCTAGCAACAATGCGACTTATTCGCCATTCTTCATTCCCTATTCGTAAACCAACCTAATAATATTATTGACGATAGTTTACTCTTGACAAAGAAGTGTTACAGGTTGTTACTCTTGAAGTAGCTCTATAAAACTTTATATATGAGGGTGTAACAAGCGGGGGCAGGGGGCACCGCCCCACCAGTTTCAAAACTGGGGGGAGGCCCCCCAGTTTTAGTGCTCAGTGCCCCCATGTGCTCCCTCAAATCGGTTCTTTTTATGTTTCTACAATAGCCTGTAAGATGACTTTTGTTATGATAATTTGTAACCCCCATTTTTTAAATTTCTGGGGTGGCAAAATTCAAAAAGTGGGGAGGGCAATAAAATTTGTTTTAAATTATGCCACCCACTTTTCAAAACCTTTTTGCACCTCTGAAATATATATATATATATATACATAGGTATATTACAGTAATGAAGGTAGTGAATAAAACTGACTGGCAGCAATGTAGTCGGCGGGTGACGTCATCTTCTCCAGAGCAACACAACATTCCATCTCCGTGAGAGAAATGTCGCCAGCCATTAATTCCTTAGCAGTCGACATGCTGTGCGTCACCTTGTCCAGTAGATCCAGAAAGTTCGACTTAAGGGCAGGAATACCCTCGTCGGCGCTTTCACCCCAACTCTGTATAAATGGAAACCCTTGAATTATACAAACTGCTTGTCCTCTGGGAAACAAGTACGGTCATTCGGTGTAGACTACTCTGGTGGAGAGCTTCTGGTGCTCCCCGTGCTGTAAGCACCTCGACTAAGAAGCACCGTGTCTTCTCGTTGGTTGTCCCTTGCACCTCGAACAGGCTCTCTCCTTAGAGAGCGCCTTTGTTTTACAAGTTGCTCAAGACTTAATTGTATCGCCGTGGTTAGGATGGAAGCGCTTCCTAGCAGACTTCTTCAGAGGGCGGAGAAAAGTTGATTAGGAGGACAAGAGGAAAAACGAGATAGATGATGACAAGTGGTCACGGAAAGCTTTAAGACCAGGCCAAACAGCGAAGAGAATGGCGACAGAATGAAGAGAACCAAAGGAACACAAGACTCTTTGATCATGTAATCAATTATTATTGGAAGTAGACGAGAGACAGAAACAGATGGAACTCAACTTCCCGAGATGCAGCCAATCTTTGAATCGAGGACGATTAAACAGTTGTAGTGCCAGTCCAACGCCTAGATAAAGGAGCGACAATAATAATCTTAATCGTAATGCAATGTAGTCGAAGATCTGCTTCGTTCCTCTTCAAGATATCTACTCAGAGGCACTCTCAGCGCTAGCCTGTAATTTTTATGTTAAATATAATTAATAACGAATAATTTTTTATATCGGTTAGCAGAACTGTGCACAGTAAGATGAACGATCGAGTCGCCAGTGGTGTGTCCTTGCACAAGCGTAGAACCAACCAACGGATTACCGTCGACAGCGGACAAATGGAATGGATGTTCACAGTCTCTGGGCCAAGCTATACCGACAGGGTAGAGCGACGACGACTGCCAACATCGATTCGCAGACACGGGTATACGATGTCGACGAGTAGTCTCTCTGGAAAATGACGCGTGTAAGGATATTCGTCGAAACACGAGAAGGACGTAGAAAAGGCAGTCGTTTTGTGTTCGTCAGTAGATAGAATAGCTACCCGATGGCCTCGTCAGCCGCCTTTCACCGAGACGTAAACACCCGGCTACAACGGGCGCACATAGTCCGCCTAGATCTTTATTAGACGGATGGGCCTGATGCAGTCATGTGGACTAGTCGACTTGCAAACATATCGTCTCTCGGACGTAAATTTTTTTTTAATTTCTCCCTCAGTGGGACCATTGGGGAGGTACGAAAACCAGGGATAGCGGATCAGGGATTATCTGATCACCAGCCTAGGCCGAGAGCCAATAACATCGGCCTCACGCAGCCTGGTTAAAGTACATGTCAGGTATTAAGCCGACAAGTAAACGCTTTGATGATGATGATCACAGAGATTTAACGACATCATATGACAACAATGGCCGTTGACGTCTTTATAATATTTATGGATTTTAATTTATATTGGCCAATCGGCTCTTCAGATTGTTTTCTTTGTATATTGCTTTTTTCCTATTCAGTTTTCCGTCCTTTTTTCTTTTCTTTTTTTTCTTTTCTTTCTTTTTCGTCTTTCTTTATTTTTCTCTTTTCCTTTTGTATATTTTTTTGGTATTTCGTATTTTTTGGTCACTGGGACTCTTTTTTGGCCTCTTTTGGCTCTTTTTCCTTTCTTTCTTTTTTTAGTTTTCTTTTTCTTTTATATATATATATATTTGAGATATTGGATCTTTTTTGACCGTTTAGGCTCTTTTGTGCCTTCATAGGCTCTTTTCGTCCATATATCTTTAAAACGTTATTTACAATTATTTGCAATCACTTAACTAACATACATGTTTAATTATTACATATTGAAGAACATTATATATTTATATGTACAGATTCTCAAGTATATTCACAATTATTTACAATTATTTACAAAACACATATACATCTGATTTACAATTCCTCAATGAAGGGCTTCATTATTAACCTAAACATCACTGTGATCATAGATCACATTTGAAACTACATACAATTAAGTTACAATATAATGTTGATACAAGGATTAACTATTGATTTAATACCAATTATCAACATTCATTTGACAATATCTGTAATTACTATAGTAATCATTTATTACTAATTTTATAAGTGAATATATGTCTATAATCAGCGATCATATTACTGAGGTCACGTGATTAATATGAATAATCCTGATAAACACGTGGTGCATTTATCCTTTCAGAATTCGCAAACAGTTAAGTTACATTATAATATCTATACATCTACAAACATTGATTAATGATTGAAATAAGTTTGTTAATTATTATTTAACAATGCAATTTAATTATAATGTAATTATAAGATATAATGAATTATAATATTATACCTATAATTATTATTTTTATACACCTATATATCACTATGATCGATAGTCATGCTACTGAGATCACGTGAGCTAATTAGTATGCGTCAGCCAGATAAACACGTGGTTTGTCTAGTCCATCTAAATACACATACAATAAATTATATAGTAATATAAATGAAAGAGATTTAATTACATTATTATCCCTTTACTTATTGTTTTAATAAATCTATAAGTGATACTTTGTATAAATCCTACATCAAGTAAATTTTTTACGTTAAATTCTAGTTTGTAAATGCTACATAGATCCTTCAACGTAGATGCTATAATATTATTTTCCTTCTTACACTCCATTAGTAGATGTTCAACGCTTTCATCTTGGCCAAAAGGTCTTTTATAGCGTGTTTGGGCGTTTAAAAAAAGTTTTCAATGACAAATCTTACTAACGGTAATAACTATTTGATTCGGTCATTCACAGAAAAGTTACTTCGAAATATGAAAGTATACAATTTAATGCAATATATAAGTAAGTCACATGTCATTATAGCACAATAGAATATAAAATAACGCTCTTTCCCATCTGAGCCTATGTAATCAATTGTTACCATGTGCCGCCATCTAACGACGTCGTTGTTAACTGTTCGTTATTTGGTCTTATTACTGCGTCGTTTCTACAATGTAAGAGATACTTCTGAGAACTTAAGGAAGGATCAAAATTGGTCTGGAAAAAAAGCTGGTGTGCAAAGAAAATACCCAGAGAAAGAAATTGTGAAAATCGTTCTGGATCAGTTTGTTGACAGATTAACAAGAAAAACGTTTTAGGTAGATAGATAGGCCATAAAAGTAGGCGTATAATTATATGTTTAGCCATACAGTAGGACTACAGTAGCGGTATTTTTGTATTGCTTTGCTTCATGCTAATCAGGTTGTCTGACATTATGATATTATTTTCTTTGTTAATCCACTTATTACTTCACTAATAATAATTATTATTTTATTTCGGTCTTGGTTTGACGATAGGCTAAGAGTGCTTGCGAAAGCGGCTGGTTCCCCGCGACTGGCCGATGTAAAAATCTCGAGATCACGCTTAGAAACATAGCTTATAGGCCTTCTATCGATATATTAATTATTAATATAATAATAATAATTATTATTATTACTATTATTATACTGCTGTTGTTGTCAGTTTGAAATTAAACACGCTGTCGGTGTTGCTGTTATTATTGTTAATATTATTATTATTATTACTACTACTACTACTACTCCACCCATTGCTACTACTACTACTACTACTACTGCTGCTGCTACTAATATTATTATCAATACTACTTTTAACTTTCAGCTTTTACATTCAAATTTATTCAGTTTACATAATAATGACGTGAACATTATTATAATTATTATTATTACCATTATTATATCATTATTATTATTATATTATTATTATTATTATTTATATTATTATTATATTATGCTGTTATCGCCCACGTGGGCGAGCTAAGTGAGTGGTGGCAATGTCCCGAAGAGGCAGGCGGCGTTCCCACGCTGAAGAACAACCGAGATACGTTGGAACAGAAATGACGTCTCCATTGGATCGTGGGTTGCAACACTCGTTCGACTACCCAACTCTGAGATGAACTGCAGTCCTTCACTGCTCCAAGCGCCGCCGGATTCCAAGGAGAGGGCTACGAAGTCGTGGGTGTTGGTTATGGTGGAATACTTGGCCCTCTTCGTCTTAGCTACGCGTTCGGCTGCTTCGCCAGCTCTGATAGATGTGTCGGCAAGATGTGACTTGGCGTAGGTGTCGGGCACTGTTATTATTACTATTATTTTTATTATTATTATCACTGCTACCTCCACGTCCACCACTCCTCCTCCTCCTCCTCCAACTACTACTACTACTCCAGTAACTCCACCCCTACCACTGCTACTACTACTGCTACTACTAATACTCCACCTACTACTTCCCTACTAGCCCCTGTTACTACTACTACAGCAACAACAATAACAATAATAATAATACATTTTTAATCATTAAAAAAAGCAAGGCATTTTGATTACGATCGTTGTATGATCGGGAGCGCCGATGATTTGCTTTAAAAATGTTCATTTACAATTACAATTACAAGTTAGGGGCCCTTCACATATTATATAACGCTCAAGGGGTAGGTGGGTGGGTTCTGGTTTTGTTAGCGTTATAATGTGTAGGGTGGGAGGTAGGTTGAAGGTTTTGTTATATAACAAACTTTTTCAGCTTTTGCTATATTGCCTGTTTGCTTGCAAATTGGAAATTCTATGTACCACGGACCTTCATTGCTTCAATCGAAGTTCACAATACGTTGTGAACCAAAACTAGCACCATTAGCTGCCACCTGGCGAATTGATTTGATGTTCTTAGTTATTATTTTATAAATCCACTTTTAACAATTTGCTGTTTACAATTTTAACAATTTCCTGTGCATAGCCTTAAACGCTCTAAAATTCAATTATGTGTGCTTTGTTTTGATTCTGGTATAAATTAAAACTAATTCACTTGAAATAATTATTTTGATTGGTATTACGATGTTTGATTTCATTTTGCTATAGTATGTGTAAATAGTTTATGTTTGCTTAAATAAACAATTGCAGTTCGGTAGTACACCACCCTGTTAACATCATACGCTATTAAATAGGTAGAGTTGTACCGCGAAGTTATCGATAAATACCTGATAGTGCAATATTAAACCAGAATGGAAGGTCAATGCTTAGAGGCACATGTGATATATGTGGAAAGACAAAGACACAATTCGCGAAGTCTTCTGAAGGTGGTGATTTAGTTGGATCTTTAAATTCGGTTACCAGCGGTATTAAGCTGCCGTGGGTTAAATATCCAGGTGAGAGGTAATTGAAGGGACATTCGTTTACTGGTCCTGGTACTAGCCTTGAATCGAGGCTGAATTCCGATTGAACTCCTGAGGATTGGTCGAAGCCCATCAATAGAGTCGACAACGCTGCATATCATCACGATTTAGCTTACGACCAGCACTCGGATACAGCTTCTAGGAATGTCGCCGATAGAGTGATGGTTAATGAGTTGAATAATATTCCTAATCCTAGCTTACGAGAGCGAATAGAAAGAAGTCTTGTGAAACCTGTGTTATCTACCAAAGCTAATCTCGGGTTAGGTTTAAAAAAACCTAAAATTACAATGGACCGACCAACTCGCGGATGAGTTACATAAGCCTGTAGTAAGACGTTTTAGGAAGAGGAAGGTGTACGTTGGTGGTATAGATGAAATATGGGCTGCTGATTTAGTCGATATGCAGGCTTTTGCTAAAGATAACGATAGTGTGAAATACTTACTAACCGTAATAGATGTGTTTTCCAAGTACGGTTGGATCGTGCCATTAAATGATAAGAGTGGAAAATCTGCGGCTAGCGGCTTCGTGAAAATATTCGAGAGCGGTAGAAGACCAGGCAAGGTTTGGGTGGACAAAGGTAAAGAATTGTATAATAAAGACGTTAAGAAATTAGTCGAGTTGTATTCTACGGAGAATAAAGAAAAGTCGTGCGTTGTTGAGCGTTGGAATAGAACAATGCGTGAAAAAATGATGGAGTATTTTACACCTAATTCAACTAGAAGATATATCGATGTGTTTGATGAAATGGTTAGTAATTATAATGAAACTAGGTATTCTTCCATTGAAATGACACCCTCTAAAGCTAGTTTGAAAATGAATGAAAAGGTAGTTTGGATGAACTTATACGGTGATGAGATCTCGAAACCTATTATACCCAGGTTTTCGATCGGTGATAAAGTTAGAATAACGAAGCAGAAGAACATCTTTGAAGAAGGTTTTACACCGAGATGGACGGAAGAGATTTTCACAATTTCAAAGATTCAATACACGGATCCACCAACTTATAAGATCACTGATTATAATGGTGAGGAAATACAGGGCTCATTTTACGAACAGGAGCTACAGAAGACTACTCAAGAAATATTTAGAATAGAAAAAGTTATTAGGAAACGGAGAAACAAGTCGCTGATGACATGGTTGGGTCATCCTGAGTCATTTGTTTCCTGGGTTGGGATAATGAAGACTTGGTGGCCACGTGATGACTCATCATCGAAACTATTGAAAATTTCCTGACGTCTTTCTTAGTCTGTTGGTTGATGTTTGACCTAGGGCTTTTGTTTTGTGTATCAATTGGTTATTTTTAGCCTATAAACAGGTTAAAAATACGTTTTGGCAACCTATTAGGTAGGTGACTTTGAGCTATGTTATGGTCAATTGTCCCAGATAGCGCGGTTTATACCTACTAAGCCAACAAGGAGGCGGCTTCACAGTCTGGAATCCATGCACCGGGTTTGTGGTAGTTGCATCTTAAAGACACTGTGCAATAACGAAGACCATCAGCGTCGCCTTCCTTCATTACCCAGGATTGGGACTGGCAATGCCAGAGTGCAAACAGTGGCCGAGTTGTACCGGTTTGTCATTGTGAAGTTTTCCGCTAGTTCAGCTTGGGGAAGGGGAGCGATATGTGCTACCCCTGTGCTACCCCGGGTAGCACTCTGTGCGGACTGTTCTACCTCTGTGTTACCCCTCTTGGCGGGCTGGGCTACCCCTCTTGTTACCCCTGGTAGCACTCTGTGTTACCCCCTCTTGGCAGGCTGTGCTACCCCTGTGCTACCCCTCTTGGCGGGCTGTGCTACCACTGTGCTACCTCTCTTGGCGGGCTGTGCTACCCTTTTGCTACCCCTCTTGGCGGTCTGTGCTACCCCTGTGATACCCGGGGAGCACTATGGGCTACCCTGGGTAGCACTATGTGCTACCCCGGGTAGTACTCTGTGCTACCCCTCTTGGCTATATAACTGACTGTAGAGCTCAGACGTGAGGATAAATCAGTGGCAGTTTAGTAGTTAGTAGAGTCGCTGGCAGTCTGCTGTCGATTATTTGATTGTGACTATTATTGACTGTTCGCAGCTGCTGTACTTTACAATAAAGAATATTTCTCGAGCAACGTGTGTGACTTCATCGCTAGCATAGTGACTCTGATTGTACCACCGGGACAGTCTTAAATCCTGCGCCAGACCGGGTAGGTCTTACCCAATGGATAATCAAGAAGAAGACGCGGAAAACCTCGGAGCTCGGCCTTCCGATGTACCAGAAGAAGACGGGAAGGAATTTAAGGTGTTCCCAGGGCGTTCGCCCCAACTGCTGCTGTCACGCGACGCCCGGTGTTGGACCGTAAGGGGATTCGCCATAAAATGATACGCAGAAGTGAGGTGAATCGAGGTCTGCCATATCATTCATTCAGAAGTTCATACAGAGCCCCTTCTGGGAAACTACACAGGAAGCTTAGGCTGACTACAAGAGCCGAACAATGTCATTCCTCAGAAATGCTGATAAGAAAGCAATGTCCGTGCACTGACCTCTTGCGCTCTGAGGAAGGAGGCAAAGATCTTGTTGAGCACATGTTCGAGGCTCTCCATTAATCTTCCATCAGAGACATCTATGAACATGAGACTGATTTCACTGGCTATGTTCTCAGACGTCAGAGCCCGACGACGATTCGGTCGCAGGAAAAAGTAACACATTCCGGTGGCACCCTGCAGAAACAATTCCAGTTGTAATATTGTAAAAACAACAATTTCTATTATAATACTGTGATTACACCAATTTCAATTGTAATACTGTAATTACATTAACTTCCACTGTAATCCTGTAATTACAACAGTTTCAATTGTAATACTGCAGTTAAAACAATTTCAAATACAACAATTTCAATTGTAATACTGTATTTACATTAACTTCCATGGTAATACTGCCAAGGAACAGCAGTTCAGAGACCCGTCAATGCAATGGATGTTGACTTGGATGATAGTACAGTGGTCAGCGCAATGGACCGTGCATCGAGTGGGTAGAGGTTCAACCCCACCCCATCGCTCATTGCATAAATGCATGACCCATCTGCATCTTTGACCCAACTCGGCTACAATAAGCACACTGACCAGATCCTATTGTACCCCATCGCGGGAAGATGAAACGGTGAGAGCGAGGACAGGCCGCACGCCCTCACATGCACACGCTAAAAAGATGAAGACACTTCATAATCCTTCAGGGCTGCCCCAGGGATCGCTCTTCTATTCTCTTTTTTTATTCTTCAACAGCATCGTCGTCAGTAGAAAGCTACTTCTAGGATGCTGTGGCGTTTTTGCGCCGGTACTGCCGAGGGGTAGCGTTTCGGCTGCCCTCCTTTACTGTTGATGGAGCTTTTTCGCTCCCTATGGGAGCAATTTCGCTCCCTCTGTGGGAGCCATTTCGCTCCCATTGGGGGCTCCCTAAGGCTATATAAGGGAGCGCAGAGTTGCACTCTAAATCATCCTTGTCATGGACGCGTCGTTAAATAAACTTATTACACACGCACCCTAAAAGAGGCAGCACACAGAAGGTCGGAATTGAACGATAGGCAGATTCGTTATGTTGACTGTTCGATGCTGATTTAGTTAATGATAACGTATATTTGTCCATCAACGATTGGTTTCGTCTCCAGCCTAGTGATTTTCAAATTCGTAGCAGTCTCGAAAGCCTGCGCCTGAGCGAAAGCGCTTCAGTAGCAGTGGATACAATTATTAGACACCTTAATTTTAAACAATTTCATTCACATTAGCCATAAATTTTGGCACACACATTACTCATAGCAGAGGTGTAACAAGCGGGGGGGGCAGAGGGGCACCGGCCCCCCAGTTTCAAAACAGAGGGAGCAAAGCCCCCAAATTTTAGTGTCCAGTGCCCCCCCCCCCATGTGCCTCTCCAAATCGGTTCTTTTTATGTTTCTCCAATAGCTTTTTAAGATGACCTTTGTTAAGATAATTTGTGCCCCCATTTTTCAAATTTCTGGGGAGCAAAATTCGAAAAGTGGGGGGCCAAAATAATGTTTGGCGCTTTGCTCAATATTTTTTAAATTATGCCCCCCACTTTTCAAAACCTTGTTACACCTCTGGCTCATAGTAACAACCAGAATATCAACCACTGTTTGCACAGGCGCACACATAGAGCCTGGCCAATGGCGTCCTAACCCAGAGTTGACATTATGACCTGCAATCTTACAAAATGTCGACGTTGTACCTCAACTTTCCCTGTCGTTATGAAGAGCTTTTTGTTCAGTGACGATGACGATGTTGATGACGTAGATAGATGTTGAGCTCCGGGAAAATCTGATTTCTAGATAAAACATGGCAAAAATAATGGTCATTAGTGATCTGTCAGAAACTCAAAGATTCATTCTAAGAATAACAAGAGAATAACATATATATGTAACATGATGTATTCAATTTTGTCTGTTTGCCCTTCTTACTTCCAGTTGTGATCAATTTTCATGTCGACATATGGGTCAAAAGGCACAAGCCATAATAAAGCTCTGGGGATGCCCCACCATAGACTCAGGATGCAAAATTCTTTTGGCCATAAGCAACGTTATATCACATGAGCCTACAGAGGATATAAAGCAGACACTGTAAAATTGCTGGATATATTCAGCATGTAGCAAAATGGTCACCTCAGGCTAAAAACTTCTCAGATAGGCTATGTCTTCTTTAAAATCAACAGACAACGAAACCACTCGCACAGTTCAACTGACCACTTTACACTGGTTCAACAATATTAACTCTCAATCATCCAAATTTAAAAATGACAACATGAGCAATTTATTTTCGCACTACAGGTGCGACTGGTACAAACAATGCAAAATGATAAAACTTAACACAATCCGGTTTGTATCCGATCTAAGAAAAACAATCCTTGTCAAATGCAATTCTAAAATGAGTTCGAGTGATCAAAGTTACTGACCGGTACATCTTGTTGGTAGAACATCAGTTTCTGACTCCCATTGACAGCCAGAAACTCCTCCAAGAGCCCAAACTACAATATTATTATTATTATTATTATTATTATTATTATTATTATTATTATCATTATCATCATCATCATCATCTTCATCATCATCATCATTATTACATCAGTTTTTTATAGCGTCCCTTAAATGCCTTCTACTCAGAAGCGCTCCCACCCCCACCACGGTCAAACAGGACAGTCTTAAGGCCAGAGAAAAACAGAGCAGATTAACCTACAAGTGTGAGACGCAATGCAACTGGAAGGTCATTCCAGGTCACCGGACCAGCCAGTGAAAAAGCACGGCGCTGTCGGATAGCAGTCATCGCACGGGGGACAAGCAACTCCGCTTGCGCAGCAGAACGCAACAAACCACGGCGTCCAACAGAGACAGTGCGGCAGCAAAGTTCAATCAGGTGGAGGAGCAATAAACAACCCTCTACAATAAACAGCACTCTACAATAAACAACGCTCTACAATTATAAACAACACTCTACAATAAACAGCGCTCTGCGATTAACAACGTTCTTATTTCGCTTTTTCTCTCACATTCACTTTCCTACTCTCTATCGCTTTTATGTCTGTCAATTGTGACTTCACGCTGCTCTCCTTCGCTCTAACTCGCACCCTTTCTCTCACTTTTGTCTTATCTCTCTTTTCTTTGCTCTCTCACTCCTTCCCTTTCTGTCTCTGCATCTCTCTGTCTCTTCCCCCTCTGTCTCTGTCTCTCTCTCGACCTCACTCTTTGCCTCGGTCTATGTATGCTTTACCGCCAACATCAGGCAAATTAATTGATGGTATAAAATCAAAATTCAACATAATTGCATTTTTCATAACAAGCCCATGTACGCATGTACGGTTACAGTCGGAACGAGTGGACACTCTGACCCCTTCACTCCACAATACATCAATCCCTGACTCAATTAAAAGATTTACAGCTCATACCTTTTCATCGCCAAGGATAACATCTTCCACCTGACTAACATCCATATCCAACGCCGGTGCCAACTGGAAATGCAAAGCATTAATTTCGAAAAGGTATAGTTAAAATCTTACAATTACTAATAAAAGGCAAAGGTGTGCAGTGGAACAAATCTCGTGCGTTGCAGCATCTACTAGCTTTGATTAATTAGTCTTTCTCTTTTTTCACTCTTTGTTATTATTCCGCTTGATTAACATGAAATTTTTTTAGATGATTATCTGGGCCTAATCTGGGTGTCCCTTGTTAGCGTGATCTTCTTGGCCCTTTTAGGTGTCTCCCGTTGCCTTCTAATATTACCTACTTATATCAACTTATTATTTGCTAAGCTGAATGCAATAAAAGAGTATGTTATGTTATGGTTATTAATCGTGTAAAATGAGGGGCTCTTGAGTCGCAATGCTGTCGACTCGGTCAAACATTTGCGGTTATCATTACGACGGTCTTGATCAATATATAATATTGAATTTTTAGTTTAAACTTCACGCATCTGCTGAATATTACCGTGAACACACACGAGAGGCCAGCAACTGCTCTGCCTAAGAACCCTAAATTTCTCTGCCATGCAAACAGCATTTCTGTTTGTGGTCCTACATATCAAACGTAACTGATTTTTAAGTCAGTCTAGATCTACATGTAGGGCCGATGCAAGACTTTTAAACGGGTAGGCCTGCCTACATCAGCATTCACCAACCAGTTAGTAAACCACGCGACTAATTTTTAAGTGATAGTCTATTATATAGACCGTATACTTAAAAATTCTTTACAATAGCAAGAAATAATATTCCGCTAAATAACTAACTGCAATAATATTGGACCATAAGACATCGACACGCATCCGAAAACAACAGGTTCTGTAACTCAATTCAACCAGGCGAATGACGTAATGGCGTACAGTCAAGCGAACAGCCGATCGTCGTTGACCGCACGTCTAAGCAAATATTCGATAAAATAGTCTGATTATTTACCTCAGAACCATATCGCTAGCTCTCAAACGACTGGTTTTACACGTATAAAGCGGGAATTTATCAAATTTACGGTCCAAAATAACTTAAATCGGACTTTAAAGGCACGAAATGCCCGGCCATTCAGCTTAGACGATGCGGTCCAACAGCGCGTTCGAGGACTGATCACGTGACATTCGCAATCAAAATTGGCGCCATCTGGCGGTAGGTTTCATGCCTTAAGCATAGTCTGCATCAGAGACTCAAATGTCAAGCTTACGCCAATTAAAAGTAACAAGAGAAAGAATTCTCGTACGGAAATGTAGCGTTTACTGAAGATAGTTAAGCGTATATTAGGCCTATGGCAGAAAATGGTCAATTGGACACATGACACATTGATTCAATCGCGTGTGATAAAAAGGCACGGTAACAAAACCCTGTTTTGCCAAAGGACAACTTAACGGTGAAACTCTTACAATTGCAGGAAGGCAGGAAGAGGAAATACAGACAAAAAACAGCCGCAAATGCACACACTTAAGCACACACACACGTCAGAGGTAATTTGTTTGGTCTGTTTGATCGCTTTGTTTATGGGACAGGCACGTTGAAGCATTTATATACGTGCAGTATCACATGTATATCGTTGTGACTTTGAATCCTTAAAATTGACAACACATATGGCATTGACATGACAGATGTTATGAACCAACTGAAGCTCTAGGCGTTCTAATTTATGAGTAGTAATAATAATAATTACGACGACAACAATAACAACACTAATAATTAATGATATTTTGGACACTACATAGTTTAAGTTGCATTAATTGTTATTATATACATACATATAGTCAGGATATATTTAATGCAAGCTATGAGCGTAGCGACGATCGCTTTGTGGGCACTAGCCGCAGCTGCTGTATTGGACTGTATCGAACCTGTGCTGATGTCAGGTTGCGCGCGAAATTTGCAGAGCTGCTGACTAGCAATTTTAGTTGTCGTGCGTTCGTTTTAGACCCTATGGAGTTCTAGCATTGTGTGCTGTTCTCGTTGATAATTGCAATTTGTGTTGGATAATATTTTTGGTATGAAAGTAATAAGAAAAGTTAAAAGAAATCGCAGTTGTTTCTCTATATTAGAAATACAATTAAAAAGTCGATCGATAGTTAGGCGAAATCTGAACGTTACACTCTAAAAACGACTACGTTAGACTCAACGTATATTGTTACGTAGTACTACGTTGTATATGTCCTGAGTAATACCACGTTAGATTGACCTAGTGACCTCTGCAACGTAGTAAACTACGTTAAATCTTCTAACGTAGATCAACGCAGTTTGCAGCGTAGCATGCGTTTTCTGTCTGATGAATAATTATTAATATAATTCAAAGTGTCTTTTTTGACAGAAAACCTTCATATTGAATAATTCTACATTTGCCAAAGAAATAAAGTTTTGGGGATTCGAACCCACGCCATTAACTCTACTAAAGCGCTCGAGGCAAACGCATACCCATTCGGCTAATCTGCACCACTTGAATACTTCCACTTAACTCATTGCATTTCGAACGACCATACCATGTCTATTTCTCTAACAGTTGTTTATGTTAATGTACTTTCTACTCCATAGAAATTCAATTCCTGTCTCATTCTTTATGGAGATTTTATATTTAATAGCGTCGCACTGAAGAATCGATTGATAGCAAATAGAGTTCATTAAATGTGTTCAAGCGCAACGCTATGTGCGGTTCGAAATTTGCGAACTTCTCTAAATAATATTATTCACGTTAATTCTCATGTGTGAGAACATTTAATTATTTACTAAATGCTGATTTATCTGCTTAATAAAATTATTATTAAAAACCCAAGTCGCCTAGTGTACATGATTGCATCCGAACTACATTTTGCGCCCAAGCACACGATATAGGGTTATAAGGATGCAACGTATTTCTACGTTAGGTGAGGGTAACGTAGTTTCAATGCGTTCAACGTTAACGTAGTTTTCTTACGTTGAACGTATTCTACACCAATAACAACAGAATAAAACGTTAGAAATGGTTAACGTAGTCATATACGTTCTCCGCTAACGTAGTTATTTTTGGAGTGTAGTCCGTTTGCTGGAGCGAGAGAAAGCTGGTTGACAATTATTATTATTATTATTATTATTATTATTATTACTATTATAATTATTATTATTATTATTATTATTATTATTATTATTTCGTTTAATTTCAAACTGACAAACCGCATTATGATCACAAGCTCTGAATGAACGAACGATGACAAGTTATTATTACAGAAGTCGAATTTAACTGTCAGCAGCCAAGCAAGTGATAACAATACATACCTTCGAGAAGAGGAAAAGATGACGAGCGTCCAGCTGTAAAGAAACAAAAACGAATTAATCTAATCTTACCTAAATTAATCCAATCAGATAAAATCTAATCAAATCTAACCTCATAATTGTAGTCGACATTTAACGACATCTTAGGGCATCGTAGCGCAGAGCCGTCGTCCTACAGGACTTGTCTTATTAAAGCGAGTAATAAATTATCAATTGTTTTTTTATTGTATTCCCAATGGCACTGCATTGTATTGTAACAAAGGCAGTTGGCGTCGACAGAAATATTACTTATAAACATTTCTCACTTTGTGTGGCCTACATGTTATGCAGTTTTTGTTTAATTGATAATTGATTGACAGACGGTTAGAGTTGGTTGGTGATTGCTACCTAACAAAGTTGATTAGCGTCGCCCTCCTTTATGCAGGCCTGGGTCTGGCACTGCTGGAAGTACAAACAGTGACGCGTGGTGCCGTGGTTAAACGGATAGAGTATCATATATAGTAGGAATTTTAGTTCAACGAAACTGTGATACCAAAGATCATTTTGCGTTACCCTCATCTTTTATGCAGGCTTGGGACTGGCACAGCCAGAGTGCGAGCGGTGTCCGAGTTTCTCGGAGCGACATAAATATATATAGCACATAACCCACGATTATAAAACATAATAACGCTGCTGAGACCGATTTAAAGTGTCTGACCGGATGCTAAATTTTAAATGTCAAGTATTCGTAATCGTAATCTCCAAATTTCTAAAGCGCCACTTTAAGGCTATGCGCGGGGCACCAGCTCATTCACGAGCGCTGCGTCAAATCAAAGGGGTGTCCAAAGGATAGTCCGTGGGCGGTCAGAGTTCGGTTACCAGGAAGTCAGCAGGGAGGCAGAGTAGCTGTTAAGGAGGGTGTCGCTTTGGTCGAGGATTGACAGGTGGGATGTCAAGTAGTGAGTCTGGGTAAGAGTTCTTGAAAAGGTGGGATTTAAGTTTAGGATGGAAAGCCGGGGTGTGATGGACAGAGGCGCTAGGGACAGATGATGCTGCATGACGGGAAATGATGCTGAAGGAACCGAGAAGGCACGAAATTCAGGAGGTAGGTCGTACCAGAGACGAGGTGCGGCGTTTGATATTGCGCGGTTGGAGAACTTGAGATGAGATGTGATCGGAGGTCGAGTGAGGGTGAGGCAAGAGGACGATCGGGTAGAGCGGGTTGGCTGGATGGTGAAGAGTTCGCGAAGATATTTGGGCTGTGAATATTGTATGGAGTTGTAAGTTAATGATAAGATTTTGAAGTGAATGCGCTCTGGGATTTTTAGCCAGTGAAGTGACTTGAGGATTGGGGTGATGTGATGATGCTTGGGTGTTCTGGTGACGGCTCTGGCTAATGAGTTTTTAATTAGTTGTGAACGTTTGATTTGTGTGGCTTCAAGGTTGAGGAAGAGGGAGTTGCAGTAGTCGAGCTTGGAGTGGACGATGGAGGTAGCAATGGTGGAAGCAGTTTTGAAGTCGAGCATGGGTCGGATGCGGCTGAGGTCTCGAATGTGCATGAAACAGGAGCGAGAGAGGTTTGAGATGTGATTGGAGAAAGAGAGATGAAGATCAAAGGTGACGCCAAGATTTCGGACTGGGGCATCTGAGGTGAAGGGAAGGGATGAAGAGTTAGTGGGTAAGTGAATTGCAGGATCGGGTATTTTCTTGATTTTGTCAGGGAGGCCTATGAGGATAAATTCTGTCTTGGAAGGGTTGAGGCAGAGGAGGTTAGATGACATCCATTCGAAGACTAAGTTTACTACATTCAGTAGTTGTGCAATGGAGGTGGAGAAAGAGGTTGGGGAGAAGGATATGTAGAGTTGAGTGTCATCTGCATACAGGTGGTGGTCGACAGAGGAGGATTGTATGAGATGACTTAAGGGTGTGGTATAGAGGATGAAGAGGAGTGATCCTAGGACGGAGCCTTGAGGGACACCACATGTGAGTGGAAGGGGTTGCGAGCAGAGTTCGGAGGCCTTGACAGAGAAGGAACTGGAAGATAAGTAGGATTGGAACCAGAGTAGAGCAGTTCCAGAAACGCCAAACCAAGAGGATAGTCTAGTCAAGAGAAGGCTGTGGTCAATGGTATCAAATGCAGCAGAGATGTCGAGGAGGCCGAGACAGGAAACTTGTTGATGGCTGACGGCAGAGACCAATTTCTTATCTAAAGAGACAAGCAGAGTTTCTGTGGAGTGGTGTTTAGTGAAGCCTGATTGGTGGGGGTTTAGCAGTGAGTTTGTTGAGGCGGGTAAGAACAATTCATTCAGTTAGTTTAGACAGAAAGGAGAGGTTAGAAATGGGACGGTAGTTAGAAAGACTCTCTTTGTCTAGATTTGCTTTTTTCAGTAGGGGAAAGACGATAGATTGTTTAAAGACCTTAGGGAAAATTTCCGGTAGAAAGCGAAAGATTGATGATTTTAGTGATAATAGGAACAAGGATTGAGGCACAGTCTTTTAGGAGAGAGGTTGGGATAGGATCGAGTTCACATTGCTTGTTGGGAAGGGAATTTGGGAGGAGTAGTACTTCTGATTCAGTGGCAGGAGATAGAATTGAGAGCGATGACTGATGCGAAGGCGGAGTAGGGTTGGGAGAAATCAGTGGAACAGTGTTGGAGGAGTTGGAGGCTAGAAGAGATTGTAGTGTGAAACGAAGAGATGAGATTTTGTCTGAGAAGAAAGAGCAGAAGGTGTCAGCGATAGAGGATGTGGGGATGGAGCTGGGCAGTGGTGAGGGAGACTTACGATGAAGAGAATTGATAGCTTTCCAGAGGTGTCTAGGATTGGAGGAACTGGAGTGGATAAGCGAGGAGTAGTATTTTTTCTTGGCTGCAGCGATAAGGTTATGGTATCTGTGTGTGGCTGATTTGAGGGTAGACAGGGTTTTTGCTTTAGATGTTGAGTCTTTGGCGGGCTTGTAGGTGTGCTCAAAGCGCCTGCAGAAGGTTTTGAAAGCTTGGAGATAGGAGGTGAACCAAGGGTTAGATGTGCGTGAGCTGTGTGTGATAATGAGTGGTGCATGAGTGTCACGGAGGTTGGAGAGTGTTGAATTGGAACAAGACAGAAGATCATCTAGAGAAGGAGGAGGATTGAGGATAAGTTCGGAGTTAAGAATGTCCTTGATGAAGGCCTGACGGTCGATGGACCCGATGGAACGAGATGAGTGAGTGGTTGGAGGAGGGCGAGGAAAAGGCTTAATTTCGAGGTCGACAATGATAAGGTAGTGGTCGGTAATGTTTAGAATTGAGTGTGATAGCTTTGGAGATAGGTGGGAGGCTGCGGAAGTGATAACAAGGTCGAGTGTGTGGTTCTTGATCTGGGTCGGAAAGTTGACGTGTTGAACGAGATTGAATGATGAGAGACGGCTGAGGAAGCCAGATGCAAGAGTATCAGAGGGATTGTGCGACATTTAACGACATTTTACAGCAGCGCCCCTCTTGTGCAAGACTTTTATTATCGAAGCGCGTTATAAATTTCAAGTAATCTTTATTTTATTTTATTGTATTGTAGCAAACGCCGTTGATGTCGACAGAAATATTTATTTAAAAAATTTCTTATCCTTGGTTTTGCACAAATGAAGGTTTTCGATTCAATTAGTAATAATTATTGAATGACAGCCGGATAGAGTTGGTTGACATAGTTGCTGCCTATGACGTCACGTCACCCTGTCATTACAAAGATAATTTGTGTCGCCCTCCTCCTATAACCAGCCTTGGGACTAGCACTGTTGGAGTACACTCAGTGATCAATCGGGTTAAACGGGTAGATTAGTATGAGTTTCAGTTTAGTTAAACTATGTATATGATAACAGAGGTCATTAGCGGCGCCTTCCTTCCTTATCCATGCATGGGACTGGCACTACCAGAGTGCAAGCAGTGCAGTGATTCTATGAATTGACCTACTAATGAAACATTATTAATATTATTAGACCTACGAATTCAACATAGCGCTGCTATGGATCTACTTAAAGGTGTCTAACTGGATACCCATTTATTCCAAGACCGTTTGTGTCGACGTCATTTTTATCTACGTCGGTTAGCTCTTCCTCCTCCTACTCCTACTCCTCCGAGTAATCCCCAACTTCCTGCTCCTAATCGTCCTCATTCTCCTCCTCCTTCTCCTCCTGCTCCTCCTCCTCCTCCTCCTCTTGCTACAGTTCAGTCATTAGATAATAATTTGCGACTCTGTATCAACAACCAAGATGATTTGCGGAGTGTAGAACATAGAAATAATATAATTTTTAAAGGGTAATTTTTAAAACAATTTTGGAAATAGTTTTAGTTTTTGTCGTTTATTTAAGTGTCAATATGAAGCGATGCGGTTGGATGACTGTAAATTACTTACGGTCAGCCTTCGTTCCTCTTTGCACGCTTTCAGTTGCTGCTGTAGTTTCTTCATCGCTTCTCCTGTCATCATGACGCTCGTTTTAACCACACGCGACTACAAAAGAGGTACTTTGATGAGACAGTCTCACCTTCCATCACAACGGTCATCACCGCCCTCTCAAACGCCAACGAACACCTCATTTACCTCAACAATAACCCTACAACCGTGTAGCAACACCATCATAACCACCATCATTACCATCATCACATGCATTAACACTGATAACACCTATTATACCGCCATAACAAACGCTGTCACCATCAACGCCAGCATCAATACCACTGACCACCACTACACGAATCCCACCAGGCTTACCACTGTTAGCATAAATACCACCACTACCACCTCTCTGCAGCACTCGACAGCAACACCACCACTATGACATAAATGACACCGATGACATCAACATCACAAACAACATTACCAGAAGTTGTTCCTTATAATGATCTCGTTGATTAGTGAGTATGATAATTGACTTGACAATTTAATTAACTGACTGACTGACTGACTGGCTGACTGACTGACTGACTGACTGACTGACTGACTGACTGACTGACTGACTGACTGACTGACTGACTGACTGACTGACTGACTGACTGACTGACTGACTGACTGACTGACTGACTGACTGACTGACTGACTGACTGACTGACTGACTGACTGACTGACTGATTCGCTACTCACCTGCTTCTGATTAAGTGATTGGCGTCTATCCGTCAATCGAGTCTTGCTGATGTTTAGATCTGCAAAGCCAACCATCTTTCTTTAAGACACAATACCACAGCCAACCCTAATGCGTGTATCATTATAATAGGCGAATCTTTCTTCCCTTAAAATCTCTTAATTTGTTTGTTACGTTAACCGTAAGCACTATTGCTATCTGTTTGTTTTCCTATCTTATCATTTTGTTGTTACCCTAACTATAGTAACTAGCCCTACCATATAGCCAGTGTAGGCTAAAATTATCCACGTGAGCTTGTCTTACTTACCTTTATTTATTTATTTATTTATTTATTTATTTATTTATTGCATTAAACTCATTGCTATCTTTCTATCTTCCTATCTTGTAGCCTTAACCACACCTGGCGTGAATTATCCTAAGCACACCTTTCTTACCAATAATATATCTTCTTATTTATTCATTACATTTTCCGCATTGCGGCTAAGCGTTGATCTACTATCGTTTGCTGTCTAACGACACTCGTAATCGTAATCTCAAAACTTCTAAAGCATCACTCGAATTAAGCCAAAAGCAGGGCGCCAGGTTATTCACGAGCGCTGCGTCAAATCAATTGGGTTGTCAAATGATAGTCCTAGGAAGATCAAATTGAGTCCGGTTTCCAGAGGATCAGATGAGGCATAGTAGCTGTTATGGGGAAGGGTCGTTTTGATCGAGGTTTGAAGGTGGACGTTTTTATCCCGATTTGGTACTGGGACAGCCAGAGTGTGAACAGTGCCGGAGTTACTTAACTCGTTTTTTAGTTAAGACGTAATATGGCTTGGGATGGAGTAACCACGCATGGTTGGCGTACCTCTGGACCTTAGCTCCATCACGTGGTACCCACGTGATTAGTAACTTCTATGGCGTCTGTGTGGAATGCACTGGGCAGCAACCGATGGTGCACGTCGGCTTCTGGAGGCTAACTCAGCGACAGTCTACGGACCGATACTATCATGTGGTTGGTTGCTAAACCAAATCGGTTATCTTGGCGGCCCTGTTGACGCCCCCTCGACGTCCATCCTAGTGACCAACTTGGCGGTCACAATGGCTGCCATCTTAACCATCAGCTTTGCGGCCATCTTGGTACTCCCCATGGCGGTCAATATTGGCGGCCATCTTCTTGGGGGTCTATAATTTAATTGTCAAATGTATTACTCGAATCAGCGCGCACCCCTCTCCGGAAGTAATCAACGACTTCCAGTTGCATCTTCGCCTCTTAATCGACTGGACAATTAAGTAGTAATTTCGGTTTAACGACGCTGTGTCAAAACGGAGATCAATCGGTCATCCTTGTCCTCTATCAAGGCTTCTGACTGGCAGAACAGGCGAATAACGCACTGGTTGGTCGATGGTCATCGTACCCTTGACGGTGAGGTACGACTGGTTCTCTCCACTTCCACCTTCCCCTCCGAGTCCCTGAGTGTCCGTCATCCAGGTCGATGATCTCCTGCTGCTCCAATCCTTTCCACTGGCCACGCTTGCACTGTCCACTCCTCCTCCGCCGCCTGCTTCCTCCATGACCGCTTGGACACGGTACAACACCTGGAAAGACGAGAATCCAGTCAGATAGTTATTCACTAATTGTTAGCGTCCATCGTTCAAGTCCAGTAAAATGCCCCACATGCATGGTGCAAAATTGTGCTTAAATAAGAGACAGTGGCCACGTTTTGTAGCGCTATTAACAGAAGAAGAACAAGAAGAAAGTAAACAATGATGATGCTGTTGCTGATGTTGCTGATTACGATGACGATTATCACACCCAGAAGTAGGTGAAGATGAAGGAAAATGAGGAGGAGGAAGGGGGCATAAAGAAGGTGAAGATGACGGTAACTGATGAAGATGAAGGGGGCATAAAGAAGACGAAGATGAAGATAAATGATGAAGAGGGTAGGGCATAAAGAGATAAGGAGAAATAAGTTAAAGATTGGAGATTAATCGATGAATATTTTTCAACGAGTGCCAGCCTTAACATAAATGAACAGTTACGCTTACCTCAGTCAGGCTCAGTGGCGTGTCACGTGTTGCGGGATTATTCTAGACTTCTTATTTCACCTCTAGAATAATATTAATTACCAGCAGAATAAGTAGGCCTATGTCGTTGCACTGATACGAATTCCTCTACTTACAGACTCCACTGCCTGTGTGTTGCTAAAGCTTTCGAACGCAAACAAGTTAAATCAGGTTTATCAAGACCAACGTAGCGTTCTATCAGCGATGATGTCTATATCAATGTCTCGATAAGCAGACACCATGCGACTGCAAATTAACAACGTGTCGATTAGATTTCTCTGGAACACAACGTAAGCATGATATGATGCTTCATGTTGAAGTCTCAGCAGTGTTTGAAAGGAGTTAATGGGTTCTGCTGTTGGTCTCTGTCTTTCTCCATCTCTCTCCCTCTCTTTCCCACTCTCCCCTCTCTCTTTCTCTGACTCTCTCTCTTTCTCTGTCTCTCTGTCTCTCTCTCTCTCTGTCTTTGTCTGTCTGTCTCTGTCTGTCTCGGTCTGTCTCTGTCTGTCTCTGTCTGTCTGTCTGTCTCTGTCTCTGTCTGTCTGTCTGTCTGTCTGTCTGTCTGTCTCTCTCTCTCTCTCTCTCTCTCTCTCATTTGTTGCCATGACAATGCGTGCCCATGGATTGCGTGATACTTCCTTGCAGCTGGCGTCACCTGGTGATTGGTATGGGCTGGCGCCGTCTCCTAAATAATTCAACGTCTTCGAAATCTTAATTTTATTTCAGGCGCTTGCCAACTAATTGATGGCGTTGACACTACGATTGCTTCGTCTATGCGTAGATCGCTGAATACGCACCTCCATTTATGCCGCTGACCGTACAATATGTATCGTTGTCTTTTTCATTCAATCAATCGTGAAACTTCTATAGCGTATCTACAGGGTTACTAGTCAGAAGTGCTCTCGACCCCATCACGGCTGAAACTGAAAGGCACAGCTTTAAGTCGAGTTTGCTATAAAAAGGATGAGAGTGAACCTTGGGCACAAGCTTAACGCCAACGGGAACGTGTTCTAGAGCGAGGGCCAAACACTGAGAAGACACGACTGTACTTAGTATTTCTACGGGCAACTGGGGGCGACGATTAGCTCTCGCTCAGCAGAGTAAGACAGGCAGAGGCAGAGGTCAGACCCAACAAGCACCACCAGACCACAGCTGTGATATTGTCTAGGGATTCGCTGCTGAGGGGGAAGCTAGTTAAGCCCATCCGGCAAACAGGTGTATAGCCGGAGACTGTCTGTTCGAGTCTGAGGACGTTTATTGTAAATATCTGTTTGCTCATCGCTCTGTGTCTGTTCGGACCAGACATCGAATCCCAAGCATCTAAATTTCAACATTTTCGAAAGCTGCACGCAGGGCACCAGCTTCTTCACGAGCGCTGCGTCGAATCAAAGCTGTTGTTTAAGGGTGTAATGGACAGATTTCAGTCGGGTGATCAGACTTGCGGTCCTTGATATGGTTATAGCGCCGGTGAATATGCTGGTCTCCCTGACGTGGCTTTTGTGGGCGCTGAGAATGTTTCACAGATTTGCATTGTAACACAACATTACATTATATTACATTACATTATATTACATTACATTCTATTACATTGCATTCTATTACATTACATTCTATTACATTACATTACATTCTATTACATTCTATTACATTATATTACATTACATTACAAGTAGAGGTAGAGAAACTGCGGTTTCTATGTATTCAGGAAGGTCTGTGAATTCTTCAAGAGGTCAGCGTTCAGTTTGGGATTGAAAGCCATTGCCATGCATGGAGTAATAATTTGTGGCATCGGTTTCAGGACTGGTAGCTTACAATTTCACCGCAGTTGAACCTCGATGGTTTGCCTATAGGGGCCGTTCACATATTATATAACGCACAAAATCACCATTTTTGGCCCACTCCTACCCCTAACAACGTTATATAACAGCAGCTGTGATTCCCCACCCCTATATTATATAACAGATATGCTACCCACCCCCCTACCCCACCCCAGCCTATAAGCACATGAAAAGACATACAATCAACATAGTTGTATTGCACAATATGACACTTATATAACAATACGATGTTAGTTAGCACTTTAATAGTATGATTCAACTGATAATTGCCTTTATCCAATTCGAGAACTGCAGTAAAAATCATCATATGCGCAATTAGCAATGTAACAAAAGCTACCTTAAAGTTGTGTACTTTCTCGTGCCAATAATGATTAGACCGAATGTAGGGAGTTCCTCAGCATCTTAATAATCGCACTTTTAATGGCGCTAAATTCACTTGTATTAATTACGGTAACTAATTGGGTAGTCGACGATTGTCACCATGTATCTACATATATGCCTACTAATACAGCATGATAATACATGGTAGTGACGTACATCCTATTTAAAAACACCATTTTAGTTTCCCTCCTGTTTTGCACTAGAAATGAGCATTACAGTATCATACAGAATGGATTGGTTTAATATTGCACTATCAGGTAATTATCGACAACTGAACAACTCTTCCTATTTAATAGCGGATGACACAGAGTGTAGGCCTATACTACAACTGCAATTGGGTATTTAAGCAAACACATAAACTATTTACACATACTATAGAAAATGAAATCAAGCATTTTGATAATACGAACCAAAATAATAATTTCAAGTGAATTAATTTTAATTTAAACCACAATCATAACAAATCACACCGAATTGAATTTAAGAGCGTATAAAGCTATGCACAGGAAATTGTTAAAATTGTAAACAGAAAATTGTTAAGTGGATTTATAAATAATAACCAAGAACACCAAATCATTTTGCCAGGTGGCAGCTAATGGTGCTAGTTTTGATTCTCAACGTATTGTGAACTTCGATTAAACAATGAAGGTCCGTGGTACATGGAATTTCCAATTGGCAGGCAAACAGGCAAAATAGCATAAGCTGAAAAAAGTTTGTTATATAACAAAACCTTCAACCTACCCTCCCCCCCCACCCTACACAATATAACGCTAACAAAACAGGAACCCACCCACCTACACCTTGAGCGTTATTTAATATGTGAACGGCCCCACACTATAGAGACTGAGTCTTAAGGTCCGAACCTAACTTCAAGATTCAGTCTCTATAGGCAAAACCTTGAGGTTAGACCGACATTGCTGGCTTATCACCACACATATATCAAGCATTTTTAATTGATTGATTGATTGATTGATTGATTGATTGATTGATTGACACAGAATACAATGCCAGGCAACGATCGGTAACAACACTACTCGTTATAGTTCAAGCGCTCACAGCCCAGCGGTTTTTTCCCAGCTAATTACAGCGCTATCTTCGGCGATATTCAGAGCCAATTATAGTATGTCATTGGAACTAATTAACGGACACACATTGATGATGAGAGAATTGAAGTGACTTCGCAAAATCGTAGTGGTTACTATTTTTTGCTTTGAATTTTGTTGGCCGTCAAAAAACGTGAGTAAATTATTGAGTCAAACATGGTTTGACTCATTAAAAGTGATATAACTTTTGTTCTGTTTGAAATATTTTAGTAAATTTTGACCATTATATTGTAACGGGACGGGGCCTATTCGACAGTGACCAGGATGACGACTTGCAGCCCCGTCCGATATGGGGTAGTTCGAGTTGCAGTCCGCTGAATAAGGCTTCAGTGGTTTGCTGAAGACTAACCATTTAAGGTTTAAATAGCTCCTTCCTGAATGACGCGAGAATAACACACGCTTGTTCGATAATCCTCTTTTAATGTACAACGGAAAACAATACTTCTGTAGCGCCCATTCGGAAACAGTCCGTATCTCACCCCTCAATACGCCCTACGTCGATAACTAACGAGTAATTGCAACGTTACGTCAATGGCTGACGGCGACTACTATGCTACGTCAATGGCTGACGGCGACTATCGCAAATCTACGACGACTATATCCACGACGACTATATCCACGATGACTATCGCAAAGCAACGACGACTATTCGTGCTTCCTAGGAGCCGAGACTGCAAGGCCGAAGCCGAATCTACAAGGCTCCCTGATGACGATCTCCAGACGACGACGATCTTCCAGACGAACTCCTTTTATACTAATTTGCTGTAGATAGTGGATGATACACAGTAGATAGGAGGCAGTAGACAGTAGAGACTACACAGTAGATAGCAGATAGACTACAGTAGATAGGATACAGTAGATAGTAGATATCTACAGTAGATAGTAGATGGATTACAGTAGATAGTAGATAATACACAGTAGATAGGATACAGTAGATAGTAGATATCTACAGTAGATAGTAGATAGACTACAGTAGATAGTAGATAAGCGTATACAGCAGGTAGATACCACAGAAGAAAGAACACAGTAGACAGGCGTACACAACAGGCAGACACTACAGCAGGCCGACACTATGTAAGCGTACCCTTAAACCGTTACAGTATGTAAATATGAGTTAACTTACTGCCTGTAAAATTTCATTTGCTAGTCTCTACTTTTGGCCGAAATATTAGCAAATTGCCTGAGAGGGTTACTTGTTTAATGGCCCACCCTATACATGCAAAACAACCCTGCGTTGGATGGAGTGGAAACGATGAAGGCGACAGAATTCACACCTCATCCTGGGAATGCCGGAAAAATGTACTCAAAAGTATCTCAAAGACAAAGTACAATTAAATGCAACATTGATTTTAAACAGAAGCCAGAATATTAAAAGCACTTCAATTATGACAATTTATTCACGAAATCGCATACATGCGAAGCTACTTAGCCTAATTATCTATAGCCATAAATTTATTAATGCGTTTCGGTGAAAATGGAAATAATATAACAATCGCTGCCTAAATGTTTAAACATTAATTTTTTCACTGATTTGAATCGTTAAACGCAGAGGTCGAACCAGTTCGTAAATGTTGAACCGCCTCTTTATAGGATTATATTGTCGACTGAATAAGGGTATTTAGCTTCTATAGATTCTCAACCACGAGCTACAATGCGACGTTGGATTGTTTTTCCAGATGAGGGTAGGTTCAGCGAATAGCATGGATGATCTAGTACTCCGTTGCTTTGGGTGAATCCTTCTGGATGGCGCTCAGTCGAACGACTTCCTCATCGCGATCCAACGATGGAAACAGTCGGTGACAGCAACGGATGTTTCTCAGCTGAGAACGAAACTCGTCTCTTAACGACTTCAGAATTACGAAACACAGAATCGGTTGAAGGGCGATTGACAACGCGAAGACCAGTTCGATAACTACTCTCAATGCCACATATATGCCTAGTCCTACAGACCAAACACTTTGATGAAAAAAGACCAAGCCGAACTGTGAAAAGAAAATCATCGACGACAGAGTAACAGCGACGACTCTCATCTGCTCATCAAAAGCGGATCTCCCCTCGATCTGCGAGAATCCGAAGGCGCTGCCTTCTCTCTTTGTACACAGAATGATAAGCAGAATGATGGGTAGGAAGAAACCAAACGGTAGGACCCACATTATGATCGATTTGATAATGTTCTGAGGAAATAGATTATTTTAGAGCAATTTATGGAAAACCTGGACGAAGCAGCCAAAGTACGACAAGAGGCAGAGGGTATTCTATTCAAGTTGAATAGGCCTACCTTGGAAATTTGCATCTTATTGGTGTTCAGGTCTGTCGTCAGGGATAGGTTTCACCAGACAGCATAAAGCTGCAGAGCACAAACATGGATCTATAACCCTATAATCTATATATATATATATTATTAGTTCCTTGTTTTAAGATGAGTAGTTATTGGGTCCTTCTGGGTGCTGCTCTGTGCGGGCCTTCCCTTCCCTTACGCCCTATCCTTATCAGTGGCCGAGAGACACTCGCCTGTGGGACGGATGATATATAAAGGAAGTGAGAAGAGAGAGAAAGGTGGTTGGTTTTTGGTTGGCCTGGAGCAAGGAAGGGGACGGTGAAGAACGTGAGGAGTTGACGAAACGGAGGAAGGAGGTATGGGATTAGCGTGAGTGGTTGCGGTCGATCAACACTGATGAGAACAGAGGAGGCTGTCTCACGTACTACCGTTCCCTACTTTAGACGATATTCTCGGTAATCAATTATCCTCAGGTACTTGGTTACTTTTCCTATACGTTGGTTATTATCTAAATCCTTGGTGCTCTGATTGTGAATATGAACATATCTGACGTATGTAGATTAGTCATATAGTTCTCGCCTTTTTGTATTCCTAGTAATAAAGTTGGTTGTAATATATTATCTCTCCGAGAGTCTATTTTGACTAACTAGGGTTGAACAAATACAGCTTCGGCCGGGAACGATTGGAGATACTTGCAAGGTTAACAGTTGAATGGTTCAATCCTATGAAAGTGCGAAATCCTGAGTAAGGCATTATCCCGCAAAGATATCTTATGGTTAGAGCAAAGGTAATATGTCTAACGTCACCAAAAGAGGGGCCTTATAGATCTGAACACAGCTGAAAAGCTCTTATAAATTTTCAGGTCATTGGTTGGCAGTTTAAGTGATTATTTTGTGGACTTTGAGGACAAAAGGAAGATCAAAATTGTTCTTGAAAATGAGCTGGTGTACAAAGCAGATACCCAAAGAAAGAAAGATGGTATTTTGAAACTCAGAGGAAATGATGGCACTTTTAGAGATGTCAAGCCTCAAGGGACCCAGAGAAGCTTGAAGCCCACTTCATCGGTTAATACGGCTCTGGTTATAATAACAATGATAATTTTCATTTAATTAAAATTAACAGTAATAATAATATTATGATTTGGTGGTGATGTTCGTTGTTAGATAAACACACCAGTTGGCACACCGCAATGTGCCAACTGGTGTGTAGCAATTGATGACAAATTTGTAGAGTCAATCGTGGCTTTTATTATCATTATTAGGTCTACCAATGCTATAGCAGGGACTAATTAAATTAATATTGCGAGCCTTAGTCGAAGCAGCACTAATAGATCAACTTCAGGTAGACCTACAGTAGTAGATTTAGTAGTAATTATAGCAGAAGTAATTGAAGCTATGCGCACAATGTACGTGCTTTTAAGCGTAGCGATGGCCATGGTAGGACTATTTGCACAGAGCGCTAGTGTCAAAATGTTGCATGAATTATTGTTTGACTCGTTCCAAGGTTCAGGCATTGAGGCCGAACCAGTATCAACAGCACATTGTGAAGCATATTATCTGTTTGTTCAAACGTAGAAGACTCAGACATCATAATTGACCAGCTAGGTCTACGTATCAGACTACGAATTCCGAGAACAATACGTATCTGATGATTTATATAGCGCTTCTTACAATAATTTTTTATTAGCTATTCAGAAGCGCTCTAATCATGACAGCCCCGAGAAAATATGAAAGTCTTCAGGCAACGAAGGGATAGGGATAGGAGGCCAAGTAATAGCTTGCTACGTATTATGGGGGGGGGGGCGGCGGGCGGTTAGGTCATTCCACAAAGAAGGGCCCACGATGACAAAGGCACGGTGTTAGGTCCTAACAGTTCTTGCTCGTGAAACAAGGAGAGTTGATTCGCAGACCGGAGAGGGCGGGAGGAGACAGCAGAGGGAGACAAGCAATGAGCTTGGCTGCCGAGTTCATAACCGACTGCAGGGAGAATAATTAAAGGATGGGTTTTCTTTCGGCCATCCACGTGCGCACTCATCCCTTCCAATATCAGACAACCGACAGACAAGTGTCTGCTATGCGCCAGTTCAGCAACAGATGCCGCACTCTATATGTCCAGCCTTCCAACTTCTGTCTCCCTTCGACCGTCCGTAAGTGCAGATGCACTGTCACCGGCCAACAGAACCGGTAACCATATCTCTTGCATGCCAGGCGTTTTATCTTCTTCCTCATTCAGTCTATGGACCAGCGTTTCCCAAACTGTGTTTCGCGGAACCCTGGGGTTCCGTGAGGTGAAGACAGGGGTTCCGTGGAAAACTTTCAGTGTGAACAATATGCTTCGAGCAATTTATAATAGGCCAAATCATTAAAAAAAATTCATAGGGGACTTCCTACTTAACATCTGTGTATAACTGTATGAAAGAGAATTCATGTGTCATTGTCATCGATATTTCCATTATTATTACCCTAATCTAAGCCTAAAACTTTTAATTGTCTGCATTCTCAAACGTTTGTACATAGGCCTACAACAGACTATGTTTAGTTTTGGATGTGGGTTCCGTCACAACAAAATTTAGTTCAAAAGGGTTCCAACTTCCAAGGCCAAAAAAGATTTGGAAACGCTGATATATGGCCAGTTATCCAACATTATATAATTATTTTCGTGTATTCAATTCAAACAGATAAACTGCATTATGATTATGTTGTGTGTGTAACAGATGATAGGAAGTTTAACAGAAATCGAATTGGTCTGCTTATTGGTTGCCTCAAAATCGTCCATCTGTGCGGTTATTCATTTTAACGCTTGCCATCTAGCGATTGGAATGATTAGTCAACCTTAGTTACCTTACAGGTATCGAACCCGCGTCCTACTGATCTTCTTATCAGCGTCTTACCATTCATCCAATTCCTCACCCCAGGCTGCCCGGAGTCACTAAGGAAATGTTAGATTTAACTACTTGAACTATTTGAAATAAATAATATTCTTTATTTCAGGTTTTTACATTTGAAATCCAGAGGGGCATGCATGTGTCCCTCTTGGCTCATGGTGAGAACACCCACGTCAATCGGCACACGACACTTGTCTGCATGACGTGATAAGAATGACCACATGCAGTGGCACGCATGTTATGCGCACCTCCGACACGGGCTCTAATAATTGCAGGTCAGTAAGAATCATCTCACACGGTTGAGGTTGACAAATATAGGCCCTACTGCACGACCTAGGGCGAAAAACCTAATAAGGAAACCCGTTTTGATAAGAATGCTTAGGCTAATGGTGTTTAGATTGTCGAGTGAATCAATTTTATCAAAGGGTGGTTTATGCAGTTAGGTAGTTGTAAATATCTCCTACTTCTCTGTAGGCTCTATTTCAATTGTTTTCTCAGTTGCTTGTGGGTGCATCCTATTCTCACTTGTATGCGTACATTTTTATCGCTGTTAATTGTCATCTTTGCTCTTAGAGCTTTTGAGAGGTAAGCTCACTTGATATTGCGCTATAATCAGTGTTTGAATTGTCAAATTTGAACTGGGGAGGGGGTTGAAAATTATCCACATGCCAAGTTGTCCCAACCATAATTTGTAGGGACCTTAAACCTGTAAACAGAGGCTAAATTGTAAAGGGCGACAGTGGGTGGGTGTGTGGACCCGAATTTGATCTTATTGTTGTGTTTTGTTCAATCATCAGTTTTATGACATTTATCAGGGCAACATTGGCTGCTGACGTCAAATATAAACACCATAGGGGCTTACATTGGTATTTTACAAACAACATGCACATTTAAGCTGTTCAGGTAGTTATCATATTTGAGTCCCAGTTTCATTTACTACCAAAGTATACAAGAATCTGTAGTGCTGGCGAATTTAACCAAGATTGATCTACAGTAGGTATACTAATACACAGCAAACATTATTATGACCTTACCAATAATGAAGTGATATTAATGAAAACAGGACACCGTAGTAGTTTTCGTTAATTTTGAACTCTAGCAATTTCAACTGTTGGCAAGCCTATAGTTTTGTCCAGGGCTCCAGGTTTGCCAGGCTTCAACCAACTTATAACACACTTTTCGACATTCCAATGCGCGAGAGGAAGGACCATTAATACAAATACAAACCATAAAGAAGTCATCAACAGAATGTGTTAGTCAGTCTGTTTCTTTCCTTGGTACGATAGAGATTCATTTGACTAAGTCATCGCTCAAAATCAGCTCAAGATACAGGCAGCACTATCAAAGTAGCTAACTTAACTTGTTAGGTCTACCTAACATTGCACCATCACTGTTGTTGAACATGCCATACTCTTATGCAATATATTATGCTGCTTGTATTTCATTAAGAGGAAATTCTTTGCTTACTTTTGCGAACTGTTTTTCGCCACAATTGCTCTGTTGAAAGCATTCTGGGCCATGATGATTGAAGAGTGAAAAGATAGTCATTATAAAGGAGTGAAAATTGAGAAGAGTGGAGATACTCAAATTGTAACTGCCTAGAGGCCAGTTTTTCAGTCCTTTGGCCATTTTAGTTTATGTCAGAACGAGATTTCTCATACACACTAGCTTTTGATTCATCAGCCTTCTCAGCTAGACTGTCACATCATTTCAATTTAGTTATCGCTGGTTCAGTTTCCCCATCGCATTCTTCAGTAACCGGAAATCGCTTTGGCGGGAAAATCCAAACTTCTGCAAGCTCATTTATGCAGTGCTTAAAGAGGTTTGGTGATACATACCAACTACAAATTTAGGTCAGTGGCAGATTGCATACCACTGCTGTATGGCTTCACCTCAATACCATCCCAGTAGGTGCACGCAGCTGCTGCGCCCAGTGGTCACACAGCGTATAAAATGGTTAGAGGTCATGCCCTCTCTCTGACACTGCCCGAGACTTATATGTCGACCCCTTCGACGTGCTGACTGATGAGGCTTCAAGAAATATTCAGTATAATATTATCATCATCACCGAGCCACTTCATTATTACAGGCAAATCTGTATATTCAGAATAGTGCATGCACACGCAATTGCCTACTAGACAATTGTTATGTTACTGAAAATGTAACATGACGATTTTTTAAATAAAAAAATATCACAATTAAAGAGGCTTGGTGGTACTAGCACTAGTTAGGGACCCGATTAAGATACACCAAGCCACTGAAAGTTTAGCAGAGGGGTTTGCCCTGACCCCCAATGTAATTTTTGAGAATTAACTAGGGGGTTGAAAAACGAACTGGGTGGGTTGAACCCTCCCCCCCCCCAACCTCCCCCCCCCGACAATTCAATCACTGGCTATAATAAGTGTCCCCGAATACATGGGCACACTATATACGTACATAAGCTTAGAATATACAAAACGGAATGTTTGACTTGATAATAAAAAAATTAAAATTCGAGTTGACTACGAAAATTTTTGGGATTTCAATTCTAAACGTCGACATGAGGCAATTATTAAGAGCCTAAAAGAAACCGCCAGACAAAGTCGTTCAACCGAGACTCCGATGGTTGGTCACTGTAACATATCGCTGACGTACACCATTGATAATGATGATGATGATGATGATGATGATGATGATGATGATGATGATGATGATGATGATGATGATAATAATAATAATAATCGCGGGCGTCCGCAGAGGCGCAGGGTGGCGGATGTGTGCCCTTCTGGATTTTGCGTATATTTGCAGAGATTGCAGAGAAATTTGATAATTTGGTTATTATGATTATTTTAACACACATTTTTCAACGTGGTGTTGGGAAAACTCCAAATTATGTAGGCAATTATTTAAAAGTAACAATAGAAGCATAAAATTAATAATTAGGAGACCTAAAATATGTGTCCAAGGTTTCATCGCCGAGACGGGTTCGCAACTTGGAACAGATAACACCGACAGCAGAAAACGCCTGTTCAGCTTCAATACAGTCTGCTTGCTATAGGTGTTCAATCAAAAAATAATGCCAACATCGTCAGAAATACAGAAAAATACGTGAACCTTACTGCGCACAGTTAAGAAATCTTCTAGCATACTTAGCCTATTAATTTTGGTCATATATCACACATGAAATATACAATATCATATTCATTTATAGGCCTAAATAAAATAAACTTCTGCATCGTGTGCTCCATAAATAATTATAAAACCGAAATTCCGGAAGTCATGTTTGAAAGATTCCGGACATTCGGAATTTATAAAATACCGGAATTTTCGGCATTGCAGAAATTCCGGAATTGCAATCTCTAGTAGTTGGTTACCGTGACTGCGCGCGATCGTACCTCGGCGCCATAGAGTTCTCGAGATTGAGATACTATTCTCTGGACAGCCCATACTGACACGACGCAGCGCTCGTGAATAAGCTGGGGCCCCGCGCTTATTAGGCTAACGAGTATCTCATAAGAAATGATAAAAATACTATTATAAATTTTATTTCACACTTTCAAGTGTCATCCTCTCCTATTCATGCGCCAAATAATCATTGACGCCAAAGGAAGCAGTGTCTATTCGTCATACGTCCTCTGGTATAATGTGAATGATGGCCATATTGTATGATGGAATAACAGATTAACACAATAGAAAGTTTTATTATAATCGGCAAAACCATACTATACATTTTTCGTCCAGATTGTCGCTTATTTTTGTGTAAAAATCGGATGAACGCAGGATTTTTTATTGTTGCCGTGGTTAACGAACGTCGGCCAGAATGGCCTTAGAGCTCGTCTAAGACTGTCGACCATATTATATCACAACGTGCATAAGTAGGAAACGGTCCTTCGATGATTCTGTTCGTCATACTGCGTTATTATTATTGTTATTAGTCACTTTGTTAATCATAGTTAATCTTTCGCTAAGTCGAATTATAGGCGTTGTTTGTGTTATCATTTAAGTAAGTTTGTGATTCTGAAGTGACCGGCTAGAGAAAATCGCTGTGTTCTCGAGAGCGGCAGTTTAAACATTATCCGATTTACTCGACTGTGTTCTACAAATAAAAACTCGAACTGCGTGAGTATCTAGTATCGTATTCATTACATAGTCTGACTTATGAAGTTATGACCATTGAGTGTTTGACCCGTTTTTTGTATATCCATTTTGTTAAGCAATTCAATTTCGCATGGGACCTACATGTCAGTGTTGGTTTACATGTGTTGAAGTTTACATAGGTTTCGAGTTACCATAGAAGTTTATGCCACTGTAAAGGAAGAGTGGTGCTTCTGCGGCCGAATCTTCAGCCATTGTGCTGCTAAAGATGTTTCACGTATATCTAAAAACGACACTAACCTGACTAAAAGCCACTCACAGTGCCTAACTGCCCCTCATGATGCCTATCCAGGTCCTAATCATCCCTCATGACACTTATTGAAAGAAGTTTGGTATTTTTAATGGTGCACATGTGTCAAAGGTTGTTGACCATGATTCTTAAATCCTATTCTATGGGTAATCTGTTGTAAAGTGGGTAGTGCTGTACTGATTATAGAGATATCGGATATCGGCAAAATAATTGGCGCCGATATTAAAAAATTTATTTTTCAATTTTATAATATTTTCAGTTTTTAAGACAAAATGACGATAACAAGATCATTGGGTCTGTGAAGGACAGCATTCCGTTCGCTTCCCATAGCGTGGGAAACTCGGGATTCTACTTAGACCACCCAGTAACCATTGTGCTAGACTGCCAGTACTGTGGGAAAGTGTCTACAGCAGTAGCTTGTTGTGCAAAGTGAGTCATAGTGCCTGCTTAATTACCATGGGCACAATTGTGTCATTTTAGGCCAAATTAGCAAGTCCTAAAAGTGACCTGTGGGAAGGAGGGAATTGCATCATTGGCATGTTAGAAGAAGGCATCTAGTTACATAGATTATCTTTCCTCTCCTCCGTCATGCAAGGTCGACAGCGGGCGGTGTGCCTAATCTGTATTGGCTGCCTAGGATTAGTCCCGAACTACATGTATACATCTCCTGCGGAGCAAGTGTTTTGCTTGTATCACAACTATAGGCAGTAGCAGTAGGTCTATCTTTTGTAACTGGACATCTTGGAAAACACAATGAAATAATTGGCTAAATAATGGGGTATCGGCAAACGAATAATCGGCAATAATCAATATCGGCATAATCAACAAAGAGCGATATGGGTACAGCTCTAAAAGTAGGTCATGTAATTGAAGTCAACAGATTACAGATTCAGAATTAGGATTTGATGGCATTGTGAAATGAAACTCCATGAGTCATCTTGTTACATTGCATTACCCTACATTACGTGTGATGACTTTATTCCGTTGCTGAAGGTACGTTGAATGAGATGAATTTGTTACATTGTGAGAAGGTCCTACAATACAGGTGATGATTGTAATATTGCAGAAGGTCCTGCATTACTTATTACTTGATGTGAAATTGCTACATTGCAGAAGGTCCTACAGTGCATTAGATGACATTGCTACATTGCAGATGGTCCAACAGACTTTGCATTAGCCTTCATTACATTATATGAGGTTGCATTACATTATTTTGGCCCTACATCCCATTAGTCCGCTTTGCACTACGATGCATTACATTACGTAACAGTTCAAAAACTGCTGTAAGATCTTGTAATCTGAATTTATGGGTTTTGAATTGAGAAATTGAAATTTAGTACTAGATATATGTGTATATAAACTGAGTATAATAATAATGATAATAATAATAATAATGATTATAATAAAAGAGATAAAGTAAGATTGACGAATAACAAGCTGATATATTTTATTAAGAGTGTACCAACACTGGTGTCTGGCGATTGTTATCACTGATGTGGATGGAATACTTACAGATCGTGTGGCCTATACCAGACAAAACAGTTTAGACCTTTAGTGACTATAATTATTTCAAGCAATATTTAATAGCATGTTATTATTATTTGGTGTACCCAAGGTGTAAATTGTCCCTTGGGCTCCTTGATACTATCCAAGGAGTAAGAATGATTTTGGATCTCACTGTCCTCGTTCCCTATTGAGATCCATACAAGTGCCTAATTGGGCAATGAAACTCTGTGTGTAAATTTATTATTCGTTGCAGAGATTTATATAGCACCCAGTCAAGGCTACTACTCAGGAGCGCTCCCGGCTCCAGCACGTTTAAAAAGAACAGTTTTAAGGCAAGTATAAAAAAAGTTAACTCATGGCGACAACCGCAACACCAACGGGAGCATGTTCCAGAGCGAGGGGCGAACAACTGAGAAGGCACGATTATGCTTAGTAGTTGTACGGGCAAATGGGACAGTGAGCATGCCTCGCTCAGTAGAGCGTAGAGAGCGGCGACCCAGTACACTCAAAGTAGAGTAACAGAGATCACGAAGATAGGCTGGGTGAGACCTAACAAGGACCGTCATACCAAAGAGATGATACGGTACGAGATTCGCTGTTGGAGGGGAGCCAGTGGAGCACATCCAGCATATAGCCGGATACATAGCCAAATTTAGGAATGTGTCCAACAAGACGTGCAACAGAACGCAGGATCCGCTCCAAGCACCGCAAACACCCAGCTGGAAGGCCTGCATAGAGTGGAGTCTGGAGTTAGTGAGCGGGAAACAGTTTGAAGCTGACGCAACTGGTAGTAAATATATGGTAGATGTATTGAAAGAGGTGTTTTGTCTTACACAACCCACCAGAAATTACAAACAAATGACGAACCATGTGATATCATTATTATTATTATTGTTACCGGTATTGTTATTGCTATTGTTTATTATTGTTGTTGCTGTTGTTGGTTGTTTTTGTTGCTGATGTTGTTATAAGTATAGTTATTGCATGGTTATTACGTCTATTTAATAATGCATGTGCTCAACTAGTAGTTATTCCTTCCCTGATTTTTAAAATTCGTTTATTTAGTTCAAACTAATAAACTCCAGTTGTTTGTTTGATTGCATGTAATAATTGTGATTAGCAATATCTATCATCTTTCTGCTAAGCTCTGTATTTGATGCTGCCCCATATCAATAATAATAACAATGCTTATTATTGCTAACAGCATTTAACTGAGGCGAGATCGAAATAACCTCGAGCTCTCATGGGACGAACACATGAGCAGAGTAAAATGTTAGCTTGTCCTTTGGGAGTAATATCTAGTGTCACCCCTTTAGAAATTTATAGGTCATTGTAAAATCAAGTTATTTGGCTGAGCTAACTCTTTCAACAGTATATTCATTTAGCTATAAAGAGTTTTTTTTTGCATTAAAGTTGTGTTATTATTTTATTGTTATTTTTTGTCCCAAAGCAGGAATACTTCTTAAGGATTTAAACAGAGTAAAATGGAAATTATCACTTAATATTTGAATATTATTATTTCTACAAAGAAGAAATAATTTCTAATATTAGTTATATTATTTTCCTATTCTTCTGTATACTCTTCCTTTTCCTATTATTATTATTATTTTTATTATTATTATATTTAAGACAAAGTGATTATTATCCCTCAGGAGGCTAAAATTTCCAGAGACAGTTAATAGCATTATGATGATGATTGTGATGATGATGTTGTTTTCGTTATGCCATCATGATAATGACCGTCGTATTGTCGTGGGTTTAGAGTTGGCTTCAATGTACCATCCGATGCATGTAGAACATAAAAGGCCTTATTTCTGTTCTAGGTCGTCATAACGTGATACTGATGCTGCCCAAGGGACGATCGCATTTTCTTCCTTGCGCAAAAACTCATCCATCAGCACACACCAAATGCCAAATACGTTCGGTGTCTGGTAGCGTCCGATAGTGTCTGGTGGTGTCCGATAGACATCGGACATGGCGACTGGTTCGAACGTCTGACAGATCTTATCGACTTATTTCTTGATCGTCATGTGCGCCATTATCGACGAATGCAACAAACCTGAATGCCACCAAAGGACACGTCTCAATTCTGTCTGCAGGAATGCTGGCTGACAGGAAGTCCTGGTTGAGGGGCAATCCATGGTGAGGGGAGGCTTGACCGAGGTGAAGTGCCAGCTGAGGGGGAAACACTGTGTTGGGGAATTATCAGCCAAAGGAATACTGGATTAAGGGAAATACCAGCCAAGTCCTGGATCAGGGAAAATACCAGCCAAAGACAATTACCCGATTAGGGCAAATCCAGCCGAGACAAAAAAGCAGCAGAAGGGAAGCACCGGCCGAACGGAGACACTAACCAAAGAAGGGCGCCGGCTGTGGGGATACTCTGGCCGAGGGAATTTTGCGGCCGAGGGGAAACACCGGCGCGGGGAGGCGATGTCATCGAAACGATGCGAGAACCGAACGTACAATGTCGCCGTCGTCGGGCTTTCCGGAACGGAGAAAGAGAAGGGTGCTTGCGGAATCGGAAAGTCATGCCTTATCAACCGGTTCATGCGCCCAATGGCCGACGAGTACTACACGGACCACATATCCGTTCTGAGCCAGAGCGACTTTGCCGGACGCGTAGTCAACAACGATCACTTCCTCTACTGGGGCGATACAACAAAGACGGACGACGGATTCGACTTTCGGTTCCACGTTGTGGAGCAGACGGAGTTTATTGATGACTCGTCGTTCCAGTCATTCCGCATCGGAAAGACGGAACCATACTACAAGCGATGCGCCATGTGCAAGCTCCAGTCGGCGGAGAAGCTCGCATACATCTGCAAGAACCAGTTGGGTAGGTGATGGGATTAGCCACTGGATGTTATTCAATCATTCATTTGAATATTTATATAGCAACCCACAAGAAGTCCATTTGGGGGGGGGCGCTCCCAGTCCAGCCATAGTAATTGTTGCCGTGTAAACTGTTCAGAGGTGTGCTCGGCTTGGCAACCCTGAGGAAAATAAGAGTGTCTTTGGGCAGCAAACGGACATGGAGTCTGAGAACCCTGCCGATGGCTTAGATAGGGTGAACAAGGGTAGAGTTTTCCAAAAGAGGGGACCACAATACTGTCATGATAAGAATAATTTTTCTGTTATTACACTGATTCGTATGTAGAATATGCATCTAATCTGATGACTTCTCTTTGGACCTGGTACCCCATTGGTCATAGGGCTTCTGTTGAAACCTCCTCCTCCTTTGGGGTGGTTACTCTGTAGGGCTCATGGGTTGGGACCTGTCATTTGACTATCATCATTAACAGTTTACTCACTGAAGTTCGCCCAGTTCCACTTGCCCAGACGGCTTTGAATTTTCTTTAACATTAACGTTACACTTTTTTCCATCTGACTGATAACTGCGTGAAAGTGCCCTTGAGGGGCTGTTGAGATGCGTTTTGCAATTACTCTGTTGCACTCATTACATTACCTTTGATAAGTCTATCACTGAGGCCATTGATTGATGCTTGATCCTTAGATTGTGTCGCTTCATAGTTGCATATTCATTTATTTAGAAAGAAAGCTATCTGACAAAATGCTTAAACGCCAACATGAGTGACGATGGACAATAAAGGTAGCAAGGGTTAAATAACAAACTAGTAGACATTTTTACATAGTCTGTGGATAAGTTGAGAGTTGTCTTTGGGTGGGAGGGCATGGTTGTGTGCTCTAGGTCCTAACTGGTGAATGGTAAGGGGACGGCGTGGGGTAGGAGTTGCATAGTTGGTGATGATAAATGTTGATGATTATTATTATATACACTGCTGCAATTATGTCTAGGACATGAGTCGACATTCACTTTGAGTGACTCGCAATAAAAATCAGAATTTGTTGGATTGCTGGGTTGATATCCAGAAATTGCAACCATTACTATTGATGATTATAAGACAAGCCTTGTACATAGCAAGAAAACGTCGTCTGTCTGTCGGTTGGGATGTTTGAAGTGGCAGATGCATTTAATTCTCGTCTCTAGAGGATGTTTTGAAGGGCAAAGTTTCAAGATTGGAAAAATGTCTTCATATCCATGGCTACCTCTCTGTGACAGAGAGAGAAAGGGTGTGTGAGACAGTGATACTGAGTGATACTAAGACAGACAGAGAAATAGACACACAGACAGAGAGAGAGAGAGAGAGTATGTCCTTGTTTCTTTTAAATAAGGACTAACTAGGAGACATTCCTCCAGACTGAACATCTCCACACATCTGAAGGACTAACAATAGGAACCAGAGTTTCACCACCACTTTTGACAACAGAGGCCGTTGCAGTCAACAGCAATCTGCTTGGCATAGTACAGCACTTACAGCTTACAATAGGCTAATGAACCCAAATGAATTTATAAGAACTCGTTGAGACCACTCACTCATTCAGATAAGAGCAGAGCCAGAGAAAAGTAGAACTTGAAATGATATACAGCAGAAACAACAACATCTATGGGGAGTGACTGTATCAAATGCATCACTCAAATCAAGAGAAGAGATCATGTGGTGCCAGAGTCGGTTGAATGAAATATGGTGTTGAGTGTGTCATCATGTCAACATGAGCAATCACATTGGAATGATGTTACTATAATTTACATGCAGATTAAATTTTTTTTAAATGAACTGAAATTTGGAGTTGGTCTAACTAAATCCCTGGAGATAACTTGCTGTAAATAAGCGTTCAGACATTTTCGGTGTGTTTGCTCCGATTGGATAAATGAAGTGAAATAGGTTTGTTAATTTCATGGGCCACACAACCTTTTTAAGATCAGACATTTCAATAGAAGTTACACATGAACAGTATTGAAAGCCAAAGGAAAAAGGCTTTAATAAAGAAGAGATTAAGTTGTGACGTGTGTAAAGGTTAATTTGGCCAATGTTGTTATATAAAACTACTTAATTACAACAGTAATAGTGACTGCATTAATTTTCTTGATAGAGACACATCAGTCTGTCATGAATTCACTGGACATGGCATCCTGACGTCTTTTTAAGGATTGTTCTTCTGAAGACAAAAAAAAACTTTGGCAAAGACGTCCAACCCAATTCCTTCTTATCTGTATCGGGTTGATCTGGCCTTATCAGTGATCCTCTCTGTCTGTGTCTCTGTAGATATCTCTCAATCAATCTGTCTATTTGTCTTTCTTCCTCTGTCTGTGTTTCTCTCTGTGTTTACTGCTCTGACTCTCTATGTCTTCCTCTATCTTTCTCTGTCTCTCTGTCTCTCTGCATCCATGAGAAAATATCGCATCCAGATTGTTCTTGTTGTAAACTATCTGTTTGGATCCTTTTCTGGAGTTAATCAGTTCATTCATGTGTAACTGTCTCATCCTCTTTCAATGTACACACTTGTCTGTGTATAACCATGTTCAGTTGTTCATTGCGTAACCAATTAGACAATATCCCCAGAGTACCAAATCCGAGTATTTGGATGCGCTATTTGCCGGATCTGGGTACGAACCGAATAGTAGTGGCAACTCTGGCCCAGCAAGTACTATCCGCAGGCAAAGCTTAACATTTTTGAATTTCGTCACTTTTGCTGTTTCGCGTAATGAAAAATTATCAAACTAAATATTTGTGGCTGTATTAACTACTAGTACGGCTTTGGTATTGTTAACCCAATCACAGACTATATTCCTGCGTAATCAATTTTATTTTGCATTAAAACTTATAACGGGGCAAAGGGTAGAGATCAGATGTACGTACGCATGGGAGAGGTGGTTGACGAAATGTACGCAGTGCAACAGGGGGAGCGGTGTCCAAAAATCCGATTCGTTTGCGTATATAATATGTGGATGGGCCCTTAACATTATTAGCTATCAGCTGGTGTGTGCTCCGAGATATTTTCCTCACCAATTTTACCATTCCCTTTCTGCCACAACATTGCGTGCTCTCAGATCCTCCAACTGGCTTGACTGTTTCGTTCCTTGTGTTACGATCATGATGGCTACATCCAGATTCTTAGCCATCAGCAATCTCTCTCTATTGAATAAGCTTTCGAATTCTCTATGTTCTACCAGGATCTCTGGTGGCATATGTACTTCTTTCAGCACACACTGAATGTTACGGGCTGACCGCTCTAACCAATCGGCCACACCGGGCACAGTGGCCGATCGGTTAAATACGAGTATAGTATGAACGAATTAAGAAAAGTTAAAACTGGAGTCGAATTTCACTGTCGGCAGACATGCGAGGTGTCTGTTACACCATATATTTGATCCTTGCCTGGGAACTTTCCCTTTCTATTTTACTATGAAATTTGTGGCCGAGGCTGGACTCGGGGCGCCTCTGTGTAGATTTCTTGAAGAGGCGCTATATCAAGTTTCATTGATTGATTGATATACGTCTAATCGACCACGTATACTACAGTTTCTTCTGATGTTGTCACAGGTCTTGAGCATGAGTTCGAGCAGAAGATGCTCCCAGAGGGACGTATCGCGATCGACGGCTTCCTCTGCCTCTTCGACGTCAGCCAGGTAGCACACCGTCCCATCGAACGCCAGGTTGACTACACGGCCTGCATCCTTCTCCATCTCATCAAGACGAAGAAACCGATCGTCCTCGTCACGACGAAGAACGACGAGGCCTACCGTCCGTTCGTCAGCGAAGCAGAACGCCTAGTCAACCGGAAGGAACTAAAGGAGCGCGGCGCAATCCCAATCGTAGAGACGTCGGCTCATGATAATGTCAACGTTGAATTTGCGTTCCTCACGCTCGCGTACATGATCGAGCGGAGCAACAAGAACCGACCGAAACTTGTCGCGTATGTGGACGCTGCCCGAGCGTGTCGCGAGGTCATGGACGTTGCCCGTGAGGCGTACCAGAGTCTTGTGCGGTCGCACGTTGGCGACTACAAGGCGTCGTGGCCGGTCGTTGCCAAGCGGCTGCAGAGCGACTCAGACTTTGTGCATTTCGTTGAGCTGTTTGGGACGGATCAGGCGGTGAAGTTGTTTCGGAAACATGTAGGGTTTCTCAAGGAGGAGTTTGTTCGAGGCAGGCAGGCCGTGTATATGCACCGGTTGGAGGCAACCCTTCGGGACATACTACCGGATCTGGGCATCATATCCGACAGGTTCGTTGTATCTTCATATTGACTTTCTCATTCGTCTTTCTAAGGTTCTTCTCTCTCCTCTTCAGTCACTGCTCAAAACATATGCTGGACTGATTGTCCGTTTTCCAGTTTCTCTTGCGTCTCTACCTTTATGTTTAATAATGAACTTCATTGACTCCCTTTCCATGCTTGCAAACAATTTATAATTCTAGTTATGATCTTCAAGGCTTAGAAGGGTTTTGCCCGAATAATATCTGGTTGATGTAATACTTGGTCCTCATTCTGGTTTTTTCCACCGTCCACTTCATTTGCTCAATATACTTGACCTCTTGGCTTCTCGAAATAGAACATCGATCTTTTGCTTCAATTGGTCCCTCTCTGTGGAATGCACTTTCTCCATCTGTTTGTTCTGAAATTCTATCTGGTGGTCTCTCAACCTCTCTTGCTTTTCTCAAAACCTCTTTTTGCGAGGCCTGTGCACTGGCAGCGCTTCTGAACGGTTCACACTACTAGAAGCGCTTTATAAACACAATAAAATTTTGTAGTGGTAGGACTGTTGGTCTGGGGATCTACGTGTATTTCCTCGGAATAGAGATAGGTTCTAGATTTCTGCTGCACGTGCTCTGGTATTGTTAATGCACTGTCGGTGGAAAGATGAGATGGCGAGGGAGGGGACTGACCTCAAACCCCCTGCATGTGCCAGTGCAGCTTAAGTTTAGCCAGATTTTTAATAAGTAATTGTAGCTGTAATTGTATCTGACATCTATATAAAATCTTCGATCTAGTAAAGCTACTGTTAAATAGAACATACTTGAGGCACTTGATAAACTGTGACAGGAAGAGACTAAGGAACCACAGCTCGTGAGAAAGGCGATCCCAGTTGGTTGGTCCAGCTTAGGCAGAGCCACTGGGTTGAGCTGGTGCAGTATGCTTAGGAGGAGTGACTGTTAGGGGACCATCCAAGGGCAGCCGACGACCGAAGGGTGGATGCAACCCTTGACCAAAGAGACTGAAATGCAAAAGTCCCTAATGCATGATGTAGGAGAGCCAAAGACAATAATGCACATGAGGCCCTGGATCTTAAACTGAATGCACGGCTCAATGTATGCATGTATGTATGTGTGTGTCTGCTCGTGTATGGCTGTATGTATGTGTGTGTGTCTGCTGGTGTATGGCTGTATGTATGTTTATTTTACTGTATACGCAAATGGATGCTTAGCTCGGAGTGGCTTCCAGATGGCTGGAGAGTACTTGCACCTAAGCTGGAGAACCAAATGCGCCCAATGGCCTCATCCTGTCTCTTATTAGCCACGCCAACTCTCTGCTTTAGTCATACGCCCAACGGTGACACATACACACCCTACGCCTGTCTGTCTCTTTGTCTATCTCTGTCTGTCTGTGTCTGATTGCGTGTATATACCTGGTTAAACAAGTGTTTTTTTTGTGTGTGTGCATTTATGTATGCTTGCGTGTATATAGAACATTGTAGGTATGTATTAATGTATCTATATCTGTCTCTGTTTGTCTCTGTCTGAGAGAGCGGCAAAGCATGCGTAGGCTTTAGGCATCTCTCTCTGCCATTGGGAGATGTGGGTGGATGATGCTAGTCGATGATGGGGATACGGATGCTGGCACCGAGTTGCTGTGCGTGGCCTACACACCATGTCATGTCTAGCCATGCTAGACATTCATGCAGCCTAATTCTCCCATTGTATTTGCTTACATATATATATATATATATATATATATATATATTGATTATATATATATATATATATCCACCGAAGGGTGGATGCAACCGTGTCTTGTTGGTTCTTGATTTGTGGACATAGCAGTTGTTCAGATTGAGGTTCTTTCATAGACTACGGCCACTTGCTGGACTTTTATGAAAATTTGATAAATTCATGAAGCAATTATGTGTATTTATTATAAAAATCTAATTAAAATTGCTCATTTATTAACAATTTAGGTAATTGTTTCCATCTCTAGTACATAAATTTGCATGCGTACATGTTTATAATATTGTCTCGTTTATTCAAATTAAACTGGCATACCGCAGTATATATATATATATATATATATATATATATATATATATATATATATATATATATATATATATATACGTCAGTATACATCAGTGAATCAATGGAGAGCAGATGGTTGGTAAAAACACAAAGAAACTGACCCTAAAGGGACTGATCGCCCTTTGGCAGGGACACCCTTTATAAAATTAGTAGAAGCACGGTTATGCTAGTGAGTTCAAGACAATGAACAGGAAACTTATTAGTTAATTAATGGGCACACAATTATACAAGGGTAATATAATTACATACTGTGAAAGAAAAATCTATGAAGCTAATGAAGAGTATGATTTTAAGCAAGACAACTCATCCAATGAATGAGAGAATTATAATTAAAAAAATTATTCTTGACGTTTTTTATAAACTTTAATATAATATATATATATATATATATATATTTACGTGCTAGTAATAGGTAAGTGCTAACTGATCAATTATATTATTATTGATTATATTATAATCGATTGGATGAACAGCTAAGTCTGACTGATAGCTGTTGCCTAATTGATACCAATTTTTCTGAAAATATAATAGAATAGAATATAATGAGTCTGAAGACCGTTTCAATGACTTGTTTTCTGGGTTAGTAGGCTAAGTGATGCACTTATTAGAGACGTGTTAATGTTTGCATAGTGCAATAGTCAACTTCTGTAGCATGTCTTGACTGATATCGTGTCTTGTTGCTTCTTGATTTGTGGACATAGCAGTTGTTCAGATTGAGGTTCTTTCATAGACTACGGCCACTTGCTGGACTTTTATGAAAATTTTATAAATTCCTGAAGCAATTATGTGTATTTATTATAAAAATCTAATTCAAATTGCTCATTTGTTAACAATTTAGGTAATTGTTTCCATCTCTAGTACATAAATTTGCATGCATACATGTTTATAAATATTGTCTCGTTTATTCAAATTAAACTGACATACCGCAGTATTATTACACGAGATAATAGTAAGACTGTAACTGATGGTAACAAGTTTAACAGGAGTCAAATTTAACTGTATGGCAGCTTGCAAGGTATCTATCTATACTTTTGCTCATTTAGTAATGCCACCTAGCGAATGGAAGAATTAGTCAACCTATGGTGCTAGCAGGTGATGGACCCGTGTCCTTCTGATCTTCATGCTAGTATCTTACTGCCATTAGCTGCCGTCTCCCTGCCCCTCTACCATGTCTACCCCCTCTACCATGTCTACCCCCTCTACCATGTCTACCCCCTCTACCATGTCTACATATTCATATTCACCACAAGCGCATTGCATTGACTGGCTGATTTTTTGTACTATGTTAACCCTAAGTTCCCAAACAGTGGTAAAACGTGTCTGTTTGTGGCTCTATGAGATAGCCCCATGGGCGATCGATAGGGTATTGTCCTGCGCGGTGCACCACACATGGTGCCTCCTGAGTATACATATCTTGAAGGGGCGTTAGAAATGCTCGATAACATTACATTACACATACATAATTACATGCATACATGTACACTGTACTATGATTGTACACATTCAGAGATGGTGTATCATGTGGGGTTTGGTAATTATCTTAAGTCCCCTGTATAATGTTTGCCCACTGTATGTTGTGTCCTCAATCCTCATATAGTTGCTAAAGGTCCTACGCTTGAGCTCTGATCCAAGCTGCGTATCTCATCGTTAGTTTTGTTCTGACTACGGTCTACTGTTTATTAATGTCTGATGTCGACTGATTCGTTGGTGAAGGTTATAGGCTTACGTTGAGTTTCAAAATAACGATCGAATATTTAAATTTATCGAAGCCCTAGAACCTTTAACTTCACTCGGCAGTATCATCTGCCATTATATACTAGGTTTATTTTCGTAATTGTTCTTAAAGTAATAATGGGGAAACCGTTACCCCTATAGTGTGGCTTTTAACCACCCAGGTGTCTGCCTGTGTCAGAGGTTACACCTGAGGCAGTGTACTCGTGTTGGTGTATACTTGGCAGCAGGGAGTAACGCTGTGCGCTGTGGCCCTGCAATGCCACCAGGTGGCGTTGAGACCTGTTTATGTCTATAGACAGAGCCTTGTCAATTAGCTGTACTTGAAATGTAGCCGTGTTAACCCTTAGTGCTCCCAGGCCATGCACCCCTTACTCCTATCTGCCATACAGCTTTCGTGGCATCTCGAAACCTGATTACCTACTTACCTACCCACTGGCACGACTGGACCTGCATACCTACTGACTGTTGTACTGAAATACCCCCTGAGTCATCTAACCTTACCTTTCTACCTATTTGGATATGGATAGGTAACTGGTATCTCTAATTGCACTGGCAATGCTTCTGAAGGGTTTATGCTGTTCCATGAACCGATACAATATATTATGCCTATTGGCCTATTAGTTACCTACCTACCTATTTCCTTACCCTATGACCCAGTAGTTGCCGGCCTATCTACTTAATGTATTGGTTACCTACCTATTTACCTATGTACTGATCTACTAGTTGCCTATCTACTAACTTAACTGCCTACTGACCTGAATGCATAAATGTAATGTGGTCTAACATTTATGTAGCACCGATTGAAGATGTCTACTCGGAGGCGTTCTCTATGCTAGCCTAGATAATGTTGAATGTCATTACTAACGAATATGCCACTACACTTAACAGAATATATACCTACCTATATCTACCTACCTACCTATATCTACCTACCTACCTAACCTACCTATATATACCTACCTATATCTACCTACCTACCTACCTATATATATACCTACCTATATCTACCTACCTACGTATATATACCTACCTATATCTAACTACCTACCTATATCTACCTACCTATATCTACCTACCTACCCATTTATACCTACCTATATCTACCTACCTACCTATAAATACCTGCCTATATCTACTTACCTAGGTATATATACCTACCTATATCTAACAACCTACCTATATCTACCTACCTATATCTACCTACCTACCCATTTATACCTACCTATATCTACCTACCTACCTATAAATACCTGCCTATATCTACTTACCTAGGTATATATACCTACCTATATCTACCTACCTACCTATATATACCTACCTATATCTTCCTACCTACCTATAAATACCTACCTACCTACCTATATCTAACTACCTACCTATATATACCTACCTATATCTTCCTACCTACCTATAAATACCTACCTACCTATATCTAACTACCTACCTATATATACCTACCTATATATACCTACCTATATCTTCCTACCTATAAATACCTACCTACCTACCTATATCTAACTACCTACCTATATATACCTACCTATATCTTCCTACCTACCTATAAATACCTACCTACCTACCTATATCTAACTACCTACCTATATATACCTACCTATATCTTCCTACCTACCTATAAATACCTACCTACCTACCTATATCTAACTACCTACCTATATATACCTACCTACCTATAAATACCTACCTATATCTAACTACCTACCTATATATACCTACCTATATATACCTACCTATATCTACCTATCTACCTATAAATACCTACCTACCTACCTATATCTACCTACCTACCTATATATACCTACCTATATCTACCTACCTATATCTACCTACCTATATCTACCTTCCTGCCTATATATACCTACCTATATCTACCTACCTACCTATATATACCTACCTATATCTACCTACCTACCTATAAATACCTACCTACCTACCTATATCTAACTACCTACCTATATATACCTACCTATATATACCTACCTATATCTACCTACCTACCTATAAATACCTACCTACCTACCTATATCTAACTACCTACCTATATATACCTACCTATATCTACCTACCTACCTATAAATACCTACCTACCTACCTATATCTAACTACCTACCTATATATACCTACCTATATCTACCTACCTACCTATATATACCTACCTATATCTACCTACCTATATCTACCTTCCTGCCTATCTACCTCTATCTGACAAACTTCATTCTTTCTCCCACTTATAGCCTACCTGTTTCAAATGCTTATGGAATTGTTTGCCTACTTGATCCATCTGGCTGTCTGTCCAACTTGCATATAAAACCTCTGTGGGGTGGTGGATCATTGTAGTGACTTTTAAAACTTTATATGGTGTTGATCATTTTGGTGATTTTAGTAACTCACAAAGAAGTGATGATGATGATGATGATGATGATGATGATGACGATGACGATGACGATGACGACGACGACGACGACGATAGGCCTAAATGATGATGATGATAATGATAAACGATGATGGTGATAGACGTTTGTCGTCGTTTAAATAGGAAATGATTTGAAATGATTTAAACGACATCGTTGGTCCATATATCATAAGGGCATAAACTGCCTCCTCCGATCATTCATCGTGTGTGACAGCGTTTCACATTCCGTTCTTTATGGCTTCTACTTTCTAGTTGGCTGAGCGGGAATCCGACCGTTAAAATTATCTTATCGGCTGCCTGCACTCGTAAAGCAATTAGTTTCAACGGCCGACACCCCCTGGCGCTTGACCGCCCAACCGCCCTCCAGGGGTCGCATCCCCACCTCTTGGTTCAGAAATTATCTCCAATAATTTAAGACACCTTTTAAAAGGTCGTTATTGTTGTTATTTATTATGAAACCTGTGGATTTGGACGTAATTTATTCTATATGTTTGAAGTTCAGACATCTTTTAAAAAGTGTTTGGGGTTATTATTACAGAGCAAGGAGTCGAAATTGGTGCAGTGTTTTTTACGTTTTGAGTGAGACGGTTAGATTATTTTCGGGCTGCAGTTGTGGTTAGTTGTGCGGCTATACATGTTTTAGATTGTTCCCACGAGTTATATAGTCCATTAATTTTTTGGTTTCTTGAAGGCTTTTCCAACTACGTTACTGGGCTCTCTTTTAGGGATGAACAGGGTGTCAATTTTCTACCGAGTATTTCAAATACTCAAATTACTAGCGAGTAGTTCCGAGTCTGAGTACCGAATATTTAAAAAGTCTTATTATTTTTCTCTTGATTTTTAGTTTGGCAGTTTAAACTATTTTTATGAATTTTTATGTTTTGCCTCAGTCTAGACTGAAATGCACTTGTCATTTTGTAAATTTAAAAAAGTCCAATTTTCGTTTACAAAACAGAAAATAATATGTATTCCAATTTTTGTGTTGCAAGCCAACTTTATTAGTACTCGGATCCATTCTTTGTCCAAGTATGTATGTATGTATGTATTAGGCTATTTATATAGCGCCTTATATGAATGGGGGCAGTGAAATGATTTGTAATTATAAGTAATGCCTGGTGCTACGATACTGAACCGAGTCAAGTATCCGAGTTTCGGTTCATCCCTACTCTGTTGTGCTCTCTTCTGCTCGGTTTACCCTCTCGTCCTCTCTCTCTACTACCCATATTTCGAAATGTCATTGACCCCAGCAAGTTTTACCCCCAAGGTTTTCTGTGTCTTGTACTGCCCAACAAGTAGGCCAGACTGTTCATGTATATCTGAGTTGAACATTTGATTTGATGGGGAAATAGTGCATTTATTTAGTGCCACTATCTGATGACTAAGCATCATCAGTTGATGGTTGTGAGCAATTGTGAGTGAAGGACTTGGTTAAGGTCTCTAAACAATGACTGTCTCAGGGGAGATGGATTCATTTCGCACTCCTCTACTCCGTGTCACAAGGCAAGCACGTGCTGCAATTGGATGCAGTGTTGGATTGCTGCTGCTGCTGCTGGTGATGATGACAATTATAATGTTGATAATGTGTTGATGCTGCTGATAATGATAATTATGATAACGATAATGTTGATGCCACTGATGATAATGACAACAATGATGATGATTTTTTATGCCGCTGCTGATGATGATAACATTAATAATGATGAATGATGATGATAATAATAATGTTGATGCTAATGATAATCATGATACTATTGCTACAGATAATGATGACTTGTGATGCATCATGCAGATGATGATGATGATGATGATGCTGATAATAATTATGATATTGTTATGGTTATGATGTCCATGCAAATGATAACGGATGAATGAATAGATTGAACACTGAACAGGTAATATAAGCTTAGTGCAATTAGAAATCTTTAAGGGATGCTTGAAATTTTCATAATATCAATGATGATAATTGTGATGTTAAAATTGATGATAATAGTGATGATATAATGATAATTATAATGATGAAGATAATGACAGTGATGATAATAATAATGATAACGATAATAATAATAGTAATGCGCATGTAAGCCAGGTAATTCTCGTCGTTACTTTCTTTCAGAGGTTGGTATTCGGTGATCGCGTGGCTGAGGCAACAAGATTTCTTTGACAAGTATTTCATTTCTCTACCTGACAACATTCCATGGAGGGATGGCGACTTCCTGGAGTCGGGAGAAGAACGAATCCCAATCGATCTCCTTGAGGTGCCCGAGGCGGAGACCATCTTCCGCAACTACGTCAATCTCCTTCGAGCGGAACACCGGAAATCCGAGTAATGATCGAGCGATTTTGATTGGGGTTGTGATTAAGTGAATATTGATAAGACGCTGAGAGTGAAGTTTTATCAGAATTTTGGTTGAGTGAATTTTGATCAGAGTGATGGTCGAATGATTTTGATCGGGGTAACGAATGAGGGAATTTTGATTGGAGTAATGGTTGATGATTGATTGATGTAAATTGAGAGTTTTGGTTGAGTGAATTTTGATCAGAGTGATGATATGATGGTCTGGTGATTTTAAACAGACTTTGTGATTTGGATCAGCTGATTTTATTAGTTGTGGTTTTCGATTAGCTGCCAGTTGATGATAGATGAAGCCCTATTTCTTTAAACTATCCTATGTTGCTGTTGGTTCTTAGAACTTGCCCAATGCAGCCTTTTCTTTGGAGCTCAGTGAATCCTTGTATTATTATTATTTTCAATTTTTTCATTTATTTTCCAGAGGTGCATAGGGTGTCTGAAGAGTTCAAAACATAAGACATCTTTATGAGATGGTTATTCATCCCAATAGTGGACCCCCAGCAGGAATAGCTTTCCTTGAGAGTGGTGGCCATGGCTGCAGAATTCGATTTAAAAAACCTAGGTTTTAGGTTTTCAATAAAACCTCAAAACGTAAAGATTTTAGGTTTTAAGGTATATTTTGTATTTTCAGTTTGATTAATTGTGTTTCTAGTGACTATGTAATTGCAATTGTTGTTATCTTTATTTGACAATGATGTTAAAAATGTTGGTCAGGCTGAAGAAGCAGTTCCGTCAGCTTCTTGAAGACAACAACAACATCTGTCCAGGGAAGTCGCTCAACGAGGTCGCCATCTTCTTTCTCGGCCGCGAGTGCTTCACAAGTCTGTCGGAGAAGGACAAGCAGGAGATCTATGAGGAGCACCAGCGAGCACTCAAGGACCGAGCCAAGCGTGACTTCCAGGAGCTGCTACTCGAAAACGCCGAGATGTTTATGAAGTTCGAGCACATCATGGTCACCAATGACGACATCACAGAGGTCAACCAACGGCTTCAGCAAGAGTCTCGGTCAGTTGGTTGGAATTGGCTGTGCTGGTCCACTATTTATCACCCCACAGGGTCCTCTAAATTATATCATCTACCTCAGGCTATTCTACTTATGAGCCCACAGCTGTTTTACTATTATCTGCCTCCAGCTCTTCTGCTCATCTCTCCACAGGTTTCTTTAATATCGCATGTCTTGTGATCCTTTACATATCATCCCATTGGCTTTACTTCACTATCTGCTGCCTCACACTATTCTACTCATCACCCAATGGGGTTCTATTTCACTATGATTTACCTTCAGGATAATCTACTTATCACCCCACCTACTCTATGCTATTTATCACTCCACAGGTCCTCTACTTATCTCCATGCAAGGCAGCCATTGTGTACGTCATACATATAATTTAACCAATGCCACCGCAAAAGGAGACTATTATTCGATTATAAAACTCCTCTAATATGCCAACAATTATAATCAAGCGAAATAAAGAAGTAGCTCTGTACTCCTAACCTATCAATGGGTTTTGTAGATACCAGGCTCTGAGTCGGATGGAAGATGACCGAAGGGCAATTTTGCTGAACCATCTTGGCTTCATACAGCACTCGTACAAGGATCGGTGTTACTTTCGTGATCGCTGTGCCGAGATCCTTATCGAACAAGTCCTCTCATCAAGAACTTCACGGTTAGAGAATGCCACCAGTTGCATAAACATTGACGTAACGCATAGAGCATAGGTTCGATGAGTTACTGTGTAGAGACCTTAAGCAAGTCCTTTGACCACAACTGCTCTGCAATATAACTGAAATTGTGCACTTCTTAACTAATTGTACAAAGAGGGATGTCTATTACAGTTGTATTGTATTATTGGTGTAGCGTAATATGACAGTAATGGTTTGAATAGGACGATATATGAAAATACTTGTAATATTCGCTATTTATATATATATATTGCCTCTTTTTATATTTAGAATTTACTTGGTGACTACAACCATCTCCATCTTGACGATGATTATATATTCATTGTAAACAGTTAGCCAATCTCACCTCTATTGCTTGTCTTTTTATATGGATTACCTGTAATCGTTTCGAGACCCTTGCTTGCGTTGATGCGTAACTGTCTCTTTGGGTCTTCCCCACCTACCTGCTGGCTCTCTGCACTAGGGTCTTCTCTATTCTGCACCGGGTTTCCCTTCGTTCCTCTGCCCGCGGACTTCTGGTGGTTCCCCACATGCGCTCTGCCACGGACCAATCCAGGAGCTTTGCATACGTGGTCCCACCAGCTGGAACAGCCTCCCCTTTCCTCTTCGGAAGTAGCTGCTGTCTCTCTCCCCTGCTGCCTTCTGGAGGGCTTGAAGACTTTCCTTTTCTCTGTTTAGCTTTGTGTTGAGTCGTGAGTACCTCTGATCTGAGTGGTGCTATATAAGTGCTCCATTATGTTACATTGCATTACAATTGGATTTCCCATAATCTGTAAAATAAATGTGTAATTGAATTGCAGGTAATTTATTATTTGGTTACCTGAAACCTGTAATTTTGTTACCAATAATTTGTACTTAGATTATCTTTAAATTATAGTAGCTGTTGCCTGTTATTGGGTACCTCTTATTAATCTGTATTTGAATTACCTTTTATTATTATTATTATTATTAATATTATGGATGTTTATATATTGCCAGGTCAAGGTAAACCTGGTCTAAATAGAACAGTTTTATGATTATAAATCGAGAAGTATTGTCAACCGTGTTGAGCAAATGTAAGGACACTGAAATGTAAGTGCTACCTTCTGTACATAAATTGGATTATCTGTTAATCGGATTACATGTGATCTGCAGATGGATTACCTGTGATCTGCAGATGGATTATGTGTGATCTATGGATGGATTATCTGTGATCTATAGATGGATTACTTGTGATCTATAGATGGATTACCTGTGATCTATAGATGGAGTACCTGTGATCTATAGAGGGATTACATTATCATAATCTCAGCAAATGTGATCTATAGAAGGATGGATTACCTGTCCTCTGATGTTGCGTTGCCTAAAATCTGTAATTGTAGTCTGTTGTCTTGTTTCAGGCCACAGTCTTGGAATCGAAATAGTCAGTTGCTCTTAGACGCACAGGATTACAGCCTTCATTTCGTCATCCTCGGCAGTGGTCAGTTGGCTGACCAGTTGGCTCGCGAGATACGGGTCAGTTCCTGTGTGACAGTGCTTCATCATAGCCTAGAGATTAGTGTGCTTGACTGTCGACTGAGAGGCTGGCAGTTCAGAGCCTTGCTTTTTCTTTTGAACTTTCTGCTCCAGATGTTCTAATAGCCTACTCAATACTCATATCATGGTGACATTGATAATTATATTCGTTTATTAGAATGACACACCAGTTGGTGCACCTCTACCGATTACATAAGTAAAGATTTGCCTTAATTGGGGGCAATTGCACATCGTATGATTCTGCCAGGGAGATCAACAGACCGACAAGCTATTGTACAATACCAGTGGAATTTAGTTTGTAGGTAACTATGTATGTATCAGAGAGCTTGTAGAAAGTTCTTTAAGTAATTCGTATATATTATCTATACAGCATAGTCTTTGTATTATTTGTTTCTTTTTCCTTTGAATCGTCCACGTAGTTCACTGTGTGGGATTTCTCTCTGCATGTCCAAATCATTGGAGTCTTCATTGAACGACTTTTAACAGTTTTCTCTCAGTCTTATAAATGTCATCGGGCGTTGGATTTATCAACTAATTAATCGCTTAAACCCGCAGACGTAGAATAAACAAGTAAATCAGTTTGATTTTGTAGATGCAGTGCGTTGAGGATGAGTACATGTTGGACGGCGAACTGTTCACGCTGAACTATCGAACGATCGGAGGAGACGTTAGTCTTCCCAGCAAGTCCTTCAAAACACCAAACTTCCTTCCACATGGTGAGTCCAACACCTTTGATTTCACACATGCGATGCGGTAGGTAGTCTCCTCTTCTGAGATGGTTAAATACCATACTTTACTTGAGTAAGTCTTCAATTGCCATTTTTCACACTATCAGTTGCTTGAATCTTGTGCGTTTCACAATCAATCAATCCAAAAGACTAGACTGCAAGATATCTAATCAGGGGCTAACAGTGGCTGAAGTATATTTTGCTTAGAAAATTGCGTCTTGTTTTTCTCGGCAATTTATAAGCATAACATTGATCCAAATATCTGCATAAACTATCTCCAACTTTCCTGTAGATCCAAAACCCTTGAACACCTTCCTTGAACATCTTGTGTTCCCAACTTGGAACAACCTCCCATTGGATGGGAGCTCTTGCCTAGGAGCTCTCTGTTCCCCTTCTATTTTAGTCGGAAATCTCTCTTCTGCAGCGAGGTTGGACTGGAAGCACCTCTGAGTAGATTTCTTAAATAGGTGCTTTTGCTAGTGATTAATTGATTCTCCATTCTCACCAATCTGGATTCTGACCAGCCACTCAACTGAAACCCTTCTGCTCTTCATGTTTTCTCACATCTATTCAGCCTTTGACCAGTCTCCAGTTTTGCTCTATTTGATGTCTCATCAGCTTTTGACATGATCGACTATCTACAGAGTCTTGCTCCAATAGCTCTGTATGATCTTTAGGAAATTCCTCTTCTGTCTATCGCTCTGTAATATCCATTGGATCACATTCGCTCCCACTGATCTTCTGCTTTGGCCCAAACTAGATCTTTTACCACCATTGGGAATACCCTTCCTTTCCTTATCTCTGCATTCTTTTTGGGTCTCATCCTACATCCTTTCCATCCTATTGCATGACCACTGCTGTGGGCTGCACCATATGAATTAATAAATACAATATAATGTCTGGAATAGCCGACTACTGCAAACAGTAGCAATCAATGTATCGATTTAGAATCAGACTTCAGCACTATATCAGTCCCTTCGAGGGCAGCACCCAGAAAACCAGCCTACTAATGAAGAGAGGAAATTAAAGTCTATGATATTAATTGCAATTATTGATTTAATATTAAATTTGTCTAGGACCTTTTAGTTTCTGCGGACACACTATTGATATATTGATATGCACGCATTCTTTGATACAGTAGGATACAAGGTACGACACACATGCATGTTCAATACTCCAGCACTGCTCGCACTCTTGACAGTGCCAGTCCCAAGCCTTCATACAGGAGGAGGGCGATGCTAGTGATCTTTCTTATCACGCAGTGTCATTAAACTGTGACTCCCACTGCTACATGGTCGTCACTTCTTTTTCAGCTTTTCTACATCTTCCTAGAGTTCTTTGGCTCACTGGTCATTGATATCAATTGCATGCTTTGTATTGATTCTAATTGTGGCATCCTCATATAATCTCATTATCTCTTTTATAGCCATTAGCCATGCTATTATAAATACATAAGATGTTGATTGATAGTCACTTGGAGTGATATTACAGTCTAAAATCATGATCCATCGCAGGAAAAAATCTCATTGATTGGAACCAGAAGCCAGGCTACGATGGGTCTATGATGAGTTGAATAATAATAATTAATAATAATTTTATTTTAAATTTAACACTGAAAAACCAGTGTTGTTACAAGTACAGTATAAAAGAATGATGGCAAGAAACTTGTTTCTATTTCTGTTCCATCTGACCCCTAGCCATTCAGCTGTAATGAATACACTATTGGGGGAAAGATGAGATGGCAAGGGAGACTGGCAAATCCGTCCTCATAAGCCAAGGTCAAGAAAATGAAGTCGCTGAAACTTTATGTTCACTGCTTTTGCATCTCAGGACTCGCTTGGAGAACTGCAATTGTATGTAATATTTCAGTTAGTGGAATTAACCAGAGTGCTGTACTGATACTGAAACATGTTTCCTAACGTTCTTCTTTTGATTCTTCTTTCAGGCTGTTTCTGTGTTTATAACTCGATGCCCTCCCTTGACTATGTCCGGTTCAGTCTCGATCGCCCTGTGCCGAACAACGGCGCTGATCGAAGCGGTGATCGACTGTCGATCAGCAGTCTGCCGATCGTTCTTGTCCTGGGGCACAATCCGGATGCCACAGATCAAGACTTGGTCCTGCTGAGAGAGGAAGGACAAGTCTTGGCTGATAGGTAAGTCTTGGATGAGAATGCCCATGTAATGTCATGTAATGGAATATTTATATAAGAACACCTATCACCTGCACCTGTTCCATATGACGGGCATATTGCGGCGATGGGTACATGACACGTGCATGGGTTATTATTACCAGTTTTATTGTTTTTATTTTTTTTTTTATTATTTATATTAAAACAGGTTTTAGGGTATTATGAAATAAAAAGTTTCTGACAAGAGTAAAGTAATGTAAATGACACTGGCATGTAGAAATGAGTAACCGAGTTTGATTCCCGCTACCCCTAGGCTTGACTAGTCTTTTCACTAGAGGGTACCGTAGGTTATCGTGATGGAACCTTGCATGGCTGCCAATATTTTTATTATTACATGTACTAGTCTCGTCAGCTCAACTAGACACATTAATAAAAAATTCAGAACATGCAGGCCTACTATCTCATTAATAAAGCAAACTGGTTTAGATGATCTTACTCTCCAACTGCAAAATTGTATATGTAAATATCTGCATTCTGTCGACAATATATTCTCATTAAAGGGAAATACCATGTATTATTATTATTCATGAAGTGAAATGGATATTATGTAGGCTGCAGTGTCCGTTTGTGGATGTCCCTTCAAGCATGATGGTCCACTCCAATCAGTGTTTTCACGAGGACCAGATCGGCCTCGCCATGCACAATCTCGTCCTCTGCATCAAACGCCAACGCTCGACGTCTTCACTCACCAATCTGTGGCCGCACTACGCAGAGAGCATCGAACCCGACCTAAGGTAGACACGACACTGCTCATCTCTGATTTCAACTGGTTCTCTGTTTTCAAAAACATAGGAAATTTATCTTGAAGATTTATTTTTATATATATATGTACTATATATATATATATATATATATATATATATATATATATATATATATATATATATATATATATATATAGCATTAATTGGTTTTGATTAAATTAGTGTGAACTATTGTTGATAGAGTTAATTTGAATGAGTTTCCAGAGCCTTCAAGAAGTTACACTTGAAGTGTCATTGTCATCATTGTGTGATCCTGCACAAAGAGAAATTGTGATTGTAATTAGGACAATTTATACATCATCATTGGGATGATTATTCTACAGCTGTTGGCTAAGTAATAAGAATTGCATAGTAGGTAGAATTACACCATGGATTAGATTTTCAATAACTGTGTATAAAAACTTGGACACTAACAAATTGATTTAATTTAGATATACCAACGTTTACCAAATTGTAGGTCACAACCAGGCACTGGGCCACAAAATAAAAATTCCGCCTGAATCTCTTTATTTAAAATTTAATTTAATTTATTTCATTAAAAATAATTTATGCGGCATGTTTATAATAGGTAACCAATGTCATAAAATTATGCAAACTGCCAAGCTGAAAATCAAGAGAATGAGAATTTTTTTAAATATCCGCTCGTAATACTCAGTACTTTGCAGGAAATTGACATGCAGTTCATCCGTAAAACAAACAATATTACACTCTAGTTCTGACCTGTTACGTCTCTTTTGGGGTTTGAAGGATTCTGATCTGCTTCATGTGTGGCGATGGCTTTGGTATCGATGTTCCCCTCGCCCCCCTTCTCAACCATCAGTTCTGCTGCGTCGCTTCGGACGAGTACATGTCGATCACGCTTGAGACGTTTCTTGACGAGGCCAAGCGAAAGGTGGAGGTGACCGCGACGTCGTACCACGGTGCAACCCAACTGCGACAGTATCTCTACCATGGATATGTGGCAGTGTATAGCGTACGACGAAAAGCGTCGCTCGCCAATCTCAAGTAAGAGCTGGATCGTTGTGTGGGGATGTATCGTTGATGTGATGTGGTATATGTAATATGTACCCACATTATTATTATTATTAGTAGTAATATTATTGCCAATCTCAAGTAAATGCTGGTTCAAGATGTGGAGAAGTATAGTTAAGGTATGATATGGTATATATGATGGACAACTATATTATGTACCTCTTCTTACCTACCATTGCCATACTTTCTTAATTCCTCGGGGATATCATGCCAAGGGCGTTTATGAAAAACTAGCAATTTAAGAAGCGCTATATAAATTCTCAAATACGATATTCATTTATTGTTACAGAAAAATAAGAATTGGCCAGGTAGAAATAATTGATAGAGACATATTCTGGGAGTTCGTATGGGCACCTTCTTATGATTTTTCATGTTTCCCTTTGCATGTTTTCGTGCCTTCGACAACTGACGTACTGCGTTTCTTTCGTTGACAGAGCTTTTGCTTCCAAGATAACATCGGTTCCAGTGAAGATTTTGGCCGTGACTGAGGCCGGGGCAACGGCATTCTTTGCCAATGAGAGCATGCAGGGTCTTCTGATGGAGGGAAATGCCTTTGCAGACTCTATCAAGGCCAGCTTCATGACGACGTGCGCCAACTTCCAACAGCAGAGTAGGTGTTGCTTGCGGAAAACTGCGATGAATACAGTAATTACACTGATTACAGTATTTATTGTTACTTTTACTACTATTGCAGCTACAGTTTCCCTGAACATTGTTTTATGAACACTACTATGATTGGTATCTGTACATAAGGTGATTAATCTACTGTACAGTGTGTCTAAATTTGCCTTGGGGCAATATATGATAATAATAATATTAATGGTGATAGTAATTATTTGTTTTCTTATTTGAACAACTCGCAGTTGCGTCGTATGCCCCTTTCTTCAAGAAGTGTTGGGATAAGAAGACCGAAACAGAGATCGCCTTCACGTTCGCCAAGGACATTGGAGCGACTGGGGGTCTTCTCAAAGTACCCAACCGAACTCTACACGAACGAATGAAGACCAGACCGCCTGCAGTCCTACCCAAGTCTCTCGCTCCCTACACGCTGGCAAAGAGCAGCACTAGCAACAGGTATTACAGGCACCATTGACAGGTATTACAGGCACCATTGACAGGTATTACAGGCACCATTGACAGGTATTACAGGCACCATTGACAGGTATTACAGGCACCATTGACAGGTATTACAGGCACCATTGACAGGTATTACAGGCACCATTGACAGATATTACAGGCACCATTGACAGATATTATGGGCATCATATAAATGGTTAGACATTTAGGTATACAATAGAAAAAAAAGTGTCTTAAGCTAACCCTGGGCAGCCATGTTTGCAACTTCATATTTCTTAGCCGTGGCATATGAGGGCACGTGGCGAGTCCTCTCCCTCGCCCGCCATCTTCCCACCGATAGCGTGCAGTCAGTGTACATGTTATGGCTGAGTTGGCTATGTGTGCAGATGGAGCATAAACTCAAGATGTATGTCTGCCCTGGCGAAGGTTTGAGCCTCTCACCTCTTGGCTGACAGACCATGGACCATCATTTTGCACTCCATAGTGCTTAAATTGAATTGAATGAATGTCGAAATTCTACAGTGCCGACGAATCTGATCCTGCCATTCTCGAGCCATCCACCAATCTGTTGGCCTCCGACAGTGACCCCAACCCTCTGGACAGCTCTGCGTCGCTTCAGGTCCACGACGACGGCAGCATCTACGAGGAGGTGTACAGCGAAATCGGCCAAGACACAGAGCGATTGATCAAACCAAACCTTGCCAAGACGAAACGTAATGGATATGCAGGTGAGTCACTTCTTTCAGTTTTGTTACTGTTGACTTATTATTATTATTATTATTATTATTAAATTTGTAACGCGCATAAGGTCACACCTAAATGTGAATCTGAGGCACAGATAGTCAGTCGCCAGGAGAAGATGCAATTAGATTTCCAAATCCTTGAAAGCCAAAGAGAAATAGTGAGTTTTGAGTCGCCTTTTGAGGGAAGGAAGTGAATTTGAGCTACGAAGAGAGAGTGGCAGTCGATTCCATTCCCTAGGAGCAGAGACATGAAATGCAAGGGAGCCCATAACTGTTCTGCATCGTGGTTCAACTAAAAGACCTGTACTTGATGATCGTAAGCAACGAGGAGGATTGTAAGGAGTTAGTAAAGCATGAATATAGGTAGGTGTACTGGTGATGATGGCTTTGTAGGTCAAACAAGCTCACTTAAATTTGATTCTGAATTGAACAGGGAGCCAATGGAGCTGGTGGGAGTAGGGCAGAGGAGCATGTTCGTAGTGGGACACGTAGCACTACTCGAGCTAACGTATTTTGGATACGTTGAAGCCTTTTGAGTTCAAGGTCTGAGAGCGACAAAAAGTGAATTAGCATAATTGAGGCGAGAGGACACAAGTGAGCAGGCTATAGTTTCAGACATCTTTTGAGTTAGAGCCGACCTTATGTGACATGTTGCCCTGATGTGGTAAAAACAAGATTTACAAAGGCTTGTTACGCTTGTGTTGGTGGATTTTCGGAATTAACGCATAAGGTCATATGGGGTTATTGCTAGGGTAAGTGGAAATTTATTATTAAATGTTTCTTAATAGCTAGAGCCAGTGGATATTCACAGAAGCCAAGAGTCTTGTGATATTCGCCTTCTGCCTGGAATTTTCCCAAATGCCGGGAAATGAATACATTACGATGTTCGGAACTTATATCTTTCCACAGCGTTATAAATTGTGTTGCTTTGCGATCAATGTTATTGATGCGATTGGGTCTCCAGTAAATAAAAACGTGATCATTTGATGCAGGACATGTTAACTGTCATTTTCCGTGACATTATACGTACGCTATTGTGTGGGTAGATATTGGTGAATAAAATTGTGGTTTCATGGCATGAATTGTTGTGACTTTTGCCCATTTTTACAGCATTATACCTTGAGCAGATAGAATTGTAGCATTCATCGCCAATTGCTGCAGAAGTAGCCATTATGAGATGCCTAACCCCTTGTACTGTAGATGTAAATGAAAATATCTATTTGGGAGTGGCAATACAATACAGTTATTGAGTGTATTGCTGTCTCAAAGCAACATAATTTTTTTATTTTGAATACTCATATGTATATGTATATATGTATGTATATATATATATATATATATATATATATACTGAAGTTAGATTTTAACCACTTTTCAACTTTGGATCATTTTGCCGTGAATTTCTACTGGCCCTGGTTTTAACGGATGATTGAGATTTTGTTGCTTGGAATAATATTTGTTGAGGCTTTTCTGCTAACTTGTGTCGTGTGATTCCTGACAATGCGTCAATTTTAAACTCCTTGTAGTCTTGTTTTTACTAACAACTGACTGATCTTGGTAAGCAAGACTTTCCCATTTCCCATACCTCAATTCTGGAACTGTCTTCCTTGGTCCATTCATTCGACTCAGTCGCTTGTATCATAACCGGAAATCGCCTCGAACATTCGCCTTGGCCGAATATTGGACTATTTGGAAGTATTCGCCTCGACTAATATTACATTCACAAATAGCTAAAAATAACTTTTTTTCACAAAAATAATATTTTTTCGTCAAATACGTTTAGAACTAACGAACTTGCTTATAAGCCATTGATTAATTAAACAAGAACTTAATATTCCATTGAATTTTCTTTAAAATAATGATGATAATATGTATACTTTAATTTCCTTTGGTTTAATTCCCAGGTGGCAACCAAATTAGTAATTTTCCCGTTTGAATTGACTCCACCCACTTTCTGGTAAATATTAGAGAGTAAAAACATCATTGATAACTTCATATTTCAAATATTTCAGTCGCTGGCCAGATTTTTCGTTACTATTCAGTTCGTACCCGGATCCGGCAAATAGTTCATCCAAATACTCGAATTCGGTACTCGGTGGAAATTGTCTACTCGGTTATGCCCTACTTGTATCATTTTTGTTTTCAACTTAAAACTAAACCTCTTATAAATCAGATTTCTTATCGCCTCTCTGTCTTGCAAATGATCCTGTGGGTGTTGTCCTTTTGGTGCGCCATCAGTTTGTGCATTAAATGCTGGTGAGATGGAGGCTAACAATTAACAATAACACTGATAATACAACACTATCTGAGAGGAATGGAACAGTTGAAAATACACGGTCGGGTAGTTGTTCATTTGTTACATGCCACTCTGGGAAGGTTCCGGGATTCAAGGATATTTTGAACAAAACGCAACATTCGGGTGACAGAAGCAAACCTCCAGCAATTGATGACGGCAGGGTAGCTTGATTTGGCAAAGGATCTAATGCATTGGTGTTGGTGAGGTTTGATGCCATTACAGACCGATACAGAAAGTCGTTCCCAGGCGCGTCCAGCTCCTTCACATCCGGTTACTTCTGCGACGTCTCGACCGACACTGACGGAAGTGTGCACTCCCCGAAGTTCCACCCACTGACCGCCCCGGTCGGTGCCGCGAGGGGCACCATGGCCAGCCCGACCTTCCCTCTCGACCTTCGAGAGCCCCACTACCAGTTTCGCAAATCGAACAGCATGAAGCTGGCGCTGAAGGAGGACGAAGAAGGTGATTTGTAGTGTCAGCACTTTGCATGGAGACCGCAGCGTGAGGCAGATTTTCTCTGGATGTGAAGAAGCTCGTGTTTTACTTTTTTCATTTGTTTTCTACTTTTGTGTGTGTCAAAGATTATGGGCATCTATGCTGTAACCTTCACGTAACACGCATCATTTCAACACCTCTGAAAGTTCAATGTCTGTATAAGCACTTGCATTGTAACCTCCTGCATATGACACCTACTGTGGCATTCCGATATTGGACATGGGATCGAAACTTAACTGAATTAAGCTGAGTCTGAATAGGAGCACATTGGTAGAAAAGCACACACCTTATGACGTCACGATATGACATGCAAAGACAGTGTTACCAAAAGGTTACAGTGTACTTTTAATGTTCTTTTAATTTGAACATCGTTTCTGTAAATCTTTTCATTGGTATTTAGAATTCTGGTATTTTCTGTTTTTTGTTCTGTTCTCACTTCAATATGTATACGTTTTTCTCTTTAAATAAAGCTTTCGAAAATCTTGTTGTGTTCGTTATTTCCTGTTGTATATCTTTCTTCCTTGGCCATGCTGAAATCGAATGCGTGGCAAAGCGGATAATGGCATGCCACAACCTCACTGGGGCTACTATCTGAGAAGGCACGATTCTGTTCAGTAGTTGTACGGGCAAATGGGACAATGAGCATGCCTCGCTCAGTAGAGCGCAGAGAGAGGCGACCCAGTACACTCAAAGTAGAGTAACAGAGATCGCAAAGATAGGCAGGGACGAGACCTAGCAAGGACCGCCATACCAAAGATATATATATATATACTGTTAGCAATGCATGCATGCACTGTGTATAGTTCTTTTAATGAATAGTAGATTGCTGCATTTGACTGTTGTACATTTTTGAGTTATTTTATAATTTAATTTCATTGTTGTTGATACCATTTGATTTTTCAACTTGCACTGAATGCAGTTGGTGTCTGTATTTAGTTTTTGTATTTGCTATTTGTATTTGTTAATGATTGCATTGCATTATGTTTATTGCTATTATTGTTGCTACTGTTTTTATTTTTTCCCAAGGTAGCAGTAATTGCTCAATAAGAAATAATTTTGTAGTTCCTAGATTATAACAAAGTGTTATTATTGCGGTAACATTGCATTTGATCACGCGACACTTAATCTCGCGACACTTAAACAACGACACTTGATCTCGACGACACTTAATCTCGCGACACTTAACCTCGACGACACTTAACCTTGCGACACTTAAGCTCGATGACACATAATCTCGTGACACTTATCTCGCTACATATAAGGGCCCATCCATATATTATGTATGCAAAAAAATCGATTTTTCGGACCCCACCTCTTCCTGTTGCACTGCATACATTTCGTGAACCCTCCCAAATGCGTACGTACATCTGAGCTCTACCCCCCCACCCATTGTAAAGGTTAAACAGCCAAAGACATCTATAAGACATTGATTTTACAACAGGCTATTTTTGTTAAGCATCATTTTTGACAGCTTAAACTTGTGAACTGTCATGTAGAAATAAAACACTAACAATACTTGCATTTCAAAGTTTTAATGCTACATAAAATTTATTAAACAGAAATATAGTCTGTGATTTGATTTACAGTTCTGATTTTAATATTCCGTATTGTGTACGTAACAATTAGATAATTATATTTGCGTACGTACATATTTTCAGTACCCCTAACCCCCCTACTGTACGCACCCATACGCAACACCGCCGAAATTCGAAACACCCCTTCCCCTCACTGCGTACGTAATATGTGGACGGACCCTAATCGCGCGACACTTAATTTCAAATTACAAGTTTGCACCATTATTAATTATGTGGTAACAATAAATGTGTTTAATTAGAAGCCATATTAATGACGAGAATGCGGTTTAAATGGGAGCAGGAATACTCTCATAATGATAATGATATTGCATTTCAATCAGTTTATGTGCTAAACTCCTAAAATAAATATGCATAAGTGAATCAAGCTCAGTTGAACCAAGTTTTATTAAGAGCGATGAAGTGTCGCGCAATTATATGTCGTGAGATTAAATGTCGTCGAGATTAAGTGTTGCGACATTAAGTGTTGTCAAGATTACGTGTTGCTGTTTAAGTGTGGTGCGATTATGTGTCACGAGATTAACTGTCAGCACACCATTATTGCAACACATTTATTGAGCGTCACTCTCTAATGACAATGCATTAATCGATGACGCTGAGTAATTGTGACTTAGTTATTTACCCAAAGTCCCTCCTACATTATCATCATCAGTTCCTGATGCGAGCCATTTGGTGGTGATGTGTACGAACAAATGTGAGGCGGGGAGTCATAACCCGCCGTTTGTTGGCTCCTAGTTATTGAGATAAAGGCTGATATAGGTGAGATGGGTCAAAAACGCAGAAAATCATTTTATCGTATATTGTTGCAAATAAATATGTCTACTTTGAATATCTGCAATTGAAAATGTTAAATTCAAATATTTAGTTAGAGAAAAATCACTTGTAATGCATATGGTGTCTAGATTTGCATTGCTAAAAGGTGCATGCTTTCAATGGTGAAAGATCAAGATTTCATACGCCGACCTGCCATTATTTGCAAAGTAGCAAACAGATTTTGATGCGTCATGCTTTATCTCATACAGAATAACTGAGAGTATAATCACTTTATTGCCCAGCAGAGTTGCAGAGTAATCAAATATGTTGGTTGCTAAGATGTTTGATGACATGAATGTACTGAAACTTTGACTTCGATTTTCTTAGTTGTACTGTCCATTGTTCCCCAAGTGATGCTGTGTGCGTTATATGCTGCTTGGTGACAGAGACTTGTTTGCGGGAACAACTTGTCGAGGTGGGCTTCCTGCAATAGTTGGATTGCGAACCAGGCGTGTTACTGAGCAGTCAATATCTAGAAACTGAAGGAGGGGTTGTGTACAATTGACGCAGAACTCTTGTAATTTTGTTCTGTCTGCTTAAGACTTATCTTCTGACCAAGACCAGGTGGTCCAAGACCAAGACCGATGCTCTCCTTTTATAAACAATTTAATTTATTAAGACGCTAAGTTGGAATACCACACTTAAAACATTAATTTCAGTGCTGAAGAATACTTATCTTAATAATGGTCCAGCAACAGTTTTACCGGCCAGTCTGAACTTTTGCGGGTTCAGCTCTGGGCTCCGGCCTGAGAATACCACACTATAAATTACTTTCAGTGTACAATAGATAAATACTTTAGGACAGGTACATTAACGTTCCGTTTGAATGATGTAGACCTATTGTACTCAGAATTGTAGGTTAATGGTGACTATGCATGGCCGACCACATAATTATTAGATCGTTCCAAACTCTTGAAATTTGTGAAAGCAAATTTTGAAATGGCTGGTTCTGTTGCAAATGCATTTTTTGCCTTTGCAGTAACATGTATGTATGGATGGTCAACACGTCATAAATCGATTACAATCACGTAGGGCCTAAACACCAGTGTCTCTAATCGAAAATAACCAACAAATGTCAAAGAAATTGCTCTGATACGGCAAATGACCAAGAACGCTAACCTAGACCAAGACCGACGCATTCGAGATCAAGACCCAAGACCGATTCCTTCGAGACCAAGACCAAGACTGCAGTTTTCTGGTCTCGAGACCGTCTCGAGACCAAGACCGCAGTCTCGAGACCACATCCCTGCAAATGGGTTGACTTTTTGAAGTGGAGATTTTAATATTATCATTACTTTGTTATGTTGCTGTATTGTCCAATGTACAAAGGTATCATCGACCAATGGAACATTAACAATTGCCTTGATGCCCTGTGCATTAGACACTGTTTAATGTACTTAATTCAATACTTCTGATGCACAAAATGTTGTTTCATCTGAAGAACAGTTGTGCTCTGCTATGTCCCAATCCAAGAGCTTTGCCTGCATTGACCCATCTGCTTGGAGCTGCCTTCCACAGGCCCTGCGCCTGGAATTACTAGCCATCTCACCTTTCCAGTTCCAGAGATGCCTTAAGACTTTTCTGTTCTCTGGCCCAAGCACAGATGCCCATTGAGAGCACTGCTGATTTTTACTAGTGCTATACAAATTTCATATTACATTACATTTCTACTTGTAAAGGGCAGTTGTCTGCTATTTTGAAGCTCAAATGTTATTCCCTTGTACTGCTGAACATAGTTTTCATTTAAGAATTTAGTAAGAAGTCTTTATTAATATACTCATAAAGGAAATATTAAAACAAATATCTGACTGGGTAACCCTGCCTCCTATTCACTCTCTGCACGACCTAGTGCACGTTAAAAACGTTTGTAATGATAAAGGGAAAATTCTGTTCACTGTAGAATACTCCGCAACGGATGTGCTCAGTGATGAGTCGGCCGTGAGCAATAGGAAATTGACGTCAACTTTCAATCCGAAGTTGCTCCAACCGCTCAGACCCAAGGTAACTAACTCAACATTGAAAATGTGACTACTTTTAAAGTTATTGTTGTTAGTTGTTTTAAAATTGGTTTCACTCGTGGCTTTTCTTGTGATTGTTGTTTTCAAGTAAATTAATGAGTTGTGGATATGACAAATGAGCTTATGACATTGTGTCTAGATTTATAAGCAGGTTTTGTCCTGTTTTAGAAACATGGCACTTGAAGTACAGCCAGAATAATAAAAAGAATATTTGTAATACTAAAGTTATTGTAGTCGCAGGTGTTGTTGTGGTTACCATTGTGGTTGCTGTTTTGTTGTCATCATTTTGGTTGTTGCTGTGGTTGTTGTCATACTCTGACATGTCCGATGACTGGTTGTAGCCTTTGGATGCCAAGAAATTTGGTCCAGTTCAGCAGGTCATCCGACATAACATGGCCTACAATTGCCAGCCAGTCTTACCTTCGTTGTCACTTGTCAAGGCTCCACTCGCCACTCCTGAACCAATCGAGTTTGGCGACTATGCCCAGGTCAAGGTACGTTCTGACAAAGCAGTGATTCCCTCTTCCGTGGTCTCAGAGACAGGGCCCCCTAAGACCATCAGATTTGTTTGAGACAACACCCTCTGAATCTCTGAGTGGTGCTGCATAAATGTTCAATTACAATAGGAATGGTTGCTGACTAATGTGATCACTTAACTTTCCACCTCCACTAAGATGGTTGCTGTATAGGTACCTTTGAGCAAATTTTTCACTCACAGTCTGTAAGTCCTGTAAGTCCTGTAATTCGTAATATTGGCGATATACAGGTAAAAGATTAGGATATGGTACCATCATAATATATTCAGTGTTATATAAAATATGTGAGTTCATGGTTGAGTTTAAAAGAAGTTAAGTGAAAAATAACTTAATTAACAAATAATTTAATTGATATATAAAAATCAGATAACGTTACTACATGAGTTTTCTGAATTGGGTAACAAGCTTTAACCGTAATAATATATATTAATTTCAATTTGAATTTAGAAATAAATGTCTAGGGTTATATTTGTGTTTTTTGACAGGAATCTCCCTTGGTATGTTGTTCGTCTCTCTTCGTCTCTCTTGATGTTTCTGTTGGTGATTCTTTGTCTTTGTTATTGTCAACACACTGGTGGCTTTTCGGATCTTCATTGATTTAAATTTATTTTGCCGGTCTGTAATCTACCGTAAAGCAGACATCGCCTTGTAGGCCGCATTCTCAGGATTGGTCAAGTCTCTTAGTACATGTGGAGTGTTCCACTGACTCCCTTACCTATTGCATATTGCTAACCAAATTTCTGTCTTGGTCTGGTACAGCATTGGGAGTTTAGTCCCTCAATACTTGCTGGAGCTCTGCAGCCCCACCATGGATGTCCAGGCACTGCTGCTCTCTCTGCTCTTAATAGTTCCCCACTTGTGGCCTGTTGTCAGGATATGCTTTCTTTGTGATTGATCCTGCGACCTGGAATGGGCTCCTGCCATACTTCATCAAATACCCATTGGTCACTTTGCTTTGTGTTTCGACAGGGGTTGAACTGATAATGCTCCTGAGTAAGCTGTTCTGATTGGCTGCTATATGAAAATTGCTATAATAGTAACTTTATCAGGCACTTTTGAAGCTCTAAGGTACAAACTGATGTATAATTTCTAATTAATTTCTTGACATTTCCTATTTATTTTAATGATATTTTTGATATGTTGTGGTGTTGAATTGTTGTCTGTGTAGTGTGTACATATCTCACCTGAGTTTCTTTCCGTTTCTTTAGTTGCGTCTTCCTAAAATATTTTGTTTTACTCTGGCCAGTTACTAATTGTCGTGTTGATTTTTTTGGCAACTTGATGTTTTTTATTTTACACTTTGGTTGCAATGTGATTTTTTTGAGCAGCAAACAGTTTTGTGGCCTTAATGTGATCCATGTTAACTACAGATTTGTTGGAATTTTACTTTACTTGAATGCTGAATTATTTAACATTTTGGGATTCTGGAAAAATGATGGAAAGTCTGTGAGATATTTACCTTTTCCTATGCATCAATGTTTATTGTAGTAAAGTAATTTAGGTACTAAATGCATTGGTTGACTGTTTAAACTTGATGCTATTATTTATGCCATTTGTAAACTATTGTGCATTTGCTTGTGGTCTAACAAAGATTATTCTTACTTGAGTACTACTGCTTAGTTAACCTGGTGCTAAATTCACCAGGTACTTTATTTGCCATGGGCTGTATCCACTAGATGCTATGTTTGCCTGGTACGATATACACCAGGTATGATATGCAACAAGCACTAACTTTGCCAGCAGCTAGATTCACAGGACACGAAATTCTCCAAGTAGTAAATTTACTAGGTTTATGCTCACCAGGTTTTGTGTGAGGCCCTAATTTCACTCAAATTAGGGCTCGGTCGTATAGATATGACCAGGCCTTAATTTGAGTGAAATTTGTAGCCAACTGGTTTGACTGCTTGTCATGTCGTTTAGAGTTCCTAAACGGCTACCCTGGTGTTGAACATCATAATGCCTAGATGATTTATTAAAATCTGCTATTTGCTGCCAGGATGCGGTTTTTCCGAGTGATAATCTTCCTCAGCTGGAGAACAACTATGCGTCCGTTGCGGATGCTCTTCCTCTCGGTCGACTTCACAGAATCCGATCAGCCAACAACAGAATAAAACAGGAAGCTCGAGGTAGGAATTATCATCATCATCAGAATTATTATATTATTATTATTATTATTTTGGATTTATTAACAGCCACAGTATGATTAAAAGTGCTGTAAATGCTACCTCCAAGACTTAACCGCGGCCCCTCGGTCTGATATATACTAGGCCATAACCGAGTAGACAATTTCCACCAAGTACCGAATCCGAGTATTTGGATGAGCTATCTGCCGGATCCGGGTACGAACTGAATAGTAGCAGCAAATCTGGCAACGAGTACCATTCGTATGCAAAGCATAGTTTAACCTGCCACGTGCATAGCTAAGGAGAACTATCTATGTTCAATGCAGAGTCTATAGCAATATCCTTCATATATCGCATAGGTGGACTCTAGGCTATAGCAATATATTCATTATTTAATAACTTTATTTGTGAAAAAAATGTAAAACCTTGTTATCAAATTTGAAATATGAAGTTATCAATGACGTCTTTACTCTCTAATGTTTACCGGAAAGTGGGTGAAGCCAATTCAAGGGGGAAAATTACTGATTTGGTTGTCACCTGGGGAATAAAACCAAAAGAAATTAAAATGTATAAATTAACATGATCATTATTTTATAGAAATTTAATGGAATGTTAAGTTCTTATTTAATTAATCAATAGCTTATAAGTAAGTCCGTTAGTCCTAAATATATTCTTCCATGCATTCTGAGACATGGGCTGCTTCTACTTTTTTTATCTCTATTTTGATGCCAGAGTTTTATATGCTCAAGACAGAACTGTCCTAATACGATTTGTCTGTTTTGTAGTGCTTCAATAAGTTCAGCTTCATTAGTCAATCAAGTCAAATTACTCAGCTGCAAGTAAATGACAATTAAGGTGTAAATATTCTTGTGATTTATAATATGAGATAATTATTTAGAATATCATATAATATTGACTTACTGTCACTTGATTTTTGTGTGCCATTTGATGTGATTCGGCAATCCAGTTACATGTCTTTCTGATTAAAATACTATTTTTTTAGAGGGCTATGCAGAATATATTTTTTCAATGTATCTTAGTATAATATATCTCTTAGTTAAGTGTTGTTAAGAAAAAGACAATTGTCATGGTCATGGTGTGATGTGTTTTTTGCAAGCTATTTCTCTTCTGTTTTTAATTTCCCAAGGACTGGCATAAATCTGCCTTCCTGAATTGTATCAGCCTCCAGGTGGCCCTTACTAGTGGGATCATTTCAATCAATCATTGACACTTGACCTCTTCAAGAAATCTACTCAGAAGCGTCCGCTGTCCAAACATAGCCAAAGAGGACAGATTTAAGAGAAGAGTAGAAAGAAAATGAGGAGATCCTAGGTAAAAACCAGAGGTCCAGTGGAATCCCATTCCAAGTGGTAGGACCCACAACATTCCAAGTGGTAGGGCCCACAACAAAGATCCTTAGTTGGTTCTCCCGGGTGATCTCTTACTTCGCTATTTACACAACTATGCATTTATTTTCATTGCCATTCCGGATTGTAAAATAAACACGACGATTGATTGATTTGTCGAACCCGCATTTCATTACATAACTTACCGCGGTTGTATTTGAAAAAATCCAGGTTCCGAATCGGACTCTGAGTGCAGCTCCCAGGAGCAGGATGGTCAGAGGGATCCGTGGGTGAATCGCAAACCAACCCCCTACAAGAAGAAGCAGCACAAACCTCGTCGAACGGACGCCTTTAGCGTTCCTATGTCCCCTGGTGATGACCATCAGTCTCTGCTTCACTCAGACCAACTGGACAAAGGTTATCGACATATTTAGATTTAAGTCTGTTGATGTTTGCGTTCATTGGGTTAATTTATTTTTCTACGCATTTAATCTATTCACTGATTGCATTGAGTATGACTCATATATGTCACAGGCAATGTTTGGAATCAGGTATTGTGTAAAATGCCTGCTTTTTAGGCAATTTGTAAAATCCACAATTTAGAGTTTGGGTTAGGGTTCGTGTAGGTTTAGTGTATGGTTAGAGTTTTTCAAATTGCCTAGGCATTTTACAAACTCCCTGGTTTTGGACATTGCCTGTAGCATATACATGACAAAGGTTACGGCACCATATAAATTTCCGTTATTATGATATGACTTGTATCGATGTTGAATCTATCAGGTTGATCTGTTGACCTCCTAACTAAACAATTCTCAAGCTGGTGGTTTCTTTATTGATTGTGTTCTCTGGGGAAGGGTTGCCAAATTAATTGAGCGGTTGGCGGGTAAGGTGGAGAATGTTGGTTCTAGCCTCCACTCGGGCGGAGTCTGTGTTGGGATCTAGTTCTAATTCTTCGCTCAGAATTTCTCTCTGCCATCGATGGTCTATCGTATGGTTGTGATTGCACTTCTGAACTGTTTAAGGGGGGAATGTCAAATACAGTCGTGTTGTATTTAAGCTTTTGTAAAATGGCTTAAGCAGGGTGAACGCTCGTATGGGCTCCCAGTGCAAAATGTCATGAGAGAAGAAGAAGCAGGTTTTGAGAAAAGCAAAGAAGAAGAGAGACAAACAGAAGTAGAAAGCGTTCTCCAAAGAGAGTGACCAGTTAAAGCAAAGGATCGAGACTAAGCCATGGCGGTTATAGAAGGGGGAATCAAGATGTCAAATCTATTGGGCGATTGTACTTGACAGAGGAAGGAAGCTGAATGAGTATTACGTCAACCAGACATTTTTGGCATGACTACTCTGAGCCTTGAAGATTAAAATGAGAAATGTTTAATTGTATGCAATCATGGATAGGGGGCCAATGCAGTTTGTCAAATAGCAAGGTAGAGACACGAGAGTAGCAGAGAAGGGGGACAATCTGTGTTGAGAACTGAACAAAGAACCTTTAGAAGACCAATAAGAAGGAAATTGTAGTTAATCGATTCTCTTCCCAGTATTAAATGGTATTGTATTGCTTTGTTGTTAATTACAGTTCGTGACTATTCGGCGTCAGACGGAAGTGATGGCACAAACGAGGAGCAAGCGTCGTCAGCTGCCCACAAACAGAAGAAGAAACGTTCACTGCGTAGCAAAAAGAAATCGGCAACACTTGAGCATGACCTTCAACTGTCCTGGACGGACTCAGATATCGTCGGACAGCAGCGCAAAATCTCGCTGGATGAGGAAGCAGCTGGAAGGGATCTGGCTGCATTCGGAAAGGTTGGTGCTTCGTTGGGACTAGGGGCTGTCTGTGGATACCTAGAGATAACCTTTCGAACGATTGCACACAGGATGGAAACCTGACCACAGATACATAATGTGATTACATATAGACTGGAAACCTGACCACAGATACATAATGTGATTACACATAGGCTGGAAACCTGACCACAGATACATAATGTGATTCCACATAGGCTGGAAACCTGACCACAGATACATAATGTGATTGCACACAGGCTGGAAACCGGACCACGGCTACATAATGTGATTACACATAGGCTGGAAACCTGACCACAGATACATAATGTGATTACACATAGGCTGGAAACCTGACCACAGATACATAATGTGATTACACATAGGCTGGAAACCTGACCACAGATACATAATGTGATTACACATAGGCTGGAAACCTGACCACAGATACATAATGTGATTACCGATAGGCTGGAAACCTGACCACAGATACATGATGTGAGGCGCCCTTGTATGTGATGGTATTTCAAGAGAAGAGTCGCATTGTTGCAGTCCACCATGCAGTGTATAATGGATCCAGAGTTAAACAACAGTTTATGGCAACAAAGGCCATTGGCGTCAGCAGAAATTATTCACACCATTGCATATGGTCTGAGGGATGCCAGTAGAAAACGAAGTGGGGTGAATCGCCCTTCCACGCCTCTAGTGAAATTGGCCTTTGTGTGGGAGACCTTTGGATAAATCCAACAGTTGTGGATAAAGGAGGGTTCTTGTGTGGCTGCCAGAACATCGTGGTCTCTGGAAATGTGTTTCACATGCAAGCAACTCTGCATTTGGTAATGGCTGGTGACAGTTTTTACTTGATGTAGCACACTTATTAGAAATGTAACTAGGAATTGATGCAAATTAGGGGGCTGTGTGCCCAGTGATTGACTGATGATCTTTGGGTAAGCGTTCAGATTTGACTCTGGCAGTAACAGCCCTGATTATGATATAAATTCTGGTAAAAATCGGTTGGAGACTTGGATAGTATACGACACTATATGTAGCCTAGCTTTTGGAAAATAAAATTAATAGCATGGTCTCATTGTCTTGTAGAGCATTTCTTCATGGGAAAAGACTTGCCCTTTGGTTCCCCGTTCGAGGATTGGTTTTTGACTCAGTCTCCTCGCTCCTTTGCATCAAGTGGTCCTTATCTTTGGAACACATTTTCTCCTTCTGTTCTCTCTACCTACAATTCTATATGGCCGTCTATCATCTTGTTTTACTTTTCTCAAAACCTGCTTCTTCTTACAGGACCTGAAGACATTCTGAATGCAGCAACTCTTGAGTAGATCTTGGAGGATGCTATATAAATTGTTATTGATTGATAAAATTTATTTGACTGACAAACTTAATTTTTGAAAGTTATTAATAGTATTATTATTTTTCAGTTAATATTATTGCATTTTTGAAGGCCCATAGTTTGCTCATCCTTAGTATGACTCTTGGAATTTGGGTGGGTCTTGTTAACAAGTGGTAACTGTTTCTGCAGGTGTTTGGTGGCGGTGACGATGGAGATGGCATGAACTGGCGCCGGAAGCTCCGACTTCGCTCGGAGAAGGACGCAGAGTCCGTGCGACAGCGGAAGGAGGAGAAGAAACTCAAGGAAGAGGAGCGACGCAGGTCGAAGCAGGCCGACAAGCAGAAGGGCAAGGACAAGACGACGCAGCGCAAGTCGAAGAGCAAGGCCCCGGGCAGCACGAGCAGCGTGAGCGCCACGCTTGAGGATCTCGCTCGAACAGAGGACAGCCTGGTGCCGTCGTTCGTGCAGAAGTGCATCAACTACATTGAGACAGAGGGACTGACCATTGAGGGTCTCTATAGGGTACCAGGAAACAGGGCACACGTCGACGTATTTCTTGAAAAGTTTCGAGAAGGTGAGGGGGCATGAAGGTTTTGTGTTGTAGTAGTAGTTGCAGTTTAATGATACTTCGTGATTACATGGATCATTAGTGTTACCCTCCTACTTTATCCAGGCTTGAGACTGGCACTGTCAGAATACAAACAGTGGAGAAGTTTTAATCTGTGTTGTATTGTAACTGAGCATTTAGGGGTGAATATTCAGAATAGTCTCAAGAGTGAGCATTTCGAGGAAACAGATGAGTTTTAAAGTTGATAAACCACATGGCAGAATCTCAGCCTGGGGCTGAAGGGAAAGGTTATTCCACAAAGAAATATCCACAGAATATTCTGCTTAAACTGTCTACTAATTGCTAGAAATGTTCTGATAACGTTTTCTTAAAACTGCAGGGTGAATGATAGACACATGATGTGGTTAATTGTGAGTGTGGTGTTTGAAATCCATGATTGGAAAAGATAAGAGTACATTGTTGAAAAAGTTCTAAGATGATTAGAAATAGACATATTCTGCCTGAATAGTTTGCTAAAAGCTAGAGATGGTCCGTAGAGGTAGATGTTGGTTAGTCCAATGAATGTTATGTCCTCGCTTATTTTATCTGTCCAGCATGGTCTTGGTTTGCCTTTCTTTCTTTTCCTTCTAATCTTGCATGTAGTGCATTGTGTGCTATTCATTCAACTAACATTCTCTCTTTCTACACGGTTGTGAGGCGTGGACAATAAAGAAAGAAGAAAAGAAGCGCATACAAGCATTTGAGAACAAGTGCATGAGGAAACTGCTCAGAATTCAATGGACAGCAATGGTGACCACCAAACAAATGTATCAAATGGCAAAAGTTGACAGCAAACTATTGAGCCACATAAAATCCCGAAACTATGGTACTTCGGGCACATCGTGAGACAGCCTAAAGACTGTATTGAGAACAAACAGTGTGATGTTACGCGTAGTAGAAGGAAGCCAAAATCGTGGAAGACCCAGAATCTGCTGGTTCGACAATGTCATGGCATGGACTTGTTTAAAAGGCACAAGCTTAATGAACATTGTACAGGACAGAAAGCATTGGACATCACTTTCCCATTCATGTAGTTAACCATCGCGAAGCGACAATGACGATGTGACATGACATGTCCAAACAATCGGAGTCTTTTCTGAGCAACTTTATCTCGCAGAGTTGTTTGTACACACAATGATTGTCTTTACATTTAATTAATCTGCCGTTACCTTACCTTACAGTATGTTTTTACTGTTCAGATCCAAACGTGGACATCTGGGCACTGGAGGTTCCTGTTAATGTCGTGGCCACTGCGCTGAAGTCGTTCTTCAGCGACCTCTCAGATCCAGTTATCCCACTTCACCTCTACGACGAATTAAAGGACGCACTCAGTGAGTCTGCAGTTCAATAAACATCTCCAACTCCAATCGTTCTAGAGAGAAAAATGCTGCAGAACTGTCCGATTATTATTACTGAAAGTTAAAGTAGAAAAGAATATTATATATTTAGAAGCTACTTCAGTGCGCTTTCCCCCGATTATCACTGTACAGTTGCTAAGCTATTGAACACTTCGCTCAACTACAAGGACTGCAACAATCGAATCGTGAATTTATGTGGCACCACTTTTAGCTATTTGGCGATGAGTGTACACTAAACATGACTGGGAAACCATTGCTGTTTGTCATTGAAGTTTTAAACCAATCCCTAGAGACTTCGTTTTCTTAGCCTTGGCATCACATGAGGTCGAGCGGTCAGTCCTCTCCCTTGTCATCTCATCTTCCCACTGACAGTATATCATGGCTGAGTTGGTCGGGGTGCAGATTGAACAGCAATATAACCAAATATCTGCTCAGAGAGGAATTTGTAGCTCACGCTATTATTGACTCTAACTCGATTATCACTACGTTATCCATTGCCCCTTGTAGCGACATGGCGTGCATTACGGCACTCTCGAAATTGTCCATCTAATAATTATATACAAGCACACTTTAAGGCTAAGGTTTAAGATTACAATACATTATGTGAAAGCTAGATGTAAAATTTAAGTGTTGGCTTCAAATATATATTCTGAGATTTGTTTTTGCATTTGACTGTCTATGCAGATACTGAATAAAGGTGGCCGCACTGTGCACATTTTGTACATGATTAAAAGATTGAATATTGTTTCTTCGTCTCTTTCCAGATTTGCCTGATAAAACGCTGAGACTGCTGACCGTTCGAGGAGTCCTCAAGAAACTGCCGCCAGCCAACTTTGCTGTTTTAAAATTTATCATCACGCACATAAACAGGTCGGTCAAATCATGCCTTGTATTCATGAACAATTAACTTCTATTGTTAAGTTAGTTAGTTAGTGGATGAAAATCTGTTGAATGTGTTCTACATGTGTGCGAGGGCCTGCCATTGGGGATTCATCTCGTTTTCTCTATGCCATTCTGCCTGATGATGATATTTCAGTTCTTAATGATGTTTAACATTAATATTCAGGTCATTGCAGGGAATGCACTTGAATATTGTGCTCTTAAAATGATATTATATAAGTTTTGAATTAAAATTCTCAATAGGTGCCATGGTGGGTCACTAGATTAAAAATACTATACTACGAATAATGAAGTCACTTGAGAAATATTCTTTCCCACGAATAGTCATTTGAGATGTTGAATCTGCTATGACAGGTAGCTAGGGAAATATATTATGACATGAAGAGTAACTAGAGAAACATACTATGCTATGAGTAGTGACTAGAGATATATACTACACATGCTATGCCAGCAAAGAATAATTAGATATATATATATATATATAATATATATTACATATATAATATATATTATTACATGTATAGTATATATATATAAGTAACTAGCAAAACATGCTCTACCATGAAGAATGATTAGAGAAAGATACTATAGTATGAATATTCACTAGAGATACATATTATGCCATGAAGAACAAATAGAAATACGTATTACATACTATACCATGAATAGTCATTAGAGAATATTCTCTTTATGAATTGTTGCTAGAGAATTAGCGTAATCACTAGAGAAATATTTGCCGCTGTTAAGCATGATCTGTGGAATGCCCTCATCTTCCTTGCATGTTTCCTTTCTTTCTGGATCTGTTCCTACATATCTTTCTCCTCGAAACCTATTTCTTCTCTCGTGGTACTTGCACTGAGAGCGCTACTGAATGGCCAGTGCTCTGAATGCAAATTACTATTTATGTCACAGTCTATTTGTGAATATTTACTAAAGACAATATCTATGTCGTGAACAATCACTAAAGATATAAGCCTTGTATTTGAGGGTAGCAACCAGAGAAAAACACCAATCGAAAGTACATTACTTTTAGAAAGTGTGTAACCACTTTCCTTTCATTCTCTTTATCACGAGAATTAAACCTACCATTGTCACTATTTGCTGCTATTGGTCCTGCCCTCTCGTCATCCTTATATGGTGACATTGTATAAAGGAAAAATATACCAACCGAAAGGACATTACTTTTAGACACTGTGTGACCATTTTTCCTCCTCCAGGGTTTCCAGGTACTCATCGGAGAATGCAATGGACACGAAGAACCTGTCGATCTGTTGGTGGCCGACGCTGATGCGACCGGAGATAACGTCGCTCGACACGATGTTCCTGACGACGAAACCTCTCGAGGAGGTGCTTCAGCTTCTCGTCGAACAATTCGGATTCTTCTTCTACGGTGAAGAGGAAACCAGCTGAGGCGGTTTCCAACGGTCGGTCGCGTGCGGTCCATGAATGTGCGTTGGCTCTAGTCTCTCTCTTGTCTGCGTGAGCCGCAGAGTCGCTGGTTTCTGCGACTGCGTCTTCTGCCTGTGTTTTGCCGCTTTCCGGGAATTGCGGGTACTCGGAAGTTTGGACTTCGTGGCTCCTCTTTTCCTTCTGTGAGTTGCCTCTGATGATGGAGTTCACTGCCTGTGTTACACATCTGTGCGTCAATGTGCAATCTCTGTTTTCTGTCGGTGTCTATGCGTTTGGTGTCAGCTCCTGCTTTAGATTATTTCGACTTCTGTTGAGCCCTTGGAAATTGCTGTCAGGTTGTTTGTTTTGCGTGTTTCTATTGTAATTTGGCTGGGGATTTGAAGTCTGGGTGTGATGAATCGTGCTGTTGTTGTGTGAGCGCACCTGTTCAGAATTTCGTGATGAACCTTTTTAAAAAGATATGTACAGGTTTTTAATTTAGCCATGTGTTTTTAGAGAGGATCTGTAAATGTACAGTTTTGGAATTTGCAGCCGAATTAATCTTAGTCATGCGGGGTGATGTTATGTATGGTGCGTTGGATACTAGACAGTCGTTGACAATCTTTGGTTGGGTTTTGCCTGCGAACCTCAATTGTTTGGGGATTTATTATCTGAGGTGAGCTTCTTTACTTTTGCGTCGTTTGTATGTTGCAACTCTAGAACTTTCTAGTGCTGTTGACGAATTTCTATTAACTTCGAGGCGTTGCAACAAGATCCAAAAATTCTACGTTTCCTCTTCGCTGGTCATTTGATTGTTTGTTAACATTGCAGATGTTGGGCAGTTTTATTGAAAGTTTATCAGACCAAATTTTTTGGTTTTAAATGATTGATAAGAGAGACGTTGCAACTTAACCGTTTGTCGAGAGGGTGGTCTTTGTGTGAGAAAATAGATTGAAATTGCCACGGTTGGTAGCTGTGCTTCAACTAGAGAGATTTGCTTTTATACTGCTGCACCTGTGTTCAGATCAGTGATTTGTTTGTTGTAACGAATTCAAAAGACGGAGGAATCAAAAGTTCATACCTATGATCTGTAGTTTTACTTTCGTCTAAGCATTTACATACATGCATAGTTTGAATACATATATACACATACATGCCCATATGGGTATTTCATAGGCATACACCTCTCTTAAAGGTTGATGGTCTTGTTGAAGTGATGATTTGTTGTAGGCTTTGCAACCCATAAAACACGATATCTTCAGGGATTGTAACGCATAGAGTATGGCTTCGAACCTCCTCTGATACGATTACTGTTATGCTACATAAGTCCTCGACTCACAAAGTCTTCTCAATTGACGATCGGTCGTTGGAATGTGACGCGCCATAAATACAGAAATGTTGCAAATAAGATGTAATCTGTTGTACGATGTGTTTAGGCTGAAATTTATGCCAAATCAGGTCAGTCTCTGAGATGGAGGTGTGCAGGAGCTGATTATCTACACAGGGAGAATGGCTAAAGGGTGATAATGGGGGCACTGCATTAGGTTCCGACTATGAGTAACTTGCTTTGCAGATATTAGGTTTCGGGCTGTTTGGTGATTGTTTTCCAGTGTTTAACTGTTCCACAGAACTGTGATATTGGAGAGAAACTCTTCATTTCGTGTGTCGTTGGATGTCTGAGCGTATTTCAGAGTTGTCTAACAGCTTCACGACCTCAAGCTGTGCGTGTTATCTTTATGAAATCCTCAGAAAGTAGGTATGGAGGCAGAAGTTGAAAAGGGAGCCAGATTTTTAAAGAATATCCTTGCAACTCCCCTTTAGTCCCTACTTTCCCTCTTTATTGACCGTTTCCAAGGTAGTTGCTGTTTGACAAAGCTGTATCATAACAAAAGATGATTAGTGTTGCCCTCCACCTTTTCCCTGAAGTTATTTTCCAATGGTGTCGTGGCCATATTTAATTAACGTATGTGTGCAGCCAACTAGTTTGAAAGCTTCCTCTTTCATTTTGCCCCTAAATGAAATAATGTGTGACCAGATTGGTGGACCTGTATCTGCCATTTGTTTTGGACAAGAAATAGCACTTTCTTTTTAGGGTCATGCCCTGGTGAGTAAATACGGAATCCTTTTGACGAGTGATCTATTGTCAATTGATTAATGCAACAGTTTTTGATACAAAACCTAGCTCTACCTTCTTTTATAAAAAGATTGCTACTTCCTTTTATAGCAGTGATACTTAAACTTTATTCTGCGACCCAGTATCACTCTGTGGCTTGTGGATAATTGGTTATTGGTTGTGGAATAATAACTGTAACAGCAGAATATTAAAATGTGTGTTGCATGAAACAATGAAATAGGAACTCTACATAGTGTTCTTACTTGATAAACAGTTTTAGCACTTTTACGATGAGCTGCAATGGTTACCCGATCGCTTTTCGTATGTCTTGAACATGGACTGTAGGAAATTATTGCCGTAATAAAAAGGGACAACACGAAATCTACATTTCAATATGACCTTTCACATATGTGTATGCTGATGTTAAACGCTATTCTATGGTAAGACTGGGGATGTCATTTCCACTACACACTCCACAGTATATAAGAAAGTTTGAGAAGCACTGCTATATAGGAGACTGTGACAGTTGGTTTGGTTCTACTCCCTCTGCGATTACCATATGTGTGATTACCATATGTGTGATTACCCTGTGTTGTTACCTCCGTCGTGAACGCATGCGCCTGTTGTTGTTTCTTCCATACACCAAAACTGTTTTCCAGGCAAAACCTGGAAAGATGGAAAACATGCCTTCTTTTGTGAATTGGCTTACGGTTGTGTTCCTGTCGACAGATGTGGAAAAGATGTATAGTTGTTGTATCTACTACATGTGGTATTTGTATCTGTATGACGTGGCTTTACTTGGTATAGGCATTGATCTGGGATTTTCCTATTTACTGAGTGGGACTTGAATTTCACTATTTACAGCATGGAACTGGAATTTTCCCATTTACAGTGCAGAACTGGAATTTTCCATGAACAGTGTGGAACTGGAATTTTCCAATTTGCGTTGTGCAATTGGAATTTTCCGATTTACAGACATTTTCCAATTTATAGTGTATAACTGGAATTTTCATTTGCAGTGTGGAACTGGAGTTTTCCCATTTACATTATGCGATTGGAATTTTCACATTAATAGTATGGGATTGAAATTTACCCATTTATAGTGTAGAACTGGAATTTCCCATTTACATTAAGCAATTGGAATTTTCACATTACGTAAATTTGGATGCATAAAGGAATCTATGATGAACATTTCTCTGCATCTGTTGCAATCCTTATTCCAAAGGCATTTGATGTTGCCAGTTTTGGATGCGCTGAACACATGCAGCTTAAGGTAAATAGCAATTGTTTCTTGAACTGAATAAAATTTGTACAGTACCTGAGATATGTACATTTGAAGGAAGATTGTTTGCAAATTTGGATGACACACACCATTAAAATTATCTTGTCCAGACATTTTGTTAATTTTCATGGTTTATATCAGCCAAATTTTGGTAGTTACCATGTGATAATAAAGATCAGCATTGCCCTCCTCCTGTATCCAGGCTTGGGACTGGTACTGTCCGTGGCGGGATTGGCCAAATTTTGATCGCAATCTCACTTTAAGTACGCATACTCCATGCACCGTTTCAGTTCAACAAACGGTTTCTGTTTATGTCGAGTTGCATTTTTTTATATCAGTTGGTCAGTCATGCCAAAGATTAATAAGAGGGGCTACATCATTGTTGTGTCAGATTGCATTACATTACGCAAAATACGCATTTGAGAAGAATGTCTGTTCTGTGTGTCGTCTTGACTGGTTGTGGGCAGCAGTTTTTATGTCTTATTAAGCACAAGAAGCAGTTTTTAGAAAGTTACTTGTTGTCTTCAACTTGACGGTGGTAACCACCATTCAGTTTGAAATTGCGATTCGATAGTAGGTTACCAATTGAGTGACTATAGTTAAATGAAAATTGGATTGTACAAATATCTCAAGAAATTCTGCTTGTTAGTGAGTAAGATAGAAGCTGGTTGTCATTCAAGGTGCATAGAATATGCCAATGAACAATAGATGCATGTGAATATTATGTTGGCAGAGGAATAACTTTCATAGTACCTCCTTGTAAAGCTGTATTTTTGAAACTATTTGAACCGTTTGTCGAGCAGGGGTCTTTGTGCGAGAAAATAGAATGAAACTGTCACGGTTGATAGCTGTGCTTGAACTAGAGAATTTGGCTTTTATACTGCTTCTGCTGTGTTCAGATCAATGAGTTGTTTGTTTTAATGAATTCAAGGAACAGAGGATGGGGTTCATACCCATGTGATCTGTATTATACGAACGAATTTGTTATTATAATTCTGGCTACCAGTGCGATGGATGGATCCAGGGGTGTCAATCCTCTGAGTGATGGAGGCAAACCCCCTGGTCCCAAGTGCCACAAAGGCAAGATATTCCCCCTAAGATGCAAAAAATGTCCGCCTTATCTAAAATTGGAGGCATTTGCCTCCGGACCCTTTCTCTGGACGCCCCTGGATGGATCAAGAGTTTGACTACATCTTGTGGCAATAAAGTCTGTTGACGTCAACATAAATTATTTTAAAACAGTTCTCACCTTCTCGTGGCATAGGACAGCTGACTGAACTGACCACTTAACTGCTGTGATTGTTGGCCGATTTGCAGCATATTTCATTGTGTTATTGTTAGAGTCAGAGGATGATTACCTATCGATAGGTAATTTTAATTTAATATGACTTCCATTGTCTGCTGTGCTGGGCATCGACGAGTTATGCACAAAAGCGGAGCTGTTATCGTTTTCCAGCAACTGTTGATTTGAGTCTGCTGTGCAGACTCTGTACAGAAGTCCTGTTGCTTGCAGAAATCTTTCACCTTGGATTGAGATTGAACGACCTCACAAATACATATTTTATGAAAACTAATAATAAATATATAAATGATTTATACAACCAATAATTGCACGACGAAATAAAAAACTACGTTGTATTATCATAAGTTGGTTTCTTGAAGCCGAGCTAACGTTTTCATTCATGTCTCGAACAGGTTATACCAGATTATATTTTACAAAAAGGTGTGTCTCGTCAGTAGGGTTTGCTGTAGGTACACTACCTGATGAGATAGTTCGTTTTTACAACGGGCGCTTGCTTGGCCTGTACTTGTTTTGCGAATGCAATTTCCGTGTCATCATTCGTTCTGTGTAGTTAGTGTGAATCTGGAATTTCGTTAGTTCTCGCCATGCGCTGCTGTCGCTCGCCTAACTTGCATTTCTACGTCTGTCTTGGATTTCTAGTCACTTGCATGTGTATTTAAGCCACGTCGTCTTTTATAGCAAAGCACCGCGTGCTGTGTCTCTTTGTATACGGCTATAATCTAGAGGTGTTGTGTCCTTGATTGTACTGTCTGATGTCATATGGTTAGACCACTGTGGCTGCCCCGTCAGCATGCCCACGAGCGTCGGATGTGGGTGATACCCGTGTGGGTTCTATGCGCGTCCTATATGGGTCCCATGCAGTGGATTTATTCAGCAACTGATATTTGTCTCTTTGCTTTGCAATGGTAAACCGATTATACGCATTGTGTCTGACTTAGGTTGTAGTTTTGTACAGATTTTGAGATCTTCCACTACTCTATGGACAGTTTGAGCAGTGGTCCTGCATGGGACCCGCGTGGGGAATATGGGTCCTTATATGGACGCCATGGGAGTGTTGGTCCTATATTGAACCCTGTGGGAATATGGGTCCTATAAGGGTACCATGGGAATGTTGGTTTTATGTTGGCCTAATTGGGAATACGGGTCCTATAATGGACCCATGGGAATGTGATCCTATGTGGGTCTCATTGGAAATATACTCCCCATGGTAATATGTGTCTAATGTGAGTACCATATGAAATATGGGTCCAACAGGGTTACTATGTGAAATAGGGGTCTTATATGGACCCCACGGGAATTTGATACCCGATAGGTTCCCATTCAGGCATGCTGGCAGGAAGAGTCGCAGTTTCAGCTGCCGCTGATTTACCTTTGTGTCGTCGACGGTTTTTTTTCTGCTGCGCCTTTTTGTGGGATTGTTAGTTGAGCCGCTTTCTTACTTTCTGAGGAGAGTCTGAAGACTAACTCTGGCTCCGACTGTTGTTTTCATTAGCCACGAAACGCCTATCGACAAGTTAAGAGTTTTCAATCAAAACGCAAACTTACATGAACGTCTGCAGTGGATGTGGAATTGACATGAAATCCGTGTGTCTGTTTTGAATAGGTCTGTATTGCAGAGAACAGCTTGGTAACGATTTTTCCATGTAAACCTTAGGTAACCGTCGTTGGCGTTTTCATTGTACCTGTGTCTATCTGTCTCTTTCTCTGAGTCTGTCAGTATCTCTGTATGTCTCTGTCTATTATTTCTCTGCTGGCTGACTGTATGTCTCTCTATCTGTGTGTCTCCGTCTGTCTCTCTTTCTGTGTGTCTCTGTCTCTCTTTGACTATATGTCTGTTTGTCTGTATACGTTGCTCTGTGTAGGCCTATATATCTCTTGAAGTGTCTGTCTGCAGTTTTGTCTGCATGTCTCTCTGTCTCTTTCTGTCTTTCTCTCTCTCTCTCGCTCCCTCTCTGTAACATTCCATTATCTCACATTCATGTAGTGTCGCTTATAAAAGTAACCCATTGCAGACCTAACAACATTGAAGCAGAACTGAACTTCAATGGTTTTGAAACACTTGTGGAAGCACGGCAAAGAGAGAGGCAATTGTGACTTGAAGTTGCGTGCTGCTAGACAACTTTTACTACACATGGCTTGGACGACCACAAAAAGGCTTGCAGACCAGACCGTCGAAAGGTAGTAATTCATTAGCGTCACCGTCCTCCTTTATCCAGGCTTGGAACTGGCACCGTTGAGGGCCGGTGCCGTTACCAAGTCTCTTGCGACAGAAATAAGAGCTCTTTGGCCAAAGATGGAAGCGACCTAGACACTATAAGCTCTTCAGAGTCCGATTTGTCAACTAAAAAAGCAAGTGGTGAGGAGGATTTCTGGAAATCTGAAGAATTGCGCACTAGTTTATCGCGCTTGTAGCTGAAACTGGGGGTCCAACCCCCTTCCCGGAAAATCGGAGGCTGCTCCTTGTGATGAGATGGAGCACAGCCTGCAAGACAACTAGTACTATTATACAAGATCGAAACAGAAATAATATGGACGCAGCAGAGGCAGTACATACTTATGAGCGAGAAGTACGGTTAAGTGAGTGAGAGATTGAGAGCCTAATGTAGGCTATATTGTTTAGAGTATCTGCTTATACCCCTCTGATTGTAACGTCTAATAACGTTCAATCACAGACAACTACGTCAGTTTAACGAGTACTACGTCAAAATGGGAAATAATGAACTGCCTGAGAGACTTGTAATGAGTGGACTACCCAAATGTAAGCTACTTAATATTATGCAAAGCCAGGGCCCTACAGAGAAAATGTGACGCATTTGGCCCATCACATTTTCTTAAGCACGCAATTGGAAGGTAGTTCTGTGTTGACCTCAGGTCTGAGGTGAATACAAAACTATCTTCGAACACCTTAATCTTCTCATATCAGACTGAACGCAACATAATCATTCAATAAACTGGTGTAATGAATTTGGCTTTCAAGTGGCGCTTTAAAAATTTTGAGAAGTTAAAGATTACGATTAGTTATTTTTAGCAGCATAATTTTTTATACTGTACGCCATTTTCTTTTCGTCTGTGCATTTAGATGGAACTTATTCGTGTTGAATTGTTTACTTGTGGTCGTTGTGGAGGCAATCAATTATCAGAACTTAATCAAAGAAGAATACAGGGACGGATCTAAAACTAACGTATACCGAAACTGACCAAAGTAAGTGAAAAATAGGACAAAAAAGGCAATGAGAAAGAAGATCTAGAGTAAAAACTCGGAGTAGGACAGTGAAACGGAAGTGAAAAACACAGAATGCACTGAAAACGGGGATAGAAAGAAATGAAACAGTCTGATGATGATAATGATGAGTCCTTAGCCCTCAGACAGGTCCATTAATTGGCTTATATGCCACCCACGTTTTACCAGGGTAAGGTGATTTCCCATTGCCTTCCTTCCTCACAGACAATTCTGGGCAATCAACTCGTCCAGTGACCATTCCGTAGTGACCTTAAGGTCACTACGGAATGGCTTGAGGTAGATTCGAACCTGTGACCTTCCACTAACACGGCATAGAACGTATATCGCTACAGCACCGCATCCCACATTCATCTAACCTAGTATAAGGCAATCAATTCTGTAGCTTAGAATTCTAAAACTTAACTCAGTACTGTAGTCCTTCCCGTGTAGGTCTTCATATTGAGCAACGCATTTCCTCCACTAGTCTCCTCTGTCCAGGTCCTTCTCGTTTTCGTCCCGTGAAATCTCCACTCTCCAGGCATCTCAGGTTGTGTGTGATGGTTTCCAGTCAGTTCTAAAAGACAAAACAATAATGCAAAATGTCATAAAGTTAAGAAATGGAGTGAATTAGATAACAGGGAGAAAAAGACGTAGAGTAGAATAGATTGAAAGAGAGCAAATAGTAACTGTATACATTTATCATTTAAATAATTTTTTTCAACAGCAAAGCATAGGGACAATGTTGCTAAAAGCTCTCTTCAAAAATCTCGTTCCATTCATCCACAACAGGGAAGCAGCAACACCTAAGACAACATTTTGGGCACAAGAAACGAGAAAATTGGGTCAGCAAACCCAGGGGCGTCCAGATAGGAGGGAGGGTAAGTTTCAGGTGGGGATATTTAAGTCTTAGGGGGAATATCTTGCCTTCCGGAAATCTTGGACCAGAGGGTTTGCCTCTATCGCTCAGGGGGTATTGACGCCTCTGAGCAGACCCAAGAAGAGGGAAATAGAGATAATAGAGCTGTAGACAGACTTAAGACAAGAGGAAGAGAAATTTAGGAAAGAGACAGGCAGAGAAGATATAAAATGCTCTGTGTTTCATTATCCTGGTCGACATTTTGCTACTTAATTAGAATCTTCCAAACGACCCGACGATTTTATTAGCAACCAGTCTAGGATTTTTTGCAAACCTTCATAAAAACGGAAACTAACCTATAGCCGCTTGCAGGACAGTCGGTCAGTTGACAGCGGTCATGAACAGGTCTCGATAACCGAAGACAGGTAGTGCTTCATGTCTGATGCCACATCACCTCTACCAGGATGGACGGTGCCAAAACTGCCGGACTTCTCTGGCTTGAGGCTGCCAGGATGGACGGTGCCAAAACTGCCGGACTTCTCTGGCTTGAAGCTGCCAGGATGGACGGTGCCAAAACTGCCGGAATTCGCTGACCTGTGTAATTTATACACCTGCTGATATTGTATAAATCCAAACAGTGCCTTAATTGAGTAAATTTTATTAAGTTGATAAAGCATTGTACAGAATGTAATGTAGGGCCTATAGCTCAAAAAAGCACTTATTTTTGCTGACTTGGTGCCACCAATCGTCTGACATTCAGAAGCTCAAATTGCCTGTCTTGCTATGGCATTGGCTGCTTACATGGAAACAGTGCCGTACCGAGGAAGGCCAGCGGGGCCTTGGCCCAGGGCGCAAATGTGGAAAGGGCGCAAATTTCAGAATGGAAAAACTTATTATTTGATAACATGCACTATCTAATAAATGTGGGGGCGTCAGATTGATGCTAGGCACAGGGCGCAGTTGTTGCTCGGCACGGCTCTGCATGGAAATGCTTGGGTTATGGCTAGAATAAAAAGACCTCAGAGGGGCAGTCATATGGATCCATACAATCCAACAAAATAACAAACTGCCTGAGATACTTGTAAAAAGTGGACTACACAATTCAAAATGTTTCCTACTTAATATTATCTCAAAGCCAGGGCCCTACACAGAAAATGTGATGCATTTGGACAATCACATTTTCTCTAGCAAGCAATTAGAAGGTAGTTCTGTGTTGACCTGATCAGGTCTGAGGTCGACATCTAACTATCTTCAAACACCTTAATTAGTCTCCTCATTTCAGACTAAATGCAACACATTCATTCAACGCCTCTGAAATAATGCAGCGTTCATGGATAATCTGGTGTCCTGCGTTTGGATTTCAAGGGGTGCTTTATAAGTTTTGAGAACTTGACGATTACGATTAGAGTTTACAGCAGATTTTTATACGGTGGGCCATTCTCTTTTCGTCTGTGCATTCAGATTATACTTGTTCGTATCGAATTGTTTACATGTGTAGGCAATTAATCATCAGAATTTAACCAAAGGAGGATACACGGATCTTAAATAGACGTATAACGAAACTGACCAAAGTAAGTGAACAGTAACACAGAAAAGAAAATTCGAAAGGAGATTAGAATAAATCTGAGAGTAGGGTAATGAGACTGAAGTGAAAACACAGAGAATGCACTGAGAATGGAGATAGAAGGCAACGAAACAATCTGATGACAATGATGATGATGATGATGCTGCTGATGATGATGATGCTAATGATAATGATGATGACAATGATGATGGTGATGATGATGATGATTTCTCTGCTTGCATATGCTACCTGGGGTTGAGAAGAATAAGGTGGTTTCCCATTGCTTTCCTTCCTCACGGACAATTCTGGGTAATCAAGTTGAAAGAGTTAAAACTCTTAAGATTAAAACTTACTCAGCATACTATAGACCTCTGCATATTGGGCAACGGATCCCCTCGTCCACTCGTCTCCTCTTTCCATTGCCAGCTCCTTCTCGGCCTCGTTCCACGACATCTGAGGTGGTAAGTCGTCTTTGATGGTTTCCGGCAAGTTCTTAAAGACAAAATAGTGATGCATAACGTTGCAAAGTGTGCTAGTTGACAGCGAGAGAAAGACGTGTTGTAGCCTAGAATAGATTGAAAGAGAGCAAACAGTAACTTTACTGCTTAACCGAGCTGCAATATGCCAACGAAATATTTCTATGGCAAAGCATAGGCATATGTTGTCAAAAGCTTTTGTAAAAAGTCTGGTTCAGCCAGACCTAAGATAAAATTTTGGGCACAAGGAGAAAAAATAGGGTCAATACATCAAAGAAGAGACAAAATTGAGCTATAGCTATAAGGAAACTTAAGACAAGAGGAAGAGAAATAACAAAGAGACAGGCAGACAAGACAGAAATTGCTGTGTGTCTCATTATCTTAATTGACATCCCGCTACTTAGCATCTTCCAAACGACCTGACGATTTTGTCAGACACCAATCGTCTGTCCATCGCCAATGAAGTGACCATGCCCATCTCTATCAACTCCGGATAAGTCGCAAACCTTCATGGAAAGTAGAAAAAACTGAAACTAACCTAGCTGCTTGTAGGACAACTCGGTCAACCGAATTATTGCAGTTGATCCTGACTGGAATCGAGATCCTTCGAATGAAGAGCTTCACACGACCGGCGGTTGACGGCATCACGTACAGGCTTCGATGGAAACATTGTAAAGAATGTAATGTATTTAAATTAGGTCAAATATAGCAACTTATTTTTGCTAACTTGGAGCTACCATCGTCTGGCACTTTGAAGCTCAAATTGCCTGTCTGGTTATGGCTGCTTGTATGAAATTACGGCTAGAATAAAACGACCTCAGATGAAGTCATGGCTTCATAGAATCCAATGCCGTTAGTTCCTAGCACCAGATCATAAAAAGTCGTGACCAGCGACAGAGGATTACAAAATAGACAAATAAAAACTAAAGGGTTCAGGATCTCAAAAATGGTCAGGATTTCTAACCCCTAACCTCTGTAATGCGGGTAAAATCAAAATTGACCTGTTGAATATCAACATACTAATGATATTATCACACTGGACAGCACAGTTAACTTATGATCAATAGCCCATTAGGCACTAAACATATGTTCAATTCAATCTTCTCTTCAATCTACAAATAATGTTCGAACATCTAAGGAGCCGTTCACATATTATATAACGCATAAAACCCCAATTTTTGACCCACTCCCTACCCCTAACAACGTTATATTACAGCAGCTGTGACTCCCCACCCCTATATTATATAACAGATATGCTACCCACCCCCCTACCCCACCCCAGCCTATAAGCACATTAAAAGACATACAATCGACATAATTGTATTGCACAATTTGACACTTTTATAACAATACGATGTTAGTTAGCACTTTAATAGTATGATTCAACTGATAACTGCCTTTATCCAATTCGAGAACTGCAGTAAAAATCATCATATGCCCAATTAGCAATGTAACAAAAGCTACCTTAAAATTGTGTACTCTCTCGTGCCAATGATGATCAGACCGAATGTAGGGAGTTCCTCTGCTTCTTAATAGTCGGACTTTTAATGGCGCTAAATTCACTTGTATTAATTACGGTAACTAATTGGGTAATCGACGAGTGTCACCATGTATCTACATGTAGCCTAAGCCTACTATAATATAGCACGGTAATACATGGTAGTAACGTACATCCTATTTAAAAGCACCATTTTAGTTTCCCTCCTGTTTTGCACTAGAAATGCGCATTACAGTATCACACAGAATGGATTGGTTTAATATTGAACTATCAGGTATTTATCGATAGGTTCACGAAACAACTCGACCTATTTAATAGCGTATATGATGTATACAGAGTGCATACTACATCTATAATTGGGTATTTAAGCAAACATAGAAAATGGTAAATGAAATCAAACATCATGATAATACCTACCAAAATAATTATTTCAAGTGAATTACTTTTAATTTAAACCAGAATCAAAACAAAGCACACAGAATTGAATTTTAGAGCGTTTAAAGCTATGCACATGAAATTGCTAAAATTGTAAACAGCAAATTGTTAAAAGTGGATTTATGAAATAATAACTAAGAACCTCAAATCAATTCGCCAGGTGGCAGCTAATGGTGCTAGTTTTGGTTTACAACGTATTTTGAACTTTGATTAAACAATGAAGGTCCGTGGTACATGGAATTTCCAATTGGCAAGCAAATAGGCAAAATAGCATAAGCTGAAAAAGTTTGTTATATAACAAAACCTTCAACCTACCCCCCACCCTAGACAATATAACGCTAACAAAACCGGAACCCACCCACCTACTCCTTGAGCGTTATATAATATGTGAACGGCCCCTAATTAGGCCTAGGCTACTCGAAAACAAGAGAAGACAAGAACACGTCCATGTAGAAATAAGATAAGAGAAAGAGAGAAAACAATAGGCCTTCACAACAGAAAACAAATTAACTAAGGAGAGAGAGTTAAATTTACTAAATTTAACATTTGGTAAAACACCAAAAATAATTTTTATAGTTTCTATACAATATACTTTATATTCTATGAAGTATCATCGACAGGTCTAAATGGCAAATAACATAATAGCATCAAAATTTGTAGCTTAAGATCGATCATTCGATCTCCAAACTGAAAACATTAGATAAAAAATCGTTGTTTTGAAATTTGTTAAGTCTACTTGCTAGTTCTCGACGAAAATTCAATCGAAACAGAAGTTGGCAATGCAGATTTGCGAAAATTTCGCAAAAATCCGGAATTCCACCGTCTTCTTCGAGATCTACCACGGCACGCTATATTTAGTAACAGCAGGCCAACTACAGGACACTATGACGTCATCATCCGGAGTCTCACCTGGAGTTACTGATAGGCCTATTTCTATTTATTTATTTGACAGCAACATAACTCCACCACTGTCTGCACTCTGATCTGACAGTGCCAGTCCGAAGCCCGGATATAGGAGGAGGGCGACTTTAATTATATTTGTTATCACACAGTGTCATTAAACTGAAACTACTACCCCCACTATTACAAGTTTTTGAGACATAGACAGCTACTGCTTGAAGTCCAGGAGCACCTGTCCCAAGTCTGGATAAAGAAGGAGGGCAACGTTAATGATATTAGTTATCACAGTGTCGTTAAACTGAAACTGCTACTATAAGTTTTTGAGACATAGATAGTACTCCGTCTATAAATGCAGTCCATGAGTGCCTGTCCCAAGCCTGGATAATGGAGGAGGGCAACGCTAATGAAATTAGTTATCACACAGTGTCGTTAAACTGAAACTGCTACAACTTGATAGCAACATAGTCAACGACTGCTTAATGTTGTTCATGCACTCATACTACAATGAAAAAAATAATGTATTCACTCATTCTTAGAATAATGTTGAATAACGGTCATATACCATACATATCATTAAATAGAAATGTATAATTTAACTATGAATGTTTTTTAATACAGGTCATTTAACAACAAGTGTAGTCAATTTCCTTTTACATTTTTCCGACTGTTCAGGTTTCCTTTTGTCATTTACAAGCTTTGTGTAGTTGTTCAACATAATGTTTGCAGCAATGAAAACAGATCTATGTACAAGTTTCAACTTTGCATTACCACATTCACAGGTGTTATCTGAATGATTAATAAAATCCAAGCTCGTGCGGACCACTAAATCTCACTGATTTGTAACAGACAAAACTCATTCTCATATTTTGTGAAATAAGACAGTTAAATACAACAAACACATCAGAAACAATATCAGTTACAAATTGGGTTGGCCATTTAAGTCCCCCTCTGTTCAAAATTTCAATATACAAGAATTTATCAACCAAGCTTTCGCCGAATTCACAAAGCAGCTCTCTGTCAGTACAGAGTTCATGCTGGCACAATTTACAACGAAATAATTTACAAACTTTATGTGCAATATAGCCAGCAATAAAAACAATGCAAGTCAAGTCCCTGTCATCAATACAGCCATCACAGCAATAACTGACAACATCAGTAAATGCATCACGTATAATTGCATCTGTGGCAAGACTTTCCTGACAATCAATATCAGACAGAAATTGAATAAAATTAAAATTACCACACTTGGCAGATTTCAAATGCAAGACACTGATGAGCTTAAACTTTTTTCAGACTCAATAATCTGCCTTACTGAAACATGATAGTTTCCTACAGACAGTTGTCGGTACTGAGAAAATCGATATTCAAGGTTATCAGTTTGGAATTTTCCAGGAAGTACATAGCTAAATTTTAATTCAGCCACCAAATAATGGATACGCAACTTCATAGATTTGACAGTATGTTGTAGAGCAAAATGAGTCTCTTGTGACAAGCAGCCATGCCTGCCCTTGCATTTCATTGCCTCCCAGTTGATAAGCCACAAAACAACCCGTTCCATAAATTTCAGCCGTTCATCATTGACTGATCAAAATGGGTCGCTGTCTCTGTCACGCAAATTTCGCCCTTTAAGTGAATCTTTCATGTTGAAAAGTTTCCATAATTTAAAAATTATTTCAAGGAACGTTTTAGTATCATTCACTGAATAACTCATTGTAGGAAAGAAGTTAAGTGCTGCAATAGTCTTTTCCTTAAATACCTTCAAAACCAAGCTGACTTTTTGACGTTCAATGCTAGTTGGGTTTAAAGCCTTGTATGTTAAATTTGGAGCCAGCTTAACAACCCTGGTTTCTTCAAAGCTATGCAATTTTTTCATATCTGCAAAACAGGCTCTGTGAATCAAAAGTTTTGTCATCAAGACCAGGAAATTAAATGTGTGACTTGCATCAGCTTAGTTTATCCAGTTGCTCCTAATGCATTTAAGTAAGTGAACATAGTCAGACAAGTAAAAATTTCATTGTGCTGTCAAATGGGTTATCAATAAATGGCTTCAGCTCATTTTCGCCACACAACAGTGTAAACATGTTTCTATTAAATCGATTATTATCAGAGATGATACACAACACTCTGTAACCAGCATCATGAATACCATGCAACACTCTCAATGTTATTTCCTTCAATATGCTGCTGTCATGTTGACAACTGGAACGAGAGATACATGTACTACATCTCTGTCCTTAGCAAGGACAGATGCAATCATGAAGGCCTGCACTGTTGTTGCCTGCTGTTGCGAGTTATTGCTGGCAAAGCCTTGAATATTACCACCTTTAAAAGTTGCAATAGGCTCAACATGTATCTCATCCAACATCAATGAAACAATTTTCTGATATGGCTCAAGATACCGAGCCTTGCTTCTCAAATATGAAATATATATATATATATCAGTTACAGATGAGGACAAACATGATGTTAAACGACGTAAGTACGAAACATGAGGCAATATTAACACACTCTTCATAAGAAAATCATATGCTTTAGGGGAAAACAGAAAGTCTACAAGCCCAAAGCATCATTTTTGCACTGTAAGTTCTACGTGACATCAAACGAATGTGCAGTTGCTGAGTCAAAAAATTCAAAGAAAATGAACTGTTATCCGACTGAATGCTGTCATCTTCATCACATAACTCCTGAAGAAGAGCAAGAGCTTGCTCCATTTTAGACTCTGAACTACACTCGATGTCACCCTTCAAAAAATCGCTTACCAGTGAACCCAGCTTTGACAAACGGTCCAGCAATTCATCAGATCCCAAGATCCATGCTAAACAGACACACGCACATTGTCACAGAAACCAGAAACTTTCAAATTATTTCCTATTTCAACAGCAACTTTGACTTTAGGGCACTTGATAGTATCAAGAATACATATACATACATGTGTATCTGATGGAAAAATAACCGACTGAGGATCCTGTTCAATATCATTTTTATCCCAGTCCATAAATGCCTTTGGTCCCATGTATCCAGTTCTGCGTGCCTGTCTTCTGGAGTCCGACGCTTCTTTGGTGGCTCGGATGACAAGTAAGATGGCAAAATTGGAAAAACAGATGGATACGCCTCTTTCGAAAGTTTAGGAATAGTTCTCTTAAAACATAACATTGATCCATCTGGACGCTTGACACAATCTTCAGTCACAAAAAAGTCTTTAGTAGGAGTGAAATCTTCTGTGGAATTGCACGGATCCATTTAGTCCGCTGTGTCTCGATAATTGGACATCGGAATACAGTGACATAATCCGTTCCTCTATAATTTGACGAGCACTCTGGAACACAGCACTTTCTAGGCATTCCTGCAGCGTCAAATAGATAGACAAACAACAAACATAACTAAAAATAAACATTTCAAGTATGAAGTTTATAGCAAAAATTATATCTATCTAAACCTGACCCTAACCGACCGTCATGACGTCTAGCCTGACTCTAATTAACTGACCCTTACAGCACCACACCTGACCATAACTTTTAGACCACAAGTTCGCGCTTGTATTAACAACTGACCGTCTCGCACAACGTCCCAAACTTGTGGAATATCTAACTGTTTTTCTAGCATATGAATATCATCATTACATTCATTTATTATCAATCAGGTGTTGTGAGGCCGGATCTTTACAGTCGTATCCAGTTCTGATGGCTTTCAGAAAAGAAGTGAACTACCCGTTTTAGTTGTGCCGACTGTCATAACGGCCGTATTATCATACGGCGATGACTATGGGTGCTTTTAAAATCATCCGAAACATGAATATGTTTAATGATAATCTAAATCGAGTCAACAAGAAAGATAAATAATACATTTATTAAAATGTGTGATAAATTTACTTACCGCAAATACCATTAAATTTAAAGTATTGAGTGTTTTTATGGCAAGTCGGGTAGAAATTTCGTCGAGCCTCCTGTTGACGTTTCAAACCATAGATTATTACATTGTGTTAGGCCTGCGCTATATTAAGAATGGCCGTGGATCTACGCCGCAACTAAAGGTCAATACGCTGACGCAACCATGACGACATTTCGTTTGTCCAGCATGGACATGTTCATCTATAATAAATAAGTAAGTAAATTAAGCATATTATTTAATAACGATACTAATAATTTTCGCTTAAATTCAAACCGCTCTATGATAACATAAATAGGCGCCTATTACACGTTATACGCTTATTTAACCAACAATGCTGCTCAGTGAAAGAAGGACATGTCAACCTTACTGATATACAATGATCTCACTCGCAGGGCCGTACCGGTCGACTATCCACCGTAAAGTCACGTAGTTTAACTATTATCTTATTACTAATTTGCGCGCCATAGAAAAATCCATGAAATGAAGCGAATTAGCAGTCAGCAAGCGATATTGTCAGACTTACTGCCCCTAGGGGTTGCTGGCTGCTTGGGGACACCTTCCGAGGTTACAATGGTTAATCCCACTTCCGGTCCTACTCCATAGCCTACAGGCCATTTCCCTTGCAGTCGCCGACTACGTTTCAAGCGCGAAGTCAGGGCTTCTCGCCCATATGCCCCCGTCGGCGCTATCTCAGCTCCTAGTATAGTGAGGGCCCCAGTTTGCACCACAGGATGACCTCGTACCGGATTTGACATAATGTCCGTGACCTCGGGGCTGATGGTGGCGATCATCTGCTGAGCAGATGAAGCACCTGGGCTGGTATGGTCCCTACGAGCAGACTGATCTATTTTTGCTTCCCTAGGGCTCCTCACTATGACCGCTTAATTATTTTAAAGTCTAACGAATTTGTATGTTCAATAGTCAAACAATCTTTATTTACGGCAATTAATCCTCAGCTACCCGCTGCGGGTTTACATTTATTAATCACGATTATACAACAAACAAACGAATTTTATAATCTACCAAACATCAAACACACCCCTAAAAACTGCACTAATTATATAGTTAGGTAATGACAGATTTTAACCAAATTTCTTAGCTACCTTGTTCTCTATTCTTCCTAGCACAGCGCTATAAAAATGTACTCCAGCCGAATGCCGTCAGTTACAATGCATTCGCGCTATCGCCAGTTCTGGCCAAAAGTTAATCACATTTATTTTTTTGCACATTCGAAATTTTCAGACGACACTTGCACCACACAAGTCGTAATACTTCCCTTATCAATTTCGCTAAGTTTTCTACACGGAACTAATCGCGAATATGACCTATTAATGAAATTTTACCGACTCGCTAACTTCCACCCTTCTAGAACTTCGACAATTTCAACACCACAAAATGGCCGCTCACGCGTCACCTACGCAATAGAAAAATAGGTGGCGCCTCAAGCGACTACATCGAGAGCTTTAGCGGCGAGCCCCATTAGGCTCAACAGCGAAAACTCGAGAGAGACCGTTGCGCAGGGGCATTTGCGCAACAATATCCTCTTTCTTCAAATGTCCTAATGCTAGAAGGTAACTTAGTCAATTTATATAGGCCCCTACTGTAACATAATCTACGCGTATTAACACGTTTTGTTGACAGTAATTTAAAATATAGATAATTTGCCCGACATGCTAAGTTAACTATATTATAGGGTATACTTGTGTGTCAAGGTTTTTAAAATTTTATTATCGCAATAGGTTTAAAATTTGTGAACATAGAAAACGCTTTTGTATCAAAGCAATAGGAACGTAAAAGATTATTTTTACATCTATGTATTGTAGACTGCACGTGGTTGCTTCACATGATTTTACTCTAAAGGTAGGCCTAGAGGCAAAATGAGTTTGTATCCAGATTACTGATATCTTGCTGAGATGATTCATGACGACATGAACGTGGATACCGTGAACTGATGGAAAGCCCTTAACCGTTGAGCCATGCACCACAAGCATTGGACCTCCAATCTGTGCAACATGATAACATGTATAACATGAGCAAGTTTTATATTTATTTCTATTTGCGACGAATAATCGGAAATATTGTGCGTACGTACTGTCGAAGTTAAGACACTGTCTTTTTGTGGAGTCCATCACGGCGTTGACTCGTTCCTGCTTATATCTCTTGCTCCAGTTTGGCTCATGCAGAGTCATGCCCTTATCGTAAATTAATTGGATTACTGTCCTTCTTGGTACTGTGGACTCCAACACTTCTGATGTCCCCAGCAGCGCATTCATTGCCAGGCAATCGCCCCTATTGCCTGGCACCGTGTCCTCGACAATGTGCGTGTTTATCTCTTCACTTGAACTTCGGCCTCCAGAGGTGACTTTCTGATTCCACATGCTCGCACAGTCGCAATGCCACCAGACACAATTAATAGAGCCTTCCAATTTTTTGCGGGTTTTTGGAAGTCTTCCTTTTTTCTGCGTTCTCTCCGGCGGGACCTGTCTTGCTCTTTCTATAAACTTCTCTTTGAATGGAGCTGGGTGGGAGCACCTCTGAACAGTTCCACAGAAGAGGCGCAATATAAATTACATAGATAGATAGACTTTGCCAGAGTCTGAGAAAACCACCATTGAATGTGTCAGCATTTTAGTACCCTCTTATTGGTCTTCAACTGCTTCGTCAGAATATGGGGAAAATGAACTCAAGCTGGCATGTAATAAGTTATTGGTGCCATCATACTAATTACGAATTGAAGCAGGACTATAGAGACTTCAAAGGTGTAAAGGGAGCTGAGTTTTCTGGGAAGACACTTAGAGACTTTTCAGTGCTATCCACACAATGCCTGTTAGCTATGTTGAATGAAGTCAATGAACTTAGTTTGCACGCCTCTAGGGCAGAGGCGGCGATCTCGTTTGACAGATAGAGAACACCCATAGCAATGAGAGGGGTAGGGGATGTGGGATACACACGTATAGCGTGTCCCATCTTTGAAAAAGGTGGGGGAGGGGACTCCTCGATCCTCTGGATCTAAGGTTCAATCTGCTCTAAGGTCATGCATAAACGTTGCGCATAATCTTTCCTTTTCATAACTGTCGTTGGACAGCATTTTAGTGAGTGGAATCCATTACCTTAATGGTTTATAAGGTAATGGTTTATATATATATATATTTATATATATATTATCCGCTTAGGTTTTTGGCTTCTGAATTTTGAAAAGATTTGGAGATCCACCACCTCTGGATGAGCAATTTAATCACTGGCTGGAAGCGAGGCCCAGCGGGCGGGCGGCGCCATACCAATTCATTATTCATTACGAGAATTTGTGCATAGCGCCTCTTCAATGTGACTACTCAGAGGCGCTCCCAACCCCAGGGCGGCCAAATAAAACAGCCTTAAGATGATAGAGAAATGCCTGAGAAGGGTTTATATGAAGGAGCAGAGCGTTAAAAGGAGGCCATTCCAAATCGAGGGGTCTACCATTGAGAAGACGCGGCTCTGCCTGGTTGCGGTGCGACCATGAGGAACACAAAGGAAACCCTGTTCAACCGTCGGAGGGAGCGCGTACCCCGAGCACTAAGGGTGGGGCTGCAAAGTTCGATCAGGTAGGCAGAAGCGAGGCCTAGCAGGCATCGCCAGACTAGGGCAGCTATTCGAATGCTCCTAATGTCAACCAATGCTCCTATCCTATGCTCGATTCTCTGACTACGGGGAGTGCGAATCTGAGAAGCGGAAATCAAAACTGGTTTATTTGAAATCAAACTGATTTATTCCTCCAAGGCTCCTAGGCTCCAACCATCCTCCATCCCTTCTCCCAGCTCTCCATCCATTGCGCGTGTGATTCTATCAGAGGGCCTTGCACGGACGCATCGCTCGGCAGAGGGCGAGGGCGTCTTTAGCGTAGCAGCCGATCGATACCGTGCAACGCGCATTTAACTGGACGATCGCAACAGGTGAGATACGCCTAATTCTATGGTTCAATAGAATCAACAGATCAGTTTCGTGCATGTTAGGCCTACTGTATTGATGAAGAGATATTTAGGCATAGGCTATTGTGGATTTGGGCTAAGAATATATAGCGTAGGTGAAATTATTCAAAAAGTCGCTATGATGTGTAGATTTAATCATATTTAGAATTTAAAACAATGTTATTAACTTAGCGAATTTAGGATCCTACGTGAATTTTTTTTACCAATCTAACACTCATATACATTGTAGGTCTGCCTTTACTTAAGTAGGCTTTAGTTCTTCAGCGCGAAGAAACATACAGTCGATAATTATTGGATTCAAATTTACGTGTAAGCCCAATAATCATTTGGAGATCCAATAAGGGTTACAAGATCTTACCACACCAGGTGCAATCTCACCGCACAGTGATTGAGTACATCTGGTGTGACCGAGAACGGCTAAACGTCCAGCGTATCGTCGCGGTTTTTGCGGAACGTCGTACTGAACAATTATTTCGACGATCCCTCTTGAACTGGACTGTGGGGAACTAAAATGGCTAAATACGAGTCACGTCTAATTATAAAATGCTGCGATTCCTCGGGGATCAACGTCTGAACCGTTCGTTTTTGCGTGGAAAAACCATCAGCATGCCGCTTGCTTAGCCGCCACTGTCAACTAATCATAATAACATGGAGATTTCAATTGAGGTAAAAGAGATGTCGATGCCTTTAAATGACTGATTGTTGGTTGATTGGACGGTTGATGAGTAGGCTGGATTTTTTTGTGTTCGAATGTGTAGGTGAACGAAGTGGATGTTCAGATAAAGGACAGTAGGCCTAATGGAAAAAAGCAATGGAAATTTCGGAATGGCCAGATCATCAGAGGAATGAATAGACCAAAATGCGGTCCAAGCAGCCTAACTATTGCGGACTTGATATAGGGCCAGTGTTTAAACTGTTCGCGCTGACGTGTCTTCTGTGTGGAATTGAGCAATTTATGTCTACAGTTCATCCGTTCGTGCTATGATTTTGCATCATACTGAATAGGCCTACATGAGCATCATCCTGAGAGGTATAGGAAGCCCCAAAGTATCTAATAAGTATCTAATCTAGGAGTGATGCACCTTTGTTTTGCAAGTTGCTCAAGACTGATTTGTATAGCCATGGATGGGTTAGGAGCGCTTCCGAGTGGGCTTCTGCTAAAATAAATTACTGAATCTAGATGATTTTGTTTGCCCAAGTAAGCCTGAATAAATCTTTTCTGGACATTTATTTCCTAGTACAGAACCCTGCGAAACTCCTAGAAGGACTGGAACCCATTTTCACCTGGAATTGTCCGAGTATGTTCAAATTAGTAAGATTGAAGCCATTGTAGAGCAATTCCCTTGATTTGGATGGACGTGTTCAAGGGTTTTGCAGAGAAAGGATAGGTTGGAGATAGGACAACAGTTTTTGCAGATGTTTGGGTGAAGGTTAGGCTTCTTGAGTGTTTTTTGTGTGTATTTGTATGGTTGTTGGATTGTTAGCTAATCCATGGACAACTAACTTAGGCCTACTTCATGATAACACTATATAGAAATGAACTTTGTATATATTGGTTTAACTGTTGAGACATTAAGACAATTATTGTACTAGATTTAGGGATGGCGCAAACAGGAAGTGTCAGGATATAACCTTAACCATCAGTTGTATGTATGAGGTCTTAACACCAAGGCCATTTTGGTTAGGCCTACTGCTACTACTTGATGTAGGACTGTGGCAGGTGGCATTTGATTGGAGGTCTTGGCATTAGGTACCAGTACCCCAGTGGACAGACAGCCAGTGGACAGCGATAGAGTGGGCATGTACCCTATGTTGCATAGTAAAAACGACTGCCAGGATTCTGTAAAGTAGAGTAAGTTTAGTATAATATGAATTCTAGTTATTCTACCTAGTCTGTCGGTTCTGTGTCTATAAGAACCAACTGAGTTACTTTTTCTTTACTAGCATGTTTAGACTAAAGATTTAAGAACTCGGGTGAATTTGAGCTTCGTTTATTCTTCAGGTAATAACAGGTTTTCTTAATTGGGTGTAAATATATTTTATATTCTAGGAACCATGTTTGTTCTTTACTTCAATTAATGGGGACTGTCTAACACAGCGGTTCTCAACCTGTGGGTCGCGACCATCACCGGGTCGTATTACGATTTGCCAGGGGTTGGGTCGACCCTTCAGGAATTTGTAAAAAATGTTGTTGGCATAGTTTCTTACGTTTAATATTCATGTTGGCCTACTTGTGATTATTACACAAACTACTACGCTATAGTGACTCAAATAATCTTTACTTATTTCTTGTACTTTGATTAGCAGCAAAGGAAGTAACCCAATCAATTTTATAGTTGGTCGCCACAACTTTGGAAATAGTATCAGGGAGTCGCCAACTAAAAAGTCTGAGAACCGCTGGTCTAACACTTTATATACTTGCACCCACCTCCTTTCTTCAAGCTTGGGCTGGCACCACCAGAGTCTGATTAGCGGCTTACTTACATGCATTAAAATGTTTCTAATACTAACAATGATTGCTGTTGTAGAGGACAAGATGTCGGCTCAGTTCCTGGGTTTGCTTTCTGTTGATGTCGTTCATCATCTGTTCAGTGAATGGTGATAGCGATGATGCAGATCACAGACTGCCGAAGCTGATTGTCTTCCGTGAACTGCCACCGGGATTGAACATCAATGACCCTCAACAACTCCTTATTCGCAGTAGCTACGCGGTGCGTAGTAGCTGACTACTCTGTGCTCTACTACACTACGATTTTATTATTAGAGTTATTATTAGAATTTATAATTATTATTAGTTCTAATTAGTTAATTATGGGAGCACAATCATCTTAATGGTCCTTTAGCCTTGATCTTTTCTGTGTCGGCAACCCCTATGGTTTCGAAATTCCATCCCATACCCCAGTGGAGAAGTCATAGAGAAAATCTTGAATTTTCTGGTCAAATTAAGTGTAATCGTTATCTCAAAACATCCAAAGCACCACTTGAACGCCAAGCACAGCAGGGTATCAGCTTACTCACCAGTGCTGCTGTTGACAATACTGTTAACTTAATTAACTAGTTGCTAGTTAAAAGTAATTAGTTACTAGTAGATTTATTAATTAACTGTTTATTGTCACAATTATTTGAATATGTAAGGAAATGTCAAATCAAGTCATATTTATTTGTTGGGATGCAGAGTGCAAAATACTGGACCCTCTCCTCATGCCCCAAGAAGTAACTCTTGCACTCCTTTGGGGTGTAGGTCATAAGGTAACCCAGGTGAGGAACCACTGGTTTAAGGAAAAAAATTTCCCGTTCTGACTTCCTTCCTGTTGATTTTCCTTCTTTTGAAGAACACTGCTTGGAGCTGATTTTGCTCCTTTTAGTTCGGTTTTTAAGAGAACAAATAAAGCAATAGAACAATACAGCAATAGAACACTACAGCAATAGAACAATATAGCAATAGAACACTACAGCAAATAGATTGCATGTACATTATATATTGATTTTATGTGTTCTTTTAACTGTTGTTACTTTCTATAGACCCATTTCTAGACCCATGTCATGTCCTTTGCAATCTTCTCCCTCCCAGTAGGGTCACCCAATACAACTTGCAATCTAGGCCACATGACCTACTGTACATAGAGTGGATGTTTTGCCCAAGGAACTTTTATTACGAATGTATGACTTTATTTGAATTTTTCCCATTTTTAATACATTTAGTAAACTATTGCTATTTTACTTGTAATATAGTAAGGAACATTGTTACTTAGAATGCTATTTAATACAATACATTACATTACAATACAACGGATGCAAGGGGCCTACAATCAATACAATGCAACGTATGACATGTTTTATATCTGTGCAGGATGCTCCCAATGTACTTAATTTAATCCCAGCTGTTCATCCCTCAGTCATATTCACAGTACATGTTTCCATATGGTATCCAAACTGCAAACTATTTAACACACCCTCGGACTTGCTTTGCATCTGGGGAATGGCTTTGTGGTAAGGGCATTGGAGGGCATTACATTGTCATATGCCTATGGCCCCAACAGGTCTATAGTATCTTATCTGTACATACTAGGGATTATTAGAGAAAAACCACTACTCTAGGCTATTGCAAAGTGAGAATAAACTTTTGGAATAAGTTCTTAGATACACAGTCCAATCCCATCCTTGCTTTCCTGTTCTTGCCTGTGTTTCTATTTCTAGGGTAATTTTACTAGATGCCTGGTGCTTGTATATGTATGAATTCCTGTCTTGTCCATGACTCTTGAGTAGCTGGTATCTGCTAGCAATGGTAAAGGGGAATGTCTTTAGTGGGGGTTTCCTCTTCACTGTAACACAGTTTTCTCATGTGAGTTCTGACACACCTTTAGTTGCTGCTGATGTTCACCCTCTGTTGCTGACTGGTTAAGTTTGGTTGTCAGAAGCATTGAGGTTTATCCTAGTTTAAATTACAATTAGTCCTGGGTTTAGTGGTGTCGGGTGGTGTCATAAAGAACAACCGAGTTGCTCTGTGATTGTTTTATCCGAGTGTCTAATGCCAGCTTTGCTGTTTTCTTTGTACGGTTTTCTGTTAGTTGTTGTCAACTTCTCATCACTGGTAAAGGTTTACCATCACTGGTAAATGAGTTTGAAGATGAAATATTTATATTTTTTTCTAAGCCCTGCCACAGCCTTGCTTCACTCCAGTATAGTTAACATAGGAGTACCTATAGTGGCTATACTACTGGACTTTCTATCGGAAGTTTGGGGTAAAATCTCCACTGGTGGGCAGAAGTTTGATGATACATTCCATCTGCACTCCTAGCCAACACATCTATGATGAGTACATTGCTGATGGGAAGATGGGACTGCGAGAGAGAGGACTGGCGAGCCACCCCTCGTGTACCGATGCATAGAAAGTGAAGTTACTGGCTCTGCCTCTAATTAATATAGGGTTAGTGTATTGGCTAGCCTGCTGGACCGTCGATCGGGAGGTTCGGATTCAAATCCCCACCAGAGTAGAAATTTGGTTTGAGATTTCTGCTCCTCATGCACTGCTAGCCAACTCGGCTGTGATGTGATGAAGTAACCTGAAGTGTGTTGTTTTTCCCTTTTGATCAGGGGTCGGTGGAGTTCATCGAGTCAAGTCAACTGAGATTCGAAATCAACATCAGTTCACCGTCTCTCCAACATCTGTCCAGAGTCAACTACAACTATACAGAATATCACAACGCGCTGCTCTTACAGCTTGTGAGAAACTCGTGCTAAAATTAGTTGCACCTCTGTGCCAGAACTTCATAAGTGAATACATGCGTAATGTATATATTATATAGGTAGTACGTATACATGCAGGTATTACATTACATGGCTTGCTTCTCCTTACTAAAACCTCTGCCTGTTGCTTCATAGTTCCAACCCACGATCCTATCAGTCCTCTGGCAAATAGCTTGATGCTAAACACTTTTCTTGCTAGGATGATTGATGAGGCTTGATATAGATAAAATGTTCTGGCAATTGTCTTGATCAGATAAAATTTTGTCCGTGGGACTGTGTTGTTTGCACACCAAAGTGCGCACCATTATAGGATATTCTTGGTTACTTATTCATTCCAGTATTTAAAGTGTTAAATTTCCAGAGGCAATATAATAATAATAATAATTATAAATTATAATGATAATAATAACGACAATTATATGATGCTGTAAGGGTCATTCTTCTACAAGGCGCGTCACAAACAGCTTATGTATAATCGGAATAAGTCTTGGTTAACAATTTAGTTTTGGGCATAGATTTGATGGTTGATTGCTGGAGTGTCTTCCATCTTCCAAGATAAGCTCTGCTGCCCACCTCATTGGGTGCTTTTGTAAGTTCGCTTCTGTCTTGTGCTACATCATTCGTGCATGATGCGTTCCCAGCATACATTGCGGGAGCCTTTGCTGCCCTGTTTCAGCTTTGGCTGGCCATCAATTTCTTCATTCTTCCTTCGTTGGTGAGCTTCTGGTGTCCCGTGCAAGCGCCTGACCAAGCAGTTTTCTTAGTTGTATGCCTTTCCACCTGGAACACACTCCATGTAGAGATGCGACTGTTGCCAAGGAGTAATGCGCCTTTGTTTTACAAGTAGATTAAGGCCGATTAGTATAACCAACGAACCATGGTTGGAAGCACCTCCCAAGTAGACTTCTTGAGTAGGCGCTATATAATTGTTAAAATAAACGAATTAATGAAAACCTGTAACTAATGTTTCTTTTACATAATCTCCCCTTAGAGATGTGACTGTTTTGCCAAGGAGTAATGCACCTTTGTTTTACGAGTTGATTAAAGCAGATTTTGTATCGCTGTGGTTGTGCTGGGAGTGCCTCCTCAGTGGCGCTATATAAATGCTGAAGTGGATGAATGTCAAACGGGTGTTTCAGTTTGATGTGGAGCCTGTGGTCGAAGCAAGTCTTGTCGTGTACGTCGGTCTGTTGATCGTTGGTGTCTTTACTCTCACTTTCCTTGGATCATTGGGCTTTGTCTGTTGGTGGAGTGTCTGCAAGAAACCACTTCTAGAATCGGACAAAGTAGCATGCCCAGGTACTTGGAAGAGCTCACACGGTTGGTCGTATGTGCGCTTGTAGGTCGACACTTCATACTACACATGTACACATGTGCAGTCGTGCATGTAAACAAATGCAACCTGTGCATACATGCCACACATGCACACTCGTATACATTTACATACATATGCACACACAACTTGTTTATATTCAATTCAGTTGAATTCAGTTTATTTTTCCCAGACAAATTTAAACACATGCTGCATGCCCAGGTATTTGGAAGAGCTCACATGGTTGCATATATATGTGAGCTTGTAGGTTGACACTTGCAAAAATACATATTTTATACACACATTTTTATGTACAATATACATACATACATACATGCAAACTGTATGGCAGCTCAGATCTGTCCTACTGCTGCTCTTGTTATCATTGACCCGTATGGAGTGGAAGACTGAGTCCATCTTGTGGGATTAATAGGTATTAAACCGGCATTCATCTGGTCTTGGTGCCTGTGTGTGACCATTCAACCATCATCCAACCCTGTTTGCATTAGGGCATAACCGGAAATCGCCTCGGACATTCGCCTTGGCCGAATATTGGACTATTCAGGAGATTTCGCCTCGGCAAATATTACATCCGCAAAGAGCTAAAAGTAACTTTTTTCATAAAATAAATTTTTTGAAAATATAATATTTTTTCATAAAATAAATTTAGGAATAACTTAGCACTTTTAAGTTATTGATTAATTAAATAAGAACTTAACATTCCATTGAATTTTCTTTAAATTAATGACAAGTGTAAATTTATATATTTTTATTTCTTTTGGTTGCATTCCCCAGGTGACAACCAAATTAGTAATTTTCCAACTTGAATTGGCTCCACCCACTTTCCGGTAAACATTAGATAGTAAAGTCGTCGTTGATGACTTCATATTTCAAATTTTATAGCAAGGTTTTAAGTTTTTTTCACAAATAAGGTTATTAAATAATAAATATATTGATATAGCCTAGAGTGCGACGATACGCTATATGAAGGATATTGCTATAAACTCTGCGTTGACTATAGATAGTTCTCCGTAGTTGTGCACGTGGCAGGTTAACTCCGCTTTGCCTGCGGATGGTAGGTCTACTCGCTGGTAGTGGTGGCGCTGCATGGAAGCAAAATATGCAAGTGTGTACCAAGAGAAAGATAAAAGATCAATTTTAATGAAATTATGGAACATCTTTCAATATGTTTTAAATGAACATCATGTGAGGAACATACGTATTATCGCTATTGTGTACCAAATTTTCAAGGCCAGCATCGCTACTACTCGCAGGTCGGATTTGCCGCTACTAATCGGTTCTTACCTGGATTCTGCAAATAGTGCATCCAAATACTCGGATTTGGTACCCGGTGGAAATTGTCTACCCGGTTATGCCCTAGTTTGCATACATATAAAAAAATAGACACATCAAACATCATTTTGAATTACCTGACATTTCGATAATTCCTATGTAACAGTAATTTTCCGGATATTTAGAAATGCATATTAAGCAGAGCAACTGATCAGAATTAATTTAGAATTTCAGTATCATAATACAAAATTGTTGAGTATTTCCTATTTTCTACTTATTTGAAAATTCCTTGTTTTTGTAAATTCTCACATTAATTATTTGGAAATTCTTCCATCTGGAAATGCCTACACAGTTTTAAAGTTTCGTGTATTTATAATCCAGATTTTCCCAACATCATCAACATGGTAGCAGTAATATCGTAGATGGGTAATTGATTTTGGTTACTTAGCAAACTGGTGTGTTAAAATTGACCTTAGGTTTGCACTTAGGGGAGTCTCTATGCAGGTGTATGGACAGGTATTTCACCTTTTCTTGTTACCTTCGTATTAAGTATAAGGTGCTTTGATTAATTGTTTTAGATTCGTCACAGGCTCCATTGCTGGAAGGTCGGCCGCCGACCGCTGTTAATCAGACCCAACCTGTGAGTTTGAGCTGTTTTACCCTATGAAAGAACAAAAGACTTCCTAAAAATTTTCATAATAAGCTGATTTCAAAATTATGCACAATTACAATTTTAGCCAAATGTATATGTTTCATTCATTAAGCCATGTTTTTTTTATCAAAAGGACCTTCTTAAAAACTTTATAGTTTAGCCTCCATTCAAAATAATTAAGAACAGTTTCATTTTTGTCAAATTTGGAATTACCAATAAGTTTCGTTCATTAAGCTAACATTTTTAATCAAGAATACTTCCTTACAACTTCACTATAACCTCCATTCAAAATTACGAACCTTCACGATTTTTTTTTAACTAGTTTTTTTCTTTTCACTGAGCACCATTTTTTCCATGATAATAATAATAATGATAATAACAATAATAATAATGGGAATAATAATAATTAAATAATAACGACAATTTGTATGGCGCCATAGATGTTTTGTTCGCAAACAAAGTCACAATAATGTAACATTTGAGTCATGCTATCCTAGATTGAAAATCAAGATTAAAATGCATTTGAATTGCTTGAGTTGTGAATATTCTGTAGTTATATAGTTGACAGTTGTAGGTGTCGGCTGTCTATACTTTTTAATTTTAAAATAAAGTTTAAATTAAATCTTGAAGAGGCGCTATCTTGATATTCCATTACATTACATAAGTGTCCTTGTTACTTAATACCTGCACAGGTACCGAACAAGGCGAAGAAGCGCTGCCAGAAGGTGATGCAGCAGGTACCAACGGATGAATCATGCATCTCGAGCGAGGACGATCTCAACGATGACAAGGGCCTTCCTAAGAGAGGAATCCCTCCGCGTCCCACTCCCCAGAAGAAGGACAAGCACTTCGAGATGGAGATGGTGAACCGCGCCCTCAAGGACAACCCCACTCAGAAGATGGAAGGTCACGACCCCACGGTCACGACCCTCAAGCGTCACGAGACGACCCCGGACAAGCCCGTCATGGTATCCTGCATCCGGATGGACAGCGGGTCCTCAGACGGTCACGATGGGCCCTGCTCCAAGAAGGGAGGACAGTACATCCAGTTGACCGGCAACGACAGACGCTACGGGAACCAGGACTCCGAGGACAAGTCCTCTGGGACGATACGACTCCGGCGTGAGGGATCGGGAAACAGCGACATGATCCCGGACGTCGTACGGATCCGGAGCGGCAAGGGCCCGAGCTACTCGGTGCCCGAATGCCCCAGCCAGGCCCAGTACGTCGCGCTCAAGAGCACAGACGTAGAGTTCAGCGACTCTGAGTACAGCACGATCAACAAGGCCATCTCTGGCGCAAAGGTGACTCAGATTCTCGGGGACGGTGGCCCCGACGGGTCTCCACAGTACGAGGCCGAACGCCCCACGACTGTCAAGTTCTCCCCAAAGACGAAGAAGCCGGACAACACCCCTGTTATCCTGGACACCTTTGGAAAGCCCCGTCCGGTGGATTCAGGGGAGCCACATTATGCGACCGTGACGCTCGGTGGAGCGCGGAGCAAGGACCTTGCTGGACACCGGGGAGGGAAGTACGCCATGCAGTCGCACCTTGACCTTGGCAGCGGTCACCTGTCGCCGGCCAGTAGCAGCACTGACCACAGCTCGGACAGTGGACGACTCGTCGACGAGGCTTACGGAACCCTCGGAAGGTATTTATAGTCTTGGTTGTTTTCTAAATTCCCAGGTATGTTTATAACTGGCCAAGTATTTGACTAATTCCCAGGTTTATTGCACTTAACCTAGAGGAACATGGAATGCTGCTCATCCTGCTGTTTATTTGTATACATATATACATACATATATACATACATACATATATACATACATATATACATACATACATATATACACACATAGATATATATACATACATATATACATATATATATATATATATATATACATATATAGATACATATATACATACATATATATACATACATATATAGATACATATATATACATACATATATAGATACATATATACATACATATATAGATACATATATACATACATATATACATACATATATATATATATACATATGTTGAGCTGTATGTGTGCATGTATTTGGACAGTAACTTACATTACGTCTACATACATATACATGCATGCATGTAAAAGGTATTTTGCACTTGGCAACTGGAAATCTTTTGGATCATTGCAAGGTTAGTTGAAATTTTTATAAAATAAGAGAAATTGGTGTTTGTTTGAGAGTGGTTACATCAAAATTATTTGTAGATTCCTATGTATGTGGAAAATACATAATTATGTTGTTATTCCCATCTTGTTGTAAATTTTCACCTCTACATGTTTTAAATTCTCACATTTTTGGAAATTGTAATTGGAAATTTAAACACATAACTGTAATTTATAACTATTGTGAATTTCCACATATTTGCAATATTCTATCTAATTGCAAGTTTTCACGTAAATTTTTTTGTAAATTCCCATGTATATATAAATTCCTATATAAGGAGATATTTTCACACACATGTTTTACAAATTCCCACATACTTAGAAATTCCAATCTAATCAGAAATTTTCACATGCTTGCTTTGTAAATTCTTACAGCAATGGTTCGAGCACAGTTTCGAGCAGCACTGCAAGTACTGGAAGCGGAAGTAGTGGAAGTGTCGTGACGGTCATTGCAGCGGATGAGGCAGGGTCAGCGGCTCTGGCAAGGAGACACATCTTTCCAAAGCCAGGCAAGTTGTGTATCTAGCTAATTATACAAAGAGGTTATTTTGTTTATCTGTTTTAATTTGTAGATTATTCATTTATCCGTTCTCTTCCTGTTCCTTCATTTCAACCTCATCTGCCTATCATGCTTCTATGTGATGGAAGGGTGTCCCAGGTCCCTACCCTGAGGATTCTGGTCCCCTAAGAGTTTTCTTCGTTTCCAGTTGGAAACGGAGTCGTGTTTCTAACTTCAACCTATTATGTCTAATTAGTACTGATTGTCAGATGTTGGTTATAATTATTATTTATGGTTATTATCCCTTTGTTTATTCCTCCTCTTCCAATCCATCCATATTTTCCCTCTTCTGCCTGCCTATCCTTCCTTTTCTCTCTCTCCTTGTCCTATCCCTTTTATATTTCTTCTCTACCTATCCCTCCATTTCTTCCTGCTCTTCCTATCCCTTCATTTCCTCTTTCTATAACTCTATTTCTTCTGCCTATAGCTAAATGTATAGTATTGGTACAACATCTATGAAAAACCGTCCATTCTCTGTGGTAGGCACTAGGGTTGATATGGCCTTTCTCTGTAGTTGCGTCTGTTCCATAAGTCATGTAGTGGCTAAGGATGTCAACGGGTACCCGCCCGAGGCTGACTGCCCGGGTAATGAAATTGGTTTTCGGGTACCCGAAATTCCGAAAAAATGCGCAATTTTACCTGAACATATGCCAGAAATATTCCGTTGGTCATATTGGCTCACTGCCCGGGCAATGAAATCGGTTCTCGGGTAATGGCATTCCGCTAAAAATGCATGATTTCCTACATATCTTAATAACATATCTGTGCGGTCGGGTACTCGATATGTTATTAGGATACCTGGGTCGTGATTTCAACATTTTTTGACAGCCTTAGTAGTGGTACTTTTTAAGGCCATTTGAAAGAAATACCTTTTTGTCTTAGCTGGAGTTGGAAGTGCTTATGAGCAGGGCTGTTAACAATACTTGAATAAAGTATTGCAATTGCAATACCAATACTTCCTAATTAAAAGTATCGCGATACCAATAACAATACTTTTTCTGAAAAGTATTGCAATGCCAATACTTTTACCAATACTTTTCAATATCCTTGCTGAATTCGATCTTAGCATAAATTATAATTCATGAACCGATAATTATTGAAAATATCACAAGGAATCGCTTGGGCCAATCACAAGGAATCTAGATAAAAGGATTGGTTACCTGTTACTCGTCAAATTTCCGTGTACACGCTTTTCTCTCATACACAGATGTTGCCCCAATCTAAACTTTCTTCTACTTGAAAATATGGTGTTTGAACCTCTAACGGCACTTTTTATATTTTGCTGACACACCCGGTAGTCATTCGTAAATTTGGCTTTACAACTAAAGGTTGATGAATCAGTTTGTTAATTTAAAACGATCTAAAATTTCTGGCCCCTCAATATCGCCCAAAAACTGTTGACACGAAAGAACATGGGAACTTTCCAGTCCTGTGCATGTATTGGTCCTTGTGCCATTCTCAATGTCTTTGAAGTAGCCTTCATGCACGCAGCTCGAACTCAATGCTCTGATACCGCACTGGCAATCTTCGTTTCTTCAGTCCGATTCAATTCAAGATCAACTAAATTCGCAAGCACTCTAAAGTTAATTAGGCAAGCCACCTCTACCAGTGAATGCAAAAGGACATAAGTCTACTACAGTCATTTTTGTTAGGTCTATAATATATTCCATATATTCGCACCAAGATTTATATGACCGAAAGAGGCTATACATGTATATTTCTTGAGAAACCATATAAATTTTAGTGAGAAAAAGTATTGGTATCGAGTATCGCTGACAGGCTAAAAATAGGTATTGCGATACACATGTGATACCAGCAAAATAAAACTATCGCGATACTCGCTGCGATACTGACAAAAGTATCGTGATACCAAAGTATTGCGATACTTTATCGCGATATTAACAGCCCTGTGTTTGAGTAGTTATCCTGAAAGGGTGCTATATAAAGTTATGAATGCATGAATTCGATCGGTTCTCGCCCCATTTTGTAAAGTAATAATGAAGTACAATATGGTGCAATTCCATGGAATGGTCTTGCCCACCAGTCTGCTGCGTGGTCTCTGGTAGCGTTCCTTCATCTTTCTTTTTGCTCAAATCTTGCTTCTTCTTCTCTAGTCTCTTGCACTGGGCACTCCTCTGAAATACTCCTGCTGTTAAAGCGCTTAGCAAATAACCATACAATACAATATAATATGGCTATAATACAATACAATATAATATGGCTATAATACAATACAATATAATATGGCTATGATACAATACAATACAACTGGGGTTGTATAGCACTGAGATTGTCATCCTTCCAATGCTCGGACATAGGCGAACGAACGAACGAACGAAAATATTTTATTTTAGCCAAATCAAAACAAAATCATCTAAGTGTACACATAGTATTTAGTTGCTCAGTAATGTAACAAAGGGAGGCCCGAAAGAATTACCTTCTGCTAATAGGGCCACCCACTGACGTATTTTGATATATAAATCGTTGTGAGCACTGACATAATATAGCTCAAATGTGCATCAAACAAAACACTTTTATAAAGTAATATCAGGAAATATTCAAGTTGCAGTCGTACATCTAACTATTCTTAACTAATTCTTATATGCCTAACTTAAAGAATCAATCTGCGAAGGGTGGATGATAATAAGCTTACTCAAATCAGATGAATGGACAATTCTGCAAATAATTTCTCATCTTATTTTTAAATGATTGCAAAGTTGTAGCACTTTGAATATCAAAAGGGATGTCGTTCCAAATCTTTGGTCCAGTGCATCTTATTGCAAACTTAGCAGTATTAATGCGAACATAAATTGGTTGGTGTTTAGAAGCGGTTCTCGTACCATAGTAATGGAACATATTGCCAGGTCCGAAGTATTCTGAAAATCTTACCGGCAAAAGCTCATGTACAGAACGGTACATAAATATAGCTATTTGATAAGTACAGGTCTGTGAAAGCTTCATTAATTTGTATTCCCTAAAGATTGGATCAGTATGGGATCCCCAGGCTGTACCAGCAATGCAACGAAGAGTCCGTTTCTGAAGGAGTGTCAATTTATTAAGTCAGGAATTGTAGGTGGACACCCAAATTGCATTGCAATAAGAAAAAACACACGACAGAACTCAATGGCGCTGAGCAATTGTGAATGAAGGACTTGCTCCTCAAGGTCCCTATTTAGTTACCTCCTGATCAGAGGCTCGAACCACATGCTCTACATCACAGACTGAGCTCTCTACCGTACGATTGTTGTATGTATGTATGAACGTGTGGTCTTGTTATCTGGTTCTACCACATGCTTTGTGTTGCTATTGGCGACCGGTAAATGGCTTAACCTTGAGTTCGATTCATTCATATCTGTTTTCTTTTATTGAATGTACGGAATGAATTATGTAATTTTTTTTGCAAGTTTATATAGCACCACTTCAGGAGAAACTCCCAACCTCGAATATTAAAGCCACATTCGAACAATATGGTTTCCAAGCGCTTGTAGCTAAGAGAGACCAACGTGTTCTTGTCACAGGTTGCTAGGTAGCTAATGATACATTGTCAATTATATACTTACATGCATGCCTGTTTTCTAGGGGATCACCAGAGGCATGGACAGTCACCGAACCGAGTCAGTGGAGGAGGGAGTGGAGGGACTCTTCCGATGCCCAGGAAGGATGATCGATCCGGATTGGGATATGGTCAGCCAGGGGTTGGACCAAAATAGTAAGTGAGATCCCAATGTCCCATAGGGAATGTGTAATGGAGCCCATTTCCTGCTCTTTGGTTGTTGAGCTGGCAAAGGACAAACTCAAGGTCCTGTGCATTGGACCAAAGTATTATTTTAATGATAATGATGATGAATATTATTATTATCATTATCATTATTATTATTATTATTGTTATTATTATATTATTATTATTAATATTATTATTATTATTATATATATATAAACATACTATTATTACTTGTATTATTATTGTTATTATTGTTATTATTATTATTCACATTATGCTGTTATCGCCCATGATGAGCTAATGGAGTGTTGGCAATGTCCCGAAGAGGCAGACTGCGTTCCCACGCTGAAGAACAACTGAGATACGTTGGAACAGAAATGACGTCTCCATTGGATCGTGGGTTGCAGCACTCGTTCGACTACCCAACTCTGAGATGAACTCCAGTCCTTCACTGCTCCAAGCGCCGCCGGATTCCAAGGAGAGGGCTACGAAGTCGTGGGTGTTGGTTATGGTGGAATACTTGGCCCTCTTCGTCTTAGCTGCGCGTTCGGCTGCTTCGCCAGCTCTGATAGATGTGTCGACAAGATGTGACTTGGCGTAGGTGTCGGGCACTGTCACATCCCATGCCAGACATCGACCACGTGTCCAAGGAATGAGCGTGACGCCGTCCGGTCGCTTTCCATCTTCTCTTAGCAAGCCGAGAGGTTCCTTTTGCGCTGGAATCTTCGCCCTGCCAAGAGCTCTCCAGATGACATCGTTCAACATGCTGTGTCGTTGATGTTTTCCGCTGCCTCTTCTACAAATTAGTCCATGGAGCCCTTTTGCGTCGACGCTCTCTTGACATTGGTGACACAAATGTGGCTCGCAGAGCGTCGTTCCTAGCCTCAACCCGGCTGCCAGTCGTACATCCTCGTTTGAGAGGCGCAGGCCTAGGGCAGTCACAGGGGGCGCTAGCATCCATTCTCCAGAATGAGGTGCTCGTGAGGCCAGCAGGCGAGCACGGTCGCATGGATTGTTATTGGAATCCAGCAGACCTTTCCATGCCTTGTCTGTGAATCGGAGGTCCCATTCTTTCTGGCGATAACTTGCTGCTCCTGTTGGTGGTTCTGCATCTGTCAGGGTCTTTCAAGCGTTGAGTGCTGAACTTGCGAGTTCATATGGTTCCTCAGCAGACTCTGTTGGTAGGATGCATGCCTGGAGTTCGCTTGTACTAGCAGCAGAAGCCAGAAAGGCAGAAAGTGCCAGCGTAGATGCACAACGAACTCCCAGACCACCATCTCTCACCGGCAAAGAAGCCTGGAGCCAGCGGTCATCGTCAAGGTCCACATTTAAAATGGTTGACAGTCCTTCTCTCAGCAGTTGATCAAACCGAGCCAAGCCCGGGCAATCAGCGCAGACGGCTGTGCGCAGACTGTACAAGAGCTTCGGTACACTTAGACTGTTTCTCAGCAGAACCAGAGCGTCATGTGTATACAGCAAGGACAATCTTCCGATTGCCCTCTCGAGGTCATTGGCCTTTGAATTAACGACCATGTTCACAGCTGGACCTGAAATTAGAGGTGCACCCAACAAGGTCATGTCCTCGAGGGCTATGCTCGTGAACTCTTGGAACGCAGGGTCATTGTTCGGCATCTGGGTGTTGTGACACGCGATTTCGCATTTGCTGCGGTTCAATAGCAATCCCAGATTCTTTGATTCCTGCTCGATTAATTGAACGTCGTCGGCCACTGTTTCCTTGTTACCTCCCAATGTCAGGTCATCCAGATATCCGATACGCAGATCCGAACGAAGCTTCATCAGAATCGGTTGCAGCACAAGACAGAATTCCAGAGGTCCCAAAGGATCGCCTTGCTGCGTTCCTTCTTCAGATCGAATTGTGTTTGAACCATAGCGCAACAGTGGACGGTTTGAATAGGCAGCGTGAGCAAAGTGGTAGAGCTCTGGGATCTCTCTAGCAACTGCCTCTAGAAGACAATCTCTGCGCAGAGTGTTAAAGGCATTGGCGAAGTCGAGCTTCACTAGGACGCTGTCCTCAGGCATTGTGGAAATCCAGCGACGTGTCGCATGGACAGCTGCCTCAGCGCCTCCTGGAATGCCTACCCCAAGCTGAATGGGGGCGAGCAGTTGAGACAGCCTTGTTACCGCATGCGAATTAGCGCACTTTGCCGCCAGACGACGCCATGTGTAGCCCACGGCGATCGGTCTTATGCCTCCGTCCTTCTTGCTCAGGGCTAAAAGGTTTGCCCCATAGATGACCTCATTCACCTCTTCGGATAGACCTCCCTTTAGGAGCAGATTAATATTATTATTATTATTATTATTCATCATTGGCATTGCCAACGGATCTGTCATCAGGCTATCTGGGTCGCCGCTTGTCAGTGGATTGTAATCTTGACATAGTGCCCTGAAAAGCCACCGCATTGAAACGTTGGATCAATGCCGACAAGTTCTGGAAAAGGAAGTTTGTCTCTCGGGTGTCACCGGTAGTTGTCGAAAATCGGCATACAGTCTCAGACAGAAAGGCAAGGCCCTCACTATTGAGGGGACGAAAGGTTTCTATAGCGATTGGAACAAAAGTGTATTTCTTCTCTAGCTCAGAATATTTTGTGTGTTTCCTTGTGGCTGCTATCTCCGCCGCTCCTCCAGCTGTGGAAGCTGTCTCGGGGATATAAGAAGCGGCCACTGTGTTCACCACAGTTGTGTCCCAAAGTAAGGCCCGCCCCCCACTCCACGGTATCAGGGTCTGCCCGTCCGGTCTCTTTCCATCTAATCTGGAAAGACCTGACGGTTCCTTGACCGCTGGAATACCGGCTCTGTTGAGGCTGCGATGGATAAGGTCGTTGATATTGCAGTGTCTTGCTTGACGGCCAAAACCCAATGAACAGGACAGGCCATGTGCGCCTCTGGCTGAGACGAAGGCGCCGCATGCGCAGGTGTGCGACTCGCAGATGGCCACCCCTAATCGTAGGCCGACCGCCACCCTCACGGTATCGTCCTCCAGTCTGAGATCGCGAGAAACGAGCGGGAGAGCATACAGCCAGTCCGAGGTGTGCGGTGACTGCAAGGCCCTTAGTCTCGCCTGGTCGTGGGGATCCTGTAGCTTTTCTTCTAGTGCAGACAGAACCGCGTTTAACAGCGGTCTGTCAAAGTGGGCTTGTTTATGGCCTGACGTCGTCGGGGCAGAAGCTTCGGTGAGTTGAAGCCAGGTGGACATCGCCGAGTCGCATGCTGAGTCCGATTTCACCGCTACTGATTCTAAGATGAGGGACTGGATCTGGAGAGTGCCCGCGGCTGAAGCCAAAAAGGCGGGAAGTGCCAGCGAGGACGCCCTCCTAATTCCCAGTCCTCCCATCCTGATCGGGACAGTAGCTTGACCCCATTGGTCATCGAAATGTTGAAGATTCGCTCGATCCCTCCTCGCAGCAGATCGTCGTAAGCCCATAGACGCGGGTGATCGTGGCAAGAGGTGCATCTCAATAAATGCATGAGTTTAGGCGAGCCGATCGAATGTCTAAGGATCAGTAGAGCGTCTTGTCTAGCGATTAGTTGCAACCTGTCGAGGGCAATTCAGGTCGGCCACACAGGTGTCGATGGCTGAAAGCAGGGCATCCGTTGGGGAGAGCGGAGCCCCTAGGAGCACGGCTGATGATGCATTGACTCGGGCGAACTGTCCTAGGAAGCCTTGACTAACGTCGTTGATATGGGCGTTGGAAGATATGAGTTCGTTTTTTTGCGGTTGAGCGCGAGGCCAAGTTGCAGACATCCCTCTTCGATCGAGTTAACATCCGCCTCCACCACCTTAGGATCTCCGCCCAAGGTGAGGTCGTTGAGGTATCCAACGGCCAGTGGCGAAAGCAGGTGGTTAAGGATTGGCTGTAGCGGTAGGCAGAAAAGGAGAGGTCCCAAGGGATCGCCCTGTTGCGAACCTTCTTGCGATTGTATCGTGAATCTCCCGAATTTCAGAGATGTCGCCTCGGCGTAGGCAAGATGGCAATATGCGGATAAATCAGGAATGAGTTCGTCCACTGATGCGAGCATGAAATCTCGGTGCAAGCTATTGAAAGCGTTTGAGATGTCAAGCTTCACCATTATTGAATTCGTGTCCATGCTGGTCAGGAATCGTCTAGCGGCGTGGGTTGCCGCCTCGCAGCCTCCGGGAACGCCAACCCCCAGTTGTTTAGGGGTTAGGTACGGCATGACACGTGGGACGGCGTATGCGTTGGCGCATTTAGATGCGAGTCGACACCACACGTATCCAATGGCTATTGACCTTAGACCACCACAGCTTTTATGGAGGGTGAAAAGAGTACCTCCGAATAAGATAGGCCGTACCTCTTGAGGGCAGATGCCGGCCAGTAGTAGATTGATAAGAGCAGTCGTCGCTCTCAGCAGCCCAGGTCCCGCGTCTGGATCTCCAATCAGTTCCGCCACGTGTTGGGGCGCAGCCCATCAGGGCCGCCCGACGACCCCATCGGGAAAGAGCGCATCATTGTGCGAATCTCCAGCTCTGTGGCCTGGAAGGGTGCGCTTGAGGTCGATCAAAGAATGGCTGGGCGGTCACGCGGCGGGGCAGGATGTTTTTGTCATAGAAGTTCCAGTGTCTCTTCATTAATCGGCGCTGGGGTGTCGTCAGAACAAAGTATGCGAGCTGCCACACTAATGTTTCCATCCTCCAGTTTTGCGGCTACCGCCGCCGCCAGCGCCTGTCTTCCATTTGAGCCCGTAGGCCTCTGCCCTTCGTGGGTGTCCGCGTCTGGTTGGAAGATAGTGTCGGCCAAAGTCAGCCATCTGTCATAAAAATCTGCAATGCGCTTCTTGACGATGGACGTAAGATTGCGGCGTCGGCCGCCCCTCAATGGAGTTTCCAAAGTTCCCACACCAAAGGCGAGGAGGCGCCGCCATCCTGCGAGGTTCGCAGGGTCCGCCAATATGGACTCCATAATGTCGGTTAGAAGGCGGCCAGCTCCTGGTCTAGCTCCTTTGGGAAAATGCCAGAGAAGACCTCGTGAGAGGCAAGGGTGTCGCATTGACCTGACAGGTCTCGGGTCCAAATTAGGGGCGGCATCGGTCGTCCGTTCTTCGTCAGTCGTGATTTGTTCGGGATTCGCATTTGTCGTGACGGTCACCGAGCCAAAAGGTGCCAAAGGGAATCCTGAAGATAAGGGCGGCTTATTCGAACCCGGACATGGATTGGCCCTGGGCCCGTGTTGGTAAACCATGCTGTCCTTGTTATGGAGTTGGCGAACTGAATGACATACATTGCATGTCCCTTGTGCCTTCTTCTGTTTCAGTTCAAATGTTCCTATCAGGGTCGGTGAATCCGTTCTCTAAGTGATTGTGCGATGTGTTAACTTGTGATTTTGATTCATTTGAGAATTTGGGAATCAGTGATATTGTTTTAATCTTCTGGTTTGATTTCTAGAGATTCAGTTCAGTTTGTTTACAGTTGCGCCGCCATTTAAAAAATAAACGTTGCGTTGCCATTGACGACTGTGACGCAGTCGGTCTTTAAACATGGCACACGGCCATCAGTGTAATTATTTAAAAGTGCGGCCAATGTTGGTGTTGAAAATAAAGTTTCAAAAACCAATATTATTGAAGACTTAGCTGATCAGCTGTAGTAATCCATCGGGTCACGAGACGACATTCCGTTAGAAGATATAAAAATCCAACCCTGACGATAACGCGATCCGTAGTATTTTTAATTTAAAAGTGGGACGTTTAAAATTTGCCACCTACAGCGGCAGCTGACGTCATTATTGTTATTGTTATTATTATTATTCTATAACTGCACGAAAGAGCCTCTGAAGGCAACTGCATTGAAGCACTGGATGCAGACTGACAATCGTTGAAACAAGTAGCTTGTCTCTCTGGGGTTTCTGGTGACCTGTGTCAGGAGGCGACCCAAGTCTTTGATGAAGTCCATTCCATCGTTGTTGACTGGGCCCATGGTCTCAAAGGCCAATGGAACAAAGTGATAGGTCACAGCGAGCTGGCTGTACTTGATGGTCTACCTGTTGGTTGCCACCTCCGCTGCAGCCCCCATCGCTTGGAGATATGATGGAGCCATGGTGTCAATCACTGTCGCATCCCATATCAGATTCCGTCCTCTTCGCTATGGAATCAGCGTCAGACCACCAGGGCGTTTTCCGTCTGTTCTGGAGAGTCCGGGACGTTCCTTAATGTTTGGGAAATTTATTATTTATTTATTATTGTTTATTATTATTATTATTATTATTAATATCATTATTATTATTGTACCAGGCAACAGAAATATAATGATGATGATAATGACGATTATGATGACGACGATGATAGTAACAACAGCGATAGTAGTAATAATAATGATGATTACAATTTAACGCTGATCTGAAGGACATCCATTGCTTCAATACAGTCCCTCTTGTGTAGCAATATCATAATCTGCTAAGACTAACCATTCCAGAATACAATGCTCACCTGGTTTCTGCAATCCTGATGGATTAAATCTGCAAAAACCTACTTATAATAATAATAAGCACCTGCATTGGATGACGATGTTCGCTGGCAGTGTGTGCCCTGCACGTTGCTTTCGAGTGGCACTTTAGAACTTTGGAGATCACAATTCTGCCAGCTTTCTGCCAGCCTTCTATCGTATCCTGAAGCCTTTTTTTGTTTGGCTGCAGCCTGGCTGAGAGTGCCTCAGAGTAGGTTTCTTGAAGGGGCGCTATATAAATTTTTGAATGAATGAATTATGAAACTACAATTACTCTATCATAATGTAAACAAAGATCACTACATTACTCTTGTAGCCTTCAGATGAGCATGCTCTGTCTTCTGACCGCTGCCTGTCTGTTGACTGGAGTTCTGGCAAGTATCGTCAGACAGACAGAGGTCCACATCAAGGTCTTTGTGCCGCCTAACTTCCTGCGCTACAAACCAGAGGTCTTCACCGCTAGGGGAAAGTTTGTGAATGTAACGAACAGCCTGAAGCACGAAAAATTTGATGTCGATGTCTACGGTAGAGTATTCTTCTCATACATTCAACTCTTGTCGAAGTTACTTTCGTCTGTTGCTACTAGATCATTATTTTTTTTAAAGCAATTTATGAAACATCGGTTATTTGTGATGCATTCAAGGAAATTGAATACAATAAAATAAAAAGGCTATGCAATAAAATACAATCTCACTTGTTGGTTTCGATTATTATATGAAGATTATTGTTGTCATTAGCTTTAGATTTCTAAGTTTGAGCAAATCATGAGGCACCAGGTTTTTTGCAAATAAATGCAATGTAATTTAATAGAATACAATAAAATAAATAACAATGCAATAAAATACAATACATTGCAATGAAATACAATGCAACAATTCGTATTGTCCTCCTTCCAAAATACCAATGGGAAAGAACATCAATGGCGCTTAGCAATTGTGAGTGAAGGATGATTGTCCCAAAATAGCAGATTGGAAAAGATATCATAATAATGCAGTTCTTAGCTACTTCATTTTCCGGCCATTAATTCCTCTCCCTCGTTGCCTGGTCTGCCAACAGACACAACATGTGGTTAATGTTCTCTGAGTGTGCTAGGCTTCCAAGTAGAACAGAAATCTCAGACTGGTCTGTCTTGGCAGGATTTTAACTCCTCAGGTGACTAGATGAATGGATAACACACTAGCTGCAGAACGGAGGAATTGAGTTCACTTCCCGTGTCCTGCTAAGGTTGGCTAATTCTTCCAATCTCTAGGCGACGGAGTTGGTTAATCATAAGCATAAAGTAGTGGATGCCTTGCATGACAACAGGCCGTTAAATAATAACAACTTTTCATAATCAGTTCATACTGTACTTGTGATCATACTTCTGTTTGAGTTTGAAATTAAATGAAGATATTGTTAATTTTATTATATCATGTGCGTTTAAGTTATCAAGAACTTTATATAATTAAAATAATAATTGAACTCCAGCAGTTAAAGACTATGAGTTTCTAGAAATAAATTATACAAAATAATTTTAAGCATGAATCATTGGTTGCAGTTTTTTAGAGATTTTCTCTCTATGTTGTAAAAAAAATACAAATGCTGCCTTACCTTGTTTAGTTGCTAATCAATGATGCTGTGTTGTGGGATGAATGATTGAGTAGCTTTGTCCTCCTCCTTTTTCCGGACTCGAGATTGGCACAGGGAAACGTGCAGTGACATATTTATCACATAAACTTAAAGAACCCTAATGAAACTGCATTGCAGACATCTATGTGAAGACATTAAATCACTACGCAAGACCTATCTTTTTAAACAATCACGTTGTTCTCGTTGACACTTTGAACTCGTGTGATATACCCTTTCCTTCGGCTGAGCTACAGCACTATACAAATTGTCTTATTATTGTAATCATATTTATTATTATCTTAAATCATCTTATTATTATTGTGATTTGTGATTATAATTATTATTAGCTCGAATCATATAATTATCGTGACTATTGTTATTACTGTTTCAAATCGTCCTATTATTCGGATTATTATTATTATTATTATCATTATTATTATTATTATTATACATATATGTTTCACATTATGCTGTTATCGCCCATGTGGGCGAGCTAAGTGAGTGTTGGCAATGTCCCAAAGAGGCAGGTGGCATTCCCACGCTGAAGAACAACTGAGATACGTTGGAACAGAAATAACGTCTCCATTGGATCGTGGGTTGCAGCCCTCATTCGAATACCCAATTCTGAGATGAACTGCAGTCCTTCACTGCTCCAAGCGCCACCGGATTCCAAGGCGAGAACTACGAAGTTATGGGTGTTGGTTATGGTGGAATACTTGGCCCTCTTCATCTTAGCTGCACGTTTGGCTTCTTTGCCAGCTCTGACGGTTGTGTCGACAAGATGCGACGTGGCGTAGGTGTCGGGCACTGTTACATCCCATGCCAGACATTGACCACGTGTCCAAGGGATGAGTGTGACGCCGTCCGGTCGCTTTCCATCTTCTCTTAGCAAGCCGAGAGGTTCTAATAACCGCGCGCGCAAAACCGCGCCTGGCTCATTACTGCGCTGATCATAACCATTATTGTATCGTTTCTAAATGTATGCCTTGAAGTGGAATTGTTATGATGCTGTCGTAAACGACCTACCAAAGACCACAATGCTGTTGAAGGATGGCACCGAGGCTTCAGTGAGCTCCTCGGGGCCAACCATCCTTCTATCTGGAATAATTATAATTATTATTATTATTTTCTCAAATCGTCTTATTATTATTGTGGTTTATTTATATCATCTCATATTATCTTATTATTATTTTGATTATTATTGTTGTTATTATTATTATTATTATTAACATTAGTTACTATCTCAGACTGTCGCATTACTGTTGTAATTATAATTATTATTATCTTGACTCATCGTATTATTATTGTGATTATTATTGTTAATATTATCTCATGCGATTGTGGATTGTCCATTGTAGAAGTCCATGATCCATACATTGCTGATCTTAGCATCGATCCATGTCACAGCATGCATTGTGCTCAGGCATGTGATACTTTGACTGGGGCCTGCATTTGTCGACGCGGCTACAAACTCGTTGATGGAAGCAAATGTGAAGGTAATTGTAGCTGTAATCTTTACATTTGTGAAGGTAATCATAACTGTGTTCTTGATATTTGTGAAGGTGATCGTAATCGTAATGTTGACATTCCCATTGTAACTAGATAATAAAATTTGGTGACCCTAACAGCGGGATTATATCCCTTCTGGGCCTCCTCTTTGTCAACATCATTTTTGGAATATTTCAAAGTTTATTGTCATCGTAAAATTCGTGTCAATAGAAAGTTTTTGTTTGTTTTATTTTTTTATTTGACATTTGTGATGGTAATTGTTATCTTTGCTTTTGTGAAGGTTATCTTTAAATATTTTCAGTTGGCTAATTGCAGCTGTTAACTTGACATTTGTTAAGGTACTCAAGAGCCAGCTTATTCACATTTGCTCAGTCCAAATAAAATTTGATTGACAGGAAAGGTCAAAACAGGTGCCAGGTCAAATTGAACGGGTGGGTCCTAACTTAGCTGGAGAAAGTAACCTGAGCAGCGTAAAGGTAGCTCAAATGTCTGCTGAAAGATTGTTCAAACAGAATAGACCAACTCGTGAGGGTCATGAAAGCACAGAACAGAGCAAGGAACCCAAACAATGGATTTTAGTATTTATTATTTATGTTATTAGTTTTTGTTTTATTTGTTGTGTATTTTTTACTATTTATTAGTTTTATTATTTTATCCTTATTATTTTATTACTTATTATTTTTATTACTTTTATTTATTTTCTTGTTATTTATTTGCTCTATTTATTTTATATTCTATTTTATTTTTTATCACTTATTGTCTCTTAATGTTAAAAATTAAAGCAGCACTGTTCAATGACCAGGCATAAGTTGATGGTACTGAGCAATTATGTGAGTGAAAGACTTGCTCAATGCCCTACTTGTTAACCATCCAAGAGGGGCTCAAAGTTGTCTTTGTCCTTTTATGCATTACAAGGCGAGAGCTCTGGCCATTTGGCTTTCTTGTTCAGTGTGTTTCATGATCATAACCTATGTAGCAGTTTGTATACCATGCAGTGCAGATTATTTAAGTAAATATACATCTCTGGAGATACTTATGTACAGTACAGTACAGTACACCTGCGTATATTCATGCCCTACATCCCTGCGATCTTCAAGTATGGGTCTTTTGGCTGAGTCACGATCTCAAACAGTTATGGGCTCTTGTGTATACAATGCTTCTGCTGAGTCTGTTCCCAAGGAATGGAGTCGACTGCCACACTCTCTCTTCTTGGCTCTAATGTACTTCCTTCAAAAGGCAGCTCAAAACTCACTATTTCTTTTTAACTTTCTAGGATTTGAAAATATTTTTGCGTCTTCAGTTTGACCATGTGCGATGTGCAGGTTACAAATTATTTAATGAATAAATAGATTTTATCAACCTCTTGATAAATTTCTTGATTTGTGTAGATGTCAACGAATGTCACCAGGAGGAGCCAGTCTGTCATAAGCATGCACAGTGCGTCAACGCTGAAGGCAAATACTCCTGTGAATGCATGAAGGGCTACTATGGGTCAGGGCTTCAGTGCCAAGGTATGTATGCATGTATGTACGTTTCTGCTAAACTTATTACCCTACAGGTACCTTAACTGCCAATAATGAAAGTCCGTCAGGCAATAAGTCACCCTCAAGATGTCGATTTTGAACTGGTGTCCTTAACTTTTGCCCACTTTACTCAATCAATTAATCTTTATTAATTCTCAGTTTTCTTCCTCGTTGAATGTTGGTATACTCGTCAGTTAAGATTAGTTGTGATTTGTTCTTCAATCTCTACTCTCCTTTGGCCTCAACTCAAATACTCTACATGAGCCTATTTTATTCGGTAACCCTAACTTGCAGGACCCTTCCGTCCTTGATCGAGTTTCTTGTGTAATTGATAATTATTTTTTTTAAATGTTCTTCTAAATTGTACTTTGGATAGTCAAACAAACTTAAGAATTAATGACTTATGTATGTATGTGGGTAAGCATATAGTTTAGCCATTTGTTAATCACAGTCAATAAACACTGATTAAAATGTCAGAATTTTCCCCAACCAAAGTAACATAAGGTAGTTTTGTAGCATCAACTAAAGTGGGTGAAGATGAGATTCAGGAATAAAGATGTCATGTAAAAACATGGCTGATTAGTACTTACCAAGAGTTGAACTGCAGTAACTGCTAGAAGCATGAAAATGGTTTGAGGTAGAGCGTGACGAGCAGGTTTAATGGTTAACGACAGTTTAATTCGCTTCCTGTAATAACTTGTCATCCGTTCATACTGTACTTGTAATCATACTGTGGCTTATCAGTTAGAAATTTATAGAATATTATTATTATTATTATTGTTATTATTATTACTATTATTACTAGTATTATTATTGTTGTTATTATTAGTATGAGTGGTGGATAACGATATAGCCCTCAACCGTGTTGATGAGACCAACATCACCAGATGGTTTCCGTTTAGTTTTAAAGCTCATATTGTATACACAGGACATATTCTGATGGGTCTCATTCGTTGTGTAAATAAGAATGCTACTCTACTGATTGGACTGTGCTGCCACCAACCGAGTTAATTGGAAGCTACAAGGCTTTCATTGAGACTGGTGGCAGGCCTTCAATGTAAGCAACATTGATGTCCTCAGTTGCGCAATGGAACCTGGTGACCTTTGCTATAAAACCATTGATCGTATTGGCATTCACTATAAAACTGTGACCTTTGCTGTAATTGATACTGATGGCCTTTGCTGTAATTGATACTGGTGGCCGTTGCTGTAAGTGATACTGGTGGCCTTTGCTGTAATTGATACTGGTGGCCTTTGCTGTAATTGATACGGGTGGCCTTTGTTGTAATTGATACTGGTGGCCTTTGCTGTAATTGATACTGGTGGCATTTGCTGTAATTGATACTGGTGGCCTTTGCTGTAATTGATACTGGTGGCCTTTGCTATAAAACTGGCCTTTACTGTTCATAATTGATACTGTCTGGCTTTTTTGTAAATGAAACTGTGGCCTTTGCTGTAGTTGATCCTTGTGGCCTTTCATGTAAATGAAGCTGGTGGCCTTTGCAATAGAACCTTTGTGACCTTTGCTGTCACTGATCAAACTCTTATCGAGAATTGAGCAGGATTCAAGGCCACTTGTGGCCGCTATAGAAAACGCGAAGAAAAATAGTTAACGCATTAGCTGAATGCTTGTCTGACTGCATGTCCAGGTACGTCTTGCGTCGAGCTGACTGACTGACCGTGCATGAAAATGATGACTGTAGAGGCATTGAGGCAGATAGATGTCTTCCTTTTAGTTCTGCAGGGCAGTGAGGCAGATGTCTTGCTTTTAGTTCTGCAGAGGCAGTGAGGCAGATGTCTTCCTTTTAGTTCAGCAGAGGCAGTGAGGCAGATGTCTTCCTTTTAGTTCTGCAGGGCAGTGAGGCAGATGTCTTGCTTTTAGTTCTGCAGAGGCAGTGAGGCAGATGTCTTGCTTTTAGTTCTGCAGGGCAGTGAGGCAGATGTCTTGCTTTTAGTTCTGCAGAGGCAGTGAGGCAGATGTCTTGCTTTTAGTTCAGCAGAGGCAGTTAGGCAGATGTCTTCCTTTTAGTTCTGCAGGGCAGTGAGGCAGATGTCTTGCTTTTAGTTCTGCAGAGGCAGTGAGGCAGATGTCTTGCTTTTAGTTCAGCAGAGGCAGTTAGGCAGATGTCTTCCTTTTAGTTCTGCAGGGCAGTGAGGCAGATGTCTTGCTTTTAGTTCAGCAGAGGCAGTTAGGCAGATGTCTTGCTTTCAATTCTGCAGAGGCAGTGAGGCAGATGTCTTCCTGATGGATCTTGGCACCTTGTCAACGAAAAGCTATTCATTTGTCGTTTCCGCATATCTGACCATCTCCAACCGGTTGCTGTAACAACCACTATCCATCATTCCGTTTTCTGCCCCTCGTCACTGTGCTTCCCTCTCTTCTATTCTGGCAACCGGGATTTTCACGCAGCGTCTTCGGACGTCCTCTGACGTGACGCAGCACTTGTGTATACATAGCCTGTGCTGTGCTTTGAGATATATAGCTGTCGTGACGTTTCTGAGTTGACTGTGATAATTGATTTGGCCAACTGTTGACTGTTGAAGACTAGTGCATAACCAGAAATCGCCTCGGACATTCGCCTCGGCCGAATATTGGACTATTCGGAAGAATTCGCCTCGGCAAATGTTACACCCGCAAATGGCTAAAAATAGCTTATCTTCATAAAATAATTTATTTTGATAAAATAATTTTTTTTCATCAAAAAAATTTAGGACAAACGGACTCACTTATAAGTTATTGATTAATTAAACAAGAACTTAGCCTTCTTTTAATTTTCTTTAAAATAATAATGTTAATTATATATTTTAATTTCTTTTGGTTGCATTCCCCAGCAACCAAATCATCAATTCTCCTGCTGGAATTGGCTCCTCCCACTTTCAGGTAAACATTAGAGAGCAAAGACGTTGATAACTTCATGTATCAAATTTTATAACAAGGTTTTACATATTTTTCACAAATAAGGTTATTAAATAATAAATATATTGTTATAGCCTAGAGTGCGACAATACGCTATATGAAGGATATTGCTACAGACTCTGCATTGACAATAGATAGTTCTCCGTGGCTGTGCACGCGGCAGGTTAAGTACGCTTTTCCTACGGATGGTACCGCTACTATTCGCTTCGTACCCGGATCCGGCAAATAGTTCATCCAAATACTTGGATTCGGTACCCAGTGGAAATTCTCTACTCAGTTATGCCCTATTGAAGACTCATCTTGTCTTTTGATGGTGGTTTTTAAGTTCATATATTGTCAAGCCTACAATTTCTTACATGTATTCTTATGTACTTACATGGAAACATGCATATGCATAAACTAGCCTTGTAGCCCAAAGCTTTGCCTGGGATTGAATTGTGAACTGTGTGCTGCTGTCCAATGTTCCATTTGGCGAGCGCTTCAAGTGAGGCCGTGGTTTTATATCTAGCGCACTTGATTTGCTTGTAAAAATTGCACGACCTTCAAAAATATGCAAATGGAAGGTGTTATTATATTGAATGTCAGCCAATTGTGCAATTCGAATCTATTAATGCCCACATATCAGAATTTAAAGTAAATTGTGTGCTGAAAATAGTCACGTTGACTTAGAAATTCGCATAAGAACGTTTTGTAAAAATGTTCATATCGGTATACTTTCTTGGGACAGAAAGAAACAAATTCCACTTTATTGTCCAGATAATAGTTAAGATATATGCACACTATCCACACATACAGGATCTCGCTGAATCGCCAAATGCCTTTTAATAATAGTCTCACTATCTCTTCTTTCTGGCTCTGTTTTCCCACTCCTCTTTTGTTCCTGCCATACATCACTGGTCCCTATCTGTCTGTACATGCAATATATCATTTGACTTGGATCCAGCAATATATCATTTGGCCAGGAAGCCAGCGCTCTCTAAACATTCCCTTGGCCAATTAATCTTGCAAGTACCGTTTCATTCGCTAGACCATGCACGCAAATAGACGTTGAATAATTATTATATCGATTCTTGTTGAAGTTCCTTCTCCGTGATATTCTTCGGGGAGGCGGCTCGAATCCGTGCTCTCCTCGTTACACGACGGGAGCTCTTATAAATTGACCACTGTGTCCCACAATGGGACGTTGAGTCCCACTATATGGGGACATGGGTCCTCTTGGACGCCATGTGTGCACGCTGGCCTCTGATCTCTCTGTCCGCCGGACTCTGATTTTCATTGATTGCTCCGGAAAACCTCACGGACTCGACGCAGCGTTCTAGAATGGTGCTTGTGCTGTTGCCGAGAATATAGTGCTTACTTTTAACGTAGAAATTTGGAGCTTACGATTGACTTATTACAAACACAGCATATAGGATAAATGGAATAAGAAGTAGATAAACTACTACTGCAAGCCAACGACAAACAGAGAGAGAGAGAGAGAGAGAGAGAGAGAGTAGTGACGTAACAAAGAGGGAGAGACAGATGGTGCCATGGAGAGGGAGAGTAGTGACGTAACAAACGGAGGGGGAGAGCAGTGACGTAACAAAGAGGGAGAGACAGATGATGCCATGGAGTGATAGAGCAGCGACGTAACAAACAGAGGGAGGAAAATACAAAACTGAGACAGTGCAGTGACGTAATAAACAGAGCAAATTAATGCCAAAGATTTAACAATTGAACAGTGACGTAACAAACATACCGCGTGAAGAGATATGTTACTTAACAATAATAAGGAACAACAGTGTATGAAAGAGAGAGAGAGAGACCGAGAGCTGTGATGTAACGTATGGAGCCGATATGGGTTCCATGTGATGGTCAAGGAAATGCTGTCTGGGCAAGGACGTAATCTATACTCGCAATCAATCGATGGCTGCGGTCATTGGAAAGAAAAAAACCACGACGCAGAGGGGGTAGAGATATGGGAGTGGCGTAGTCGGCGATGTCGTCCATCCGTCTTCATTTCTTCCATAGCCTTCCGACGTAAATTGGTCTTTCTCGTTCGCTGTCTCGCTCGGTCGACCGACGATTTCGCTGATGGACTCAATTATCCGTCTTCGCTTCTACAGAGTGGAATGCAGGGAAGGATGGGCCGTAATGCGGTTCCATCACGCTCCTTTTCTCTCCTCTGTTGCAAACAATTTCGTCGCCAACGACAGCGTTTCTCCGTTTTCTCTCTCGGCGCTCAATAGAAATACTTGTGTTCGGTGACAGCGTCGTAAGACCCGCCTATTTAATTATCGATGCGGTTGTTTTTGTACGGGGGGAAGGGCTCAGTCGTTTGGCGGACATAGGCATATGCGTTTTCTTCCGATGATAGCCCGCCTGATCGTTACTGGGTGTGGCTGGAGACGTCGCTGCTGCGTTTATGAGCGAATTTGTATTGCGACACCACTTTTAAAAGCGATGGAGCCGGTTGCTAAGACTTTTTTACCAGCAGTGGCGGAGACCTGGGGTGGACAGAAGGGAACGACACTCCCCCTCGAAATTTGAGGTGGGGATGTTCTACGCCTACTTCCGTTTCCCGCCTTTCTCTGCAACCGATCTATTCAGGACGGAGCTCTATCACCGTAGCAGAAACGCTCAATTCTGATTCCTATCCTCAAGCGTAGTGAACTGGATTGATCGGATCCTGTAAATTTCGACCGATTGCAAATGTTACATTTTATCTGGAAACTCATCGATTAAGAGCTGCTTTTGTCTTCCATTAGTTCATAAATATTTCAGAAATATTATTATTTTCTACATTTTTTACAGTGTTTAACTTTTTACCCTCTTTTATTTAACATGGCTTGCGTAAAGTTTGTCATGGACGTATTCGTCGGTTCGTCGGATTCTTTCAACTCTTTTTTCGGTATGTTCCCGTCGACCTGCAGAGCTGAAATTTTGCACCCATTTCAGGCTAACTAACTTTGTATGTAGGTTAAATCCGAACAGAGAAGAAGGGGCGCGGTCGGGTGAAGGGGCGATAGAAGAGTAAGGGAAGAAATAGGGCTAAATTATAATTTGACTCTTACTTTGATACACGCATAAATATCATATTACGATTCCTGCGTACTGTCCGAATTATGACCCTGCGTATTCTCATACCGCATGAGGCATTGTCCATTCAGGCCTCCAGCTATATGAAGTGGTGCGCGCTACAGCAGTGACGCGGGTGCTCTCTGCTGCCCAGGTCTGTTGGGGATTTGCGGGTAAACAAGACGGGAATCGCTTGCAATCGCTGATCCATCTGCGACACATGCCAGATGACAATCCAACAGTTGAACGCCTGTGCCGCGAAATCTCGAGGTGACGATTACGGCTGTCATCGGCATATGGGTCTCGCGTGTCCTACATACTTGACGTAGCTGTTCACGGTTCGTTATATTACAGATTCTGCTATATGGCCCTGGGGGCCGTTGGGCCCAGAGAAGTCCAGCTTTAGCAAATCATCGTCATCCATGGCATTCCCATCTCTAAGGCCTTGTCTCGTTGGTAGGATTCGCGGTCAGCCGTCTCTACAAATATCTGTCGAGCCACCAGGCCGTGTGAATTTCGAAGTTCAGAGGTATTTGCAGTGTGATGACATAGATCATTAGCGTCGCCCTCCTCCTTTATCCAGGCTTGGGACTGGCACTGGCAGAGTGCAACCAGCGGAGGAGTTCGACGTTCAGAGGTGTGTGTGTGTAATAAGTTCATTTAACGACGCATCCATGACAAGGATCGTCGGTCGGATGCCTATATAGGCCTACTACCGCTGCCTGTGATCCATTATTATAATATGGCAAAAGGGTTCTGCTAATTATCTACTCCAATGACTTCTATTAATTAATTATAATACCGTTCATCAAGCGATGCGCTCCCCTTACTTATAGAGTTGTAGTATTTTTAGTTTGGTGACACTGAGTGATGGCATATATGTCACTATAGCGTCGCCCTCCTCCATTATCTAGGCTTGGGACTGGGACTGTCAGTGCATGAGCAATGGAGTACTGGAGTAGCTTATGCCTATATAGTAGTAGTAGTTTCAGTTTGACGAGACTGTGACAGCCAAGCTCAGTAGCATCGTTCCCTCCTTTATACAAGCTTGTGACTGGCACTGCCATACTTTGAGCAGTGGAGGAGTTGACGCTTAGAGTGAAATCATTGTCATTAGGGCATAACCGAGTAGACAATTTCCACCCAGTACCGAATCCGAGTAATTGCATGCGCTATTTGCCGGATCCGGGTACGAACCGAATAGTAGCGGCAAATCTGGCCAGAGAGATGTGGCGACGCTGGCCTTGAAAATTTGGTACACAATAGTGCAATACGCATGTTCCGCACATGATGTTCATTTAAAACATGGAAAGATGTTGCATAATTTCGTTAAAAATTGGTCTTCTATCTCTCTTTTGGTACACAATTGCGTATTAGCCTTCCATGCAGTGCCACCACCGCCAGTGCGTACCATCTGTAGGCAAAGCGTAGTTAACCTGCCACATGCACAGCTACCGAGAACTATCTATAGTCAGTGCAGAGTTTATGGAAATATCCTTCATATAGCATATTGTCGCACTCTAGGCTTTAACAATATATTTATTATTTAATAACTTTATTTGTGAAAAAAATGTAGAACCTTATTATAAAATTTGAAATATGAAGTTATCAACGACGTCTTTACTCTCTAATGTTTGCAGAAGAAGTGGGTGGAGCCAATTCAAGCCGAAAAATTACTGATTTGGTTGTCATCTGGAGAATGCAACCAAAAGCAATTAAAATATATAAATTTACACCATTGTTTTAAAGAAAATTGAATGGAATGTTAAGTTCTTGTTTAATTGATCAATAACTTATAAGTAAGTCCATTAGTCCAAAATTTATTTGATAAATAAATATTATTTTATCAAAAAATGTTATTATTGGCTATTTGCGTGTGTAATTTTTGCCAAGGCGAATACTTCCGAATAGTCCAATATTCGACCGAGGCGAATGTCCGAGGCGATTTCTGGTTATGCCCTAATTGTCATTATCGATTGGAGAAGAAGTCGGACAGATATATGGAACAGATGAGAACGAAGCAAGAACAGACTCTTAGCCAGATGTAAAGCGTAAGAAGTCCAACGGCATTCAAACTTCGAAGATGTGAGCACACGACGCCGTCAGCTACAAAGTCTCAAATGACCGAAGTCATGACCTTACTTGTCTGTTGGCAATGCCCTACCCTAAGCTGAATGACCATCATTGGTTTTTTATTACATTTAGAACAGTTTCTGTTTCACATACAGCGATACAAACAACAAATCTGTTAGCTTCAGACAATGGGAGGAATGAATCTTACACTGTATCACAAATAACACAAACTATTTTTTCAATAATGTTCAGTGCTGGGCACAAGACCAAAAACTCAAGACCAGGAGGTCCAAGAGCGAGACCAAGACCACGATTGATGGTCCGAGATCAAGACTGATACTCTTTCTCTTATAAACAATTCAATTTATCAAGACGCTGAAATGGAATAAGACGCTTAAAACATTAATTTCATTGCTGAAGAATACTACTCTTAATAATGGACCAGAAAACAGTTTTGTAAACCAGCCACTCTGAACTTTTGAGGATTGGGCTGAGATTCTCACACTATAAATTACTTACATTATTCGATAGGTAAATACTTTAAGACATCTGAATAAGTTGATTAACGTTCCATTTGAATGGTGTACTTGTACCAAGGACCTTGGAATTGTAGGTTACACATGTCCGACCACATAAATATTAGATTGTTCCAAAACCTTAAAATATTTGCAATAAATTTTGAAATGGCTGGCCCTGTTGCAATTGCATTTTTTCTGCCCATGGTAACATGCATATAAAGATCTATTAGTTTGGTCAGCACGCCAAAACTCGATAACAATCGCGTAAAGCCTACACATCCGGTGTCTCTAATAATAATCTAAAAATAACCGACAAATATTTAAAAATTGCTCTGATACGGCAAATGACTAAGAACGCTAATTTAAGACCGAGACCAATCCAAAGACCGTTCCTTTAAGACCAAGACCACATTCCTTAAAGACCAAGACCGATGCATTCGAGACCAAGACCGACACCAAGACCGATGGTCCGAGACTAATCCCATGACCGTTCCTTTAAGATCAAGACCGACACATTCTAGACCAAGACCGATGGTCCAAGACCAAGACCGATGCATTTTCTAGACCAAGACCAAGACTGCAGTTTTCTGGTCTCAAGACCGTCTCGTGACCAAGTCTCAAGATCACATCCCTGATAATATTAAAATATATTTTCTTCTTTTGACAACCCATCCAATCGCGTTCATACACAATTTATGCTCTTCCAAAATTATTTCCACCTGGAAAAAGGACGACTGCCTGGCTAAGGGTTTGAATGACAGGTCAGGCTGCTACAAAACGAATCTGCCAAGTTGAAAGAGAGGCGTCTCTAGGACTCGACCAGAATTATATGAAAGAATTGATAGAACGAAAATATGGAGCGCTACTTGGATGTTCGGTTCTGTTACGTGTGAGCTTTGTTCATTGTTCGTTTCTCTAGTGTTCTGATATACGACCTGTCCAGACCAACCATTTGTCGAGATCTTGTTCATACTGGTCATTCGTTGTTCGGGTATTGTGAATTATGGCGTCGTGCTCTGCAGGGGTGTTAAAGCCCAACTGTTGTTTCCTTTCCTGTGAGTTGTCGTGTTGATTTATGGGAGTCTTGGCATTTGATGTCTGCTGTTACTGGGTGTTTTTGGTGCTGCTGGGCTGTGCTTTCGAATTCATCACTGTCCGCCTTTGTACGAGAGTTAAGCCATTAAGCAGCTGCACTGACAATGTATTGTAAGGTAACCTTGGTAGAAAGAGTGATGATGGGAGGTATGAATAATGAAGATGAAGTTAAGAAGAGTTAGGGTACAGGTTAAAGACATGTGTACACATTCCTATGCTCACGAGTAGCAAAAATTCCCATCACCCCCTAACACCGTATACGTGACACTTTATTTTATTATTTTTTTATTGTTTTTAAATTATTATAATATTTTTGCCTGAGGTAGTTCTGATCCCTCAGGTGATGCAAAAATTGTCCGGAGACAGAATTGTGTGATCTGGAATGGTTGCATTGCGTCTGGTTCAGGCATAAAGAATGTGATTATTATTATTATTTTTATTATTATTATTATCAATATTATAATTTAGGGCATAACTGAGTAGACAATTTCCACCGAGTACCGAATCCGAGTATTTGGATGAACTATTTGCCGGATCCGGGTACAAACCAAATAGTAGTGGCAAATCTGGCCAACGGCAGTGAGTACCATCCATAGACAAAGCCTGTCATGTGCACAGCCACGGAGAACTATCTATTGTCAATGCAGAGTCTATGGCATTATCCTTCATATAGCATATCATCACACTCTAGGCTATAACAATATATTTATTATTTAACAGCTTTATTTGTGAAAAATGTAAAACCTTGTTACAAAATTTGAAATATGAAGTTATCAATGACACTTTTACTCTCTACTGTTTACCAGAAAGTGGATGGAGCCAGTTCAAGCTGGAAAATTGCTAATTTGGTTGCCACCTTGGGAATGCAACCCAAAAAATTAAAATATATAAAAAACATAATTATTTTAAAGAAAATTCAATGTAATGTTAAGTTCTTGTTTAATGAATCAGTTACTTATAAGTAAGTCCTCTAGTCCTAAATGTATTTGATGAAAAAATATTATTTTATCAAAATATTTTATCAAATAAATACTTTTATCAAAAAAAGTTATTTTTAGCTATTTGCGGGTGTAATATTTACCGAGGAGAATACTTACAAATAATCTAATATTCGGCCGAGGCAAATGTCCGAGGCGATTTCCGGTTATGCCGTGTTATAATTATAAATAAGTGTTGATGTTGTCCGGAGTGGCCCTGCTCTTCGGTCTCCTGAGCAACGAAAGAACCCTGAGAAGCAATTGCATCATTATTATTATTATTATTATTGTTATTTAATTTTTATTTTTTAAAGAAATTGTCTGCAATATCAGAAAGCAGTGTTAATCTGGCGCTTTAGAAGTTGTGAGTTTACTATTGCAACAACATTATGAGAAATATTTTTTGAGCTTTAAAATGACTGTTATTATGACTTCCCCATAGATTTGTGAATTATTCAGAATAAAGTCAATAACATGAACCATTAGTCAGAATGGGGCAGACTTCATATTTTGAAGGCGTGTGCATAGAGCTTAGAAAAACAGGTTCATCAAGTTGCCATCTATAGATGCCTCATCGTCTGTTTCTGTCATCTCAATCACTAATTTCTATAGCGCCTGCCGGGAGAATAAATCCAAACGTCAACCCGACCGGACAAAACACAAAGCCGTTGACAGATTATGATTTCACAAGACGTCGAAAGCTTCCAACAGAGTCGCCACATAATAAAAGGACGCGGGGGTACTGTTCGGACATGCGAAGGCTTGTCGAAAGCCATTTAACCGGATGAATCTGGATTTGAACCGTGTTCGCCGACGCATTCGTAATACGCGATGCTTTGCCCGCTTCTGCCTCCGCCTCTGCAGTAAATGATGCGAGCGACCGCGGCTGCTGCGGCAGAGAACGGACGTCTTAGCGGCACTTCGAATGCAGGCCGCGTGGCGGCTGCCGGCCGACCGACCTGTGCATTCGGCCTTTGCGTTGGCGACGTTCATTTGCCGTCGGCGGGCTTCCTTGGCAGGCTGTGATCATCGGGGACGTTGATGACTTTATTCTGGACCTTTGCTGTCCAGTAATATGATTATCCAGAGCGCATTTGCGTATATTCTTTCTGTTGGCGATGGAATAGTTTCGATTTTCTTCTGTCGAGATTTTGATTGTTGGGCTTGTAGCCGTTTCTTGCTGTACTTCGGTTCGAGTAAGGTACTGTAGGCCTACATGGGATGGTCATATTACTGATACAAAAACGGATTGGCCTACTATCAAAGATGAGTGATTGTATACATGTATGTCTGCCAGATTTCGTTATCCATTGCAGTTTTACTTCCGAGTGTTTGTTATCTCTGGTACCACAGTTGAACACACACTGCTGTACTTGAATTTGAATATAGGGTAAAGGGCACAAACTTGAAATCTAGTTAGATGCTCAACATTTTATTACAGAGCCTGAACTGTAACTCAGATACTTGGTACAGTTCAAATATCAGGCCATACTCGAACATTCATGATTTGGCTGACTATTCGCCAAAATACTAGTCGGCCCACTTAGATTTGATTACTTTACGTCTACTAGGATGTATCAATCTGACATTGGCTGGCTGCTTTCTGAAGCTTAAAAGGACCATAAGTGTCGGTTGATAATTTATGTGATTGCTGAATTGCATTTCTACAAATTACGTCTACACATTTCACCCCGTGCGTGTGTTATTTAAAGGAAAAACTGTTGGATTCTTGTGACGGTTCAATTGACTCCGGCTTATGTCTTCAGTGCAGTGTTATAGAGTGATTAGTGGCCGTAGGTTTACAGATACATGTCTATCACATGAATGTTTGCTTCTGGATATTATCTGTGACAAGTAGATGATCAATTTTGCTGGGTGACCAGCACTTGCTTGCTTGTGATGTTACGTCCGAATAGAAGTCCCCAGATACGATTAGAAATGAGTGATTGTAGATATTACGTGTTCGAGATTTTCATACGGGCTACAGTTTCGCTTACAGCTGATTAATATCTTTGATGACTGCAAAATATAAGTCTTCAGCTTAAACTAGGTTTTACGCATTTGGTATGTGCACATTCGACTTCTAAGGATATGGAATAATGCTTAACCCGTCAATGACGAGATGCGTCTGTTTCCAGACATTTTAGTACACGCTCGTTGTTGATGGGTTAGGCATTTGTGCACGTCCTTATCTATCGAATGGGCACATCACAAATGCTTTGTTCAATTTCTACAAGTGTATAGGGATATGCATTAATCCCTCTTATACCTTTCGTTCAAGAGTATTGAAGTTACCAGGGCTTCTCAAGGTATTGGCGTCTTTTTCTTTGGATTATGACTTTCATCAGGATATGCATCGAGGAATCATTCCTAATCTGGACAAGGTTTATTAAGACTCTGGTATCAGCTGAGCTCCACAAGTCTGTGGATTTACATGCCCCTCAAAGATGTGAGGCTGAAATCGAATGGGATTTGGGTGTATAGCGAACGTTTGAAATTCGACAGAGATGTTGCGAGGGAGTTTTCCACTCACAGTGCAGATCTTGACTTTTCTGCTGTTGATGTCAAGTGTTGATTCTGTGACCAGTTCTATTGCTGACTCCGTTTTCTTTTACAACTCCACAGCTTGCCAGGCGCCGTGTCCGAATGGAACCTATGAGGTTCTGCCCTGCTCCGACACTCATCCGAAACTCTGCAAAGGTCAGTCAATAATACCATTACAGTATTCCAGTGTTTCAAAAACTTTTTTAAAAGGTCAGTCAATCAAGACTAGTGTTTCAAAAACTTTTTTCCGTGACCTGGTTATTTTTATACCACTCCTTCATGACGCACAAACATTTTTGTCGCCTATACTGGCCTATGGGTGAAAGGAAACATGAATGAATGTACCATAAAAATGGTGTTTTACTGATGTATAGTCGCAGGAGGAGTGACTGCTTGATGCATGAACTTGTCTCTCTATTTTGTTTCTTTACTGAAAATTATTAAGATCAATTATTAAATAAAAAGATTTATGTGACCCAGAATTTTTCTTCAGTGGCCTGGTGCCTAGTCATGAACCATCATTTTGGAAATGCTGTCGTATCCTGTTGTTTGCCTTAAAAGTGAAGATGAATTGATGCCTTGTGCATTATAAGTGAGCGAGTAAGTAAGTATATTCTGTATTAAACAATTGCTAATCTTTCACTTTGATGTATTGTTAAAAAGTATAATAACATGCTGAGAGTAAATGTTTTAGGCTGTTGGCTTGGGGTATGCGGTTGTGGGCACAGGGCCGGAGGGAATAGTGGGTGAGTTGTTTGGGGGTAACAGTTGCTGCAGGGAATTGCCCTGATCCGTCAGGACAGTGTGGTTAAGTTGCAGTGGTTCTAACACAAGCTAAACCTCTTCTGAACCACTTTAAAGCTATGTGTGTTGTAGGAGGTTATTCCAGTGCAAGTTACTTCAAACCCAATGTGACTATCTTCCCAAGCTTTGCTCCATTATACTGTATTGTTTTGTTTTTACGAGTTTTAGCACCTCTTGCAGTGTAACCTATTCAGAGTGTCATCCCAAAGAGAATAGGAAAGCCTTTAAGCGTCTAACAGGAAGGGAAATAATGATTCCCGGTCAATATCTTGGTACGGATGAAGTGTGGAGGTCATTCCATGGAGCAGGACCCACATCAGCGATAGGAAGATTGCAGTCTTTGCCCGAGGGACACGACTTGGTCATCTTTCTATCTCTCCCGTTCCCAAGTTCTCTATTCATATCCACGCTGCTTGTCGACGCTATAAATGATCTCCCTACTGCATTTCACCAATTCTCTGTTGCTTCTCCAGTTTCGTTGTGGACCATCATCAACTGCTCCTCTATCTATCACTCCTCTTGCTTTCCACTCTAAATTTGAATCTGACCTTTTCAAGAATTCAAACCATTAATCCAACCACTTCTCCATCTTCCACTGTCTCTTGTCTTGTCCCAAGGCTAATAATATATGTTTCTCCAAGCTTAGTCAATTCTTGATCGAGTCACTTAATTGATTAACTCTCAATCGCCAAGTCTTTCATTATTTCTATTGATGATTACCCTAGACCGAATCGTTATCATAGACAAGAGTCTAACTAAGATAACTAAATTATCATATTAATGATAGTCAACAGAGTTGGTCAAAAATGAAGACATATCAGTAAATGTTACGCAATACAACGAGGTGGTGACCTCCGGATGACCTGATTAGGGTCTGGTTTTAGTGAGCCATTGGTCAATGCCTGGTGCATTAGACTGGGGTAAGGAGTTGTGAATACCAATTAAGGGGTAAGATCAACCAGCCACTCTCGGTTGGAGGTGACTGTAGCAGTGATGAAAACTCAGAGCAAGACTTGTATGGCAGTTGTAAAGCCATGATGTTTACTTTGACATGAGCTTGATGAAAGTGAATTCATCAATATAAAAATGGACATTTATATAGTTTCTTTATTAGTGTGCTAAGGTGGTTAAAACATCAGAATATGCAGTATAAATATGAATCAACCCTACTTATGCACGGGGAAGGGACAAAAGCTCCCCAGATAAAAAACCCTGAACAAAAGTCCCTGGACAAAATCTTCCCAAAGTATGACAAATACCCCTCCTAAGAGTAAAATGTTTTTTACTTTTACAAAACCTTCATCTAATGTGATTTGGAATGCGACTGCTATTTTGAGATCTTCTTATAGTTCTATGTAAATCCACCTGGGCAGGTCATACTTTCCGTTTATAATATAAACATATTATGTGGTCACTCAGGTTTCGTCGTCCAGTAGTTAAATAGCAAATATGGAGGTTTAAGCGAAACCTATTAGCCTACGTCTCTCTAGTTCCTTGGTCTTTTGGATGTAAGTATCTAATATTATGTATCCTGAATGCATCGCTGTGCGTAGTTCATAGACCATTTGCGCTTAGTCAATTGGTCTACAACGTTATGCCATTCTCTTTGGTATATTTGATTTGCAAGGACGATATTGGTTTTGCAGATTTAGATCAAAAAATTTAGTTGACAAGAATATTATTATTCATTTGCATATATGGCAAGGTGGTATCTGTTTGTTCGGCGGATTCACCTCAGAGCCGCCTTTTGAGTTTATTCCTACACAATGTCCGGTACTTTTTTGTACATAATAAAACCCCAAAACGGGCGGTAAGGGGGTTTTGTCCGGGGAGGGGGTAATGTCCTGCCTAAAATAAGGGGGGATTTTGTCCAGTGGTTAATGTCTGGGGGGGTGTTAATATCCTAGGAGTTTTTGTCTGTTGGGCTTTTGTCCTACACTCTTCTACACCCTCATAAACTCGTAAGAGTAAAAAATAGGAGAGAATGCCGAAGATGGAATGCTGCAGAACATAAATCAGAATTCCTGGGTAAGAAAATGCCATCAGAGACGTTACTGTAGGAAGAGATCCTGTCAGACTTCAATTTTGCCTTGGGTTCATGTTTGGGATTGACTCTGATGTCTGATGGTAGCAAGATCTCTCCACTGATGGTAAGGTAATTTACAAGGGTAAGGAATCTGCCAATGATTTGTTCCTTCAGTCAGTCACTCAATCAGTCAATAAATTGGTCAGTTTTGGTTTGATATCTTTCAGTCAGTAAGTCATTCAGGCACCCAATCACCTATTGACACATAATAAGTCTGTCTGGTCATGAACAGTACCGTAATGGTATATGCTTTCTTGTTGAATTCTTATCCTGGCTGCATTTTACAATTTATTCAAAGTCTTCTCTGCTCATAATCAAATTTCACACTGATCTTTTTTTGTCTTTGATAGGATAACAATGTATGGTGATCACCTGGCCCACAGGGTTTCTCTGTTCAGAATCATATGTAATGTAATCGAACATTTATATAGCGCTTTTTCAGTTTATCTACACAGAATCACTATCTGCACTAGCCTAGGTGATTTTGAATATCATTACTAATGTCATTACTAATGTCATGTCAACTGATAGAGCCAAACACAGAGCATTTCTTTCCTATGTTTATTATTTTGGACTTTATGCCTAACAAAATCCATTTAAAATATCTACCTATTTGCGGCTGTAAGTATAACCAATCTTATTATGTAAATTAAACTGGATAATTTACTTTTACTTTATCAGCCACTATGAGTAAAAACGGCATATTCGGGATTGCGATGTAGATTCCAGTGAGGGCTGGTTCATTCGTCTGAATATCGCGTTTATTATAAGCTGGCAGTAGACATCAGCTGCTATAAGCCTCAAACTGATACGAAAGTCTACAGCAGAGAGGCGGCTGTCCAGCCAGCCATCTATTGGTATTCAGATTTCCTTGACCAGCGCACCAGAAGTGACCTTTAGACATTTATTCTCACAACAACAACGAGTTGGCTACAGCAGATTCAAAGCGTTCTCAAAATTCGCTTCTGAAGAAAATTTCAGCTTGGTTTTTGTCGTAACTTGATCACAAGTAAAAAGACGTATTTCCAGTTGGCTTTTATTCCCAAGCGACTAACACACGATCAGTCGAGATGTTGAAATGTGCTGGTGGCCTGCATGCAAACCCTGAGTGGACAGTGGACTCTAGTGACCATTCGTCTCTTGGGCTTGATGGATTGACTAAGCGGCTTATGCAAATCGCTGTATTTGCTTGCGACAGCTGTCCTAGGAATCCTGCTCTAGTTTCAGTTTGTTTTTTGTGCTTATGCGATGCATGTAGTGTTAGCGAGTTGTGTAATTTGAACTGGCTACTTTGCGTGAGATGTGAGAGGGTAAGGTACGGTATGTTCCATCAGTCATTCAATCAATATGAACTTAATATAGTGCCCTTTCAAGATACCTAGTCCAGTGGTGGTTGATAAGAACCCTTTTCAGAGATGAGTAAAAAGGCTGAGGAATTTATTCTTGGAACAAGTGTTAATGTATAATGTACCAAGTACTATCGAGAACTGTTCCAAGTGTGCTTCTGGAATGCTCCAAGAGGATTTGCACGAGGAATATGTTGATCTGTAGGCTTTCCTCAGTGGCTTGTCCTAAGCTGTTGAATTGATAGCCCACCTCTGTGCAGTGTTTTTGCCTCCCTTACAAGTACAATTAGTACATCCATAGTATTGTAAGTTAAAGAAGGTGATTCAAGTGTTCATGGTTTCTGCACTGACCGTCTTGGGGTTGGCTCAAACCCCGTTTTCTCCGCATTATAGGGTGAGCCCCTAACCAATAGGCTACCATGTTAGCAAGTGGGAAGACAGTATCACGATGTACACTACAATTGGATTACTCTACTCGAGTTGCTCAGAGAGGATAAGCGAAGCACACCGGAAGTGTTGCTTTGGCTTTGTTGGTCATGAGTTGGAATGGCATTGAGTTACAGAAAGGTGTCATCTGTCGCCGTGTGTTGTTGCCTTGCGTTGTCACCTCACATTGTCACCAGTTGCCATTGGATGATGTGTTAGTGCAAATGAGATTTATCAAACAGAAACATTAATATTTCGGACATGTTATGGGTGATAATACAAGTCGCAGTTCCTGGATTTGGGATCTCAAGGAGGACGTGTAATAGCTTCGATTTTGATCGGATTGGATTATAAATAGAGTCGTGGACTGATTTATCGTTTGATCAGTTGTTGAGAGTGAAAAGAGACAGAATCGGATTCAATGGCACAGTTGTCAATCGTGCAACATGCAGTCAACCAACGATCGAGGACTTGATTTGCCAGTGGAGAATATCAGCTCCTTTCCCTGACGTGGCTTGTGTGTGTTGCTGCGAAATTTATGAACTTATATTAATGTTCAGATTGTTAAAAGAAGAAAGTCGTTTTCTTTTGCTAGCCATGTCATGTCAGCCATGGGTATGAAACTTTAGCGACTTCATTTTCTCAGCCTCGGCATATGAAGGCGGGTGGCTACACCTCTCCCTTGCCGTTTCGTCTTCCCGCTGACAGTGTGTGGCCAATGTACTCATTGGAGCTGAGTGGGGGCTAGGTGCTGCAGGTGGAGCGGAAATCTTGAACCACATTTCTCCTTGCAGGGACCTCTCGCTAACCATTAGACTATTGAGCTCACCCTTATATTGTTATTCTAAATCTCTAATTAGGCAGAACAGAAGAATCTTCAATTTAAAGTTATTTTTCTTGTAAAGTGTGCAATGTTCAACTTCACAACGAAAAAGAATTGGAGAGGTTTTATTTTATTTCTTAATGGAATGGTTTTTTATTTTCTTGTTTTATAACTCTTTGGTGACGCAGATTTAATCTGCTGTGAAAGAAATTGTTGATGGAGTGGTTATTTGTTTCTCGATTAGGTATACAATTAAATTTATTATTAATAATATTTGTCGAAATATTGATTAGTTAATAATTTACTTATTTGTTTGCTTACTGTTTTAGTTATTTCTTATAGGATGTATAACTTTTGTGAGAAGATGTTTGAAATTCTGTTTTAGAGTGTCTAAAGGCTTGTATGGAGGGCTATTACGCTGCTGCTCCCTGTGGCCCAACCGTCAACACGGACTGCAAAGGTGGCTATTAAGACTTTGTTATTATTATCTTCAGCATAATTATTATAAATACAAGGTAGTTCAAACTTTGATTTTGAACTGCAGTTCAGAGCTTTGACCTTGATAGAAGATAGCTCTAGTTTCAGAACACTGCGTCTCTTGATTTAAATTCTCAAAGAAAGCTGCAGCCTTTAAATCAGTAAGAGCTAAAAAGCATTAATCACGAACTCTAGAGAAAAGCAGGTGGCAGATCATCAGCCTCTGTGCGGTGCATTAGAACTCATTCCATCATCGGAAGACACTTGATGCTGTCAGAAGCATCTCTTCAGAGGACACAGGAACCGCATGCATATTTCATTAGACATTACTCGCATTAAGGCAGGGATTATTTTCCCAGCAGTGACACGAAGCGTTGTGCAGCCGACATTTGGAGTTTTATCGAGAAATGCTCCGATAAGAAGGGCAGAAGAGTGGATTGAGAGACTGTCAGGCAGACATACATGCACACATACACATCTGTAGGTGCCTAAATAAACGCATATTTAGTACTTGCTCATATGCGTTCAAGGGTTACATGACATTTAATCATGCGACACTTTATCACGCGACACTTAAACAACAACACTGAATCTAGACGACATTTAATCTCGCGACACTTGAGGACACTTAACCTCGCGACACTTAATCTAGTGACATATAATTGAGCGACACTTAATCTCAAACTACAACTAGTTTGCACCATTATTAATTTATGTGGTGACAAATAATCATGTTTAAGTAGAAGACGTATTAATGATGAGAATGCGGTTTCAATGGAAGCGGGAATACTCGCATAATAGTGAAAATGATAGTGCATTTCAATCAGTTTATGTGGTAAACTCCTAGAATAAATATGCATAAGTGAATCAAGCTCAGTTGAACGAAGTTCTATTAAGTGCGATTAAGTGTCGCCCGAGATCAGAGTTGTATGGTCTCGAGGCAGTTTTTTAGTGTCTTGGTCTAGGTCTCAGAAGCTTGCTGTCTCGGTATTGGTCTTCTCGAATTTTTAGAAACTGTCTTGAAGTGAAAGTCTTGTTCAGTCTCGAGCAAGAGATCTCGATAAGTTTCGCGTTAACTGTCTTAAAATCTTGCGGCAATATAAAAACTATTCTCAGGAATTGGTACACATGTGTATACATTACAAGTTTTAAATTGAAATTACAAATTGAAATTACAAATGAACCTTACTCCCAAAAACTGATACATTAGTATTTTACAGCATTTTATATAGGATCGCTACTCTTTTACTGTCTCATACTGTTTTGAGCCTAGTGTCTCGGTCTTGGTACCTCACTGTCTCGGTCTCGGCACCTCACTGTCTCGGTCTCGTCTTGGTCTTGAAGTTTCAAGTCTTGCATACAACATTGTGCGAGATTAAGTATCGCGAGATGAAGTGTCGTCAAGATTAAGTGTCGCGAGATTAAATGTCGGCACACCCATTCAAGCACACATACTATCAAGCATACTTAGTGCACAGACAGGACAGGCAGGACAGACAGACAGACAGACAAACTAACTCGACTGATTGGAAAACATGCCTAGCGGTACTCATAGGCAGAAAAAGAAAAACATGGATGGACAATGTGAAACAAGACTTCAGGGAGAGAGACATGGATATGAGAACGGCAATGGACATAGTCATGGACAGAGGAGAGTGGATAGATTTTGTGAAAACCTCATCGACGGTTCATGCCTGACGGAAGAGAGAGAAGAGATAGGCTGAAAGGTAGATACACACACTTGTACAGACAGACAAAACAGACTGGAAAGATGCTTAGTGGTACACATGAGCAGAAAGGTAGACAGACACATAGACAGGCACACTTACATACTTGCAGACAGACAGACAGACATACAGACATATTAGCAATGACTGCTTGTGCCAAATAAGGCATGCAGGTCATGTAACTGATAGAGTCTGATAGACCATGTGTATCTGCCCATATTGCTCAATGTCATTCTTTCTCCAAATGCTTCTCGCCATGCATAATGCTCATTCTTTAACAACACCTTATAAATTGAGATTACAGTTTGGGTTTGTTTCACCTGTAGGATGTCGAAACAAGTGCGGGCAGTCGGAGTACGAATTCACTCCATGCATAGGAACCCTTCAGCGACAGTGCAAAGGTGAGGGTCAACCAGAGCAACTGCCATTTCTCTGCTAATCTGAGCTAATCAGGCTTCTATAGCGCCGATAACATTGATTGATTCGTCTATTAGCAGGCACGTATCTATCAACATTTGCATGTAAAGGTGTAGTGTGTACCTTGTTATGAATTGTCTTTCCCCTGGAATCTGGAGTGGGATTCCTGTGGGATCTCGCCTGCATCTTTTCATTTCTTAAAGACCTTTTTCGTGGACCTTTCATGTCCAAATATTAATAATAATGATGATAATAATAATAATAATAGTTATTCTAGTAATTGTTGTAATTGTAGTAATAGTGGTAGTAGTAGTTATAACATATGTATGACACAACTGAGACAAAGCATTGATGCAGGTAAATGAGTCTGTCAAAAAGGGTACATGATGTAAGAAGAAGAAGATGAAGAAGTCTCTTAAGCTAGCCTGTTTTTATATAGCACCCACTCAAGAAGTCTCCATGTAAATAAGAAGTGACGAGTGCTTGGCTTTTGAGTGGCACTTCAGATGTTTTGAGTTTACAACTACACTGTATTTTGTGTAGCGGTTACATTTGCTGGTCAAATGCAACAGTTGTACAATATGAAGCGCTCCAGTTGCTGACTCGGCCCTATAATCAATGTATCAATATAATCAATGTATCAATATAATCAATGTATCAATATAATCAATGTATCAATATAATCAATGTATCAATATAATCAATGTATCAATATAATCAATGTATCAATATAATCAATGTATCAATATAATCAATGTATCAATATATCTCTTTAAGAAATAACCACACACGACACTAGAGTGCGTTTGTATTCGTAGCACCATCTATCAATATGGTGGAGTATCTCTATACTTTATCGACGTTTCTTGGAGAATAGTGATTTATCATCGCCTGTTTAAAGGAAAATCGATCAGTGGCCGATGGAAGCAGAGGTGGAAAAATTGTGTTTAGTTGGCGAGGATTCAATTTTGTGTCTTTGGTCTTGTTTTGTGTCTCTTCGGGAAGGATGCTGTGATTGGATTAGAATTTATGCATGGAGGAGCTGAAGATTCTGTTCGGTTTGTGGTCTTGGTTTTGTTGGTTGATGGTTTTATGGGTTTACAATTACACTGTATTTCATGGTAGCGGCTACATTGTGTTTATAGGTTGTTGGTGTTATTGGTTGATGTCTATATGGGGTTGTGGTTTTATCATAAGTGTTTGGTTTTTCGGTTAATCGTTTTATGGGTTTCAGGTTTTTATGTTCTTGGTGTTTAGATCAATGCCTCTATGGGTTTGTGGTTCTACAAGGTTTACTGGTTAATGGTTTCATGGGTTTCAGGTTTTAAAGGTCAATGCATATTATGTGTTTGTGGTTTTATAAGTATTTGGTTTTGTTGGTTAATATTTTTATGCATTCAGTTTTATACGTTCTTGGCTTTGTAGGTCAGTGCCTATATGAATTTGTAGTTTTGTAAGTATTTGGTATTAAATTTTTTATGGTTAATGGTTTTATGGGTTTAGGGGATCTAGTTTTATAGGTCAATGCCTATTTGTGGTGTTTGTTGAGGTTTTCTGAGTTCTTGGGTTTATAGGTCAATGGGTTTATGGTTGTATATGTGTTTGGTATTTAGGTTAATGGTTTTGCAGATTTTTGGTTTTTATAGGATTTTAGTTTTATGGATTTAATGTTCGGGATGATGGAACTTGTTTTAATTATTCCTTTCTGTTTGGTTCGTGGTTGGGTTCTTGGTTTCATGGGTAGGTGGATGTGGTAGGTTTTTATTTATGGGTTCTTGTTTTTAATTTGTTAATGGCTTTATCGGTCAATCGATTTAGAGCGGTGTATCGAATAATAGCCTTTTCAAAACTGACTGTTTATTACACTTAATTAATTGTAAGTAGATTATTTAAGCTAATTAAGTTACAGTGGCGTTTAGTTAATCAAAGTGGCAATTAGATAATATGTTAAAGAAATTAATGGCCAAAGCTGTTGTGCATCAAAAACATCATTATTATTCATGACGTTATTAATGACGTAACGCTTGCGTCACCTTGAGCAGCAACGTTTCCGTTACAATATCACTTGGAGTTGAGAAATTTTAAACGATGGCGACGTTTAGACTGTTGAAATCGAGTACAGACTATACGGATTAATAAGAGACTAAATCGACGTTTTCTTGTTTAAGATTGTTGCAGTTTAGAGCTTCGAGTGTGTAGGAGTCAGTTTCAGGAGTCACTCTCGCATCAAGTTGCGTCGTTTTGAGTCGAACATATGAGTAAACGATAGGACATTCCTGTCGTTGGTCAGTTTGCAAGTGATTCGTACTTAAGCAGAAATTCGTTGGTATTCGTTCGACTTGTGAATTTGAACGCTACCGGTGATACTTGATTCGAACTGCGTCTGTTCTGTCGTTTGGAATTGCTTTCTACGCTTCGACGAATTGCCGACGTTGCCATTGCGGAAGGTTCTTTCTGGAAGAAGAGATATTCTGCGGTTCAACTACTTATCTACGCGTCTACCGTATGAAAGAGACTTTCTGGAGTAGAAGAAGATTCGTCTACTAATGCTAATCTCATAACTATGAAGATGCATCCTACATACGTCGTACGTCCTGGGGGTTCAGATAAGCAAATCAGATATAAAATATTATAATAATTAACGCCACTTTAAGTATATAGGATATTTAATGTGTTGTGACCTTGATTGCTGATTGAATCTTTATTACAAATACGACAAATAGTATACAATGTTTAGTGGTCATTATTTCTATTCATACTTAATGAGACTTAATAAGACTTATCAGCCAGCATGACAATGTTTATTCCGGCAACGCCCGCGACAAGCGGATTCATATGTTGATGTAAGTATCTGTGTGTGCTAATGTACACTAATGTACGCTCATCTCAGTATCATCTGTGTGTGCTCTGAGCCTATGTGGAGTGTCCCACATAAACATTAAACAGCTACAGTAGGCCTATATTACTGATATCGTGTTCCCAAGTGGCTCCGTACATACTCTGGAGTTGGAGTCCCTATTTCCCGATTGGCCTGCGCTCTGCATACTCTTGGCGGATTGGGAATGCGAGGCCTGGAGTCTATTTGGGAAAGCAGGGGCGATCAAACTGGCAAGATTTGTCGTGGGTTGTCAGGAATTTGTATTTATGTATTCGATTTCATTTCCACTGCCAACGAGAAATGATCGAGTGTGAGAAATGACTGAGTGGCGCAGAGGGAGTGCAGGCACTTCATTGATCGGCTTTGGCTCGTCCGTCTATCGTCTTTGCCGAGATAGGGTAGCTTCACGGGCGGATCCAGGACGCGGCAACACGCCCTGTCCTCCCATTTTAATTGGGAATGGCAGTGGGTTGACCGGGAAAAATAATTAAGGTCGGGTGAGCCCAAGGTCCGATTTGTCAAAAAAGAAGCAGAGGTTGACTGATCGGAATTTATGGAAATCTCAAGAATTCCGCTCTGTATCAATGCCCTTGTAGCAGTAGCTGAGGCTGATGTGTCCAACCCTCAGACCCCCTGGGAAAATCGGACACTGGGTTAGCCTTGGTTGCACCATAAGCTTGTAAAGTAGAAGAACATGATGAAGTTGGGTAGCCAGGAAAGGTAACGGATGAGGAAGCCAAAGAACTTTTATTATTTCAATTAGTGACTTCTATACAGTCAGAATAATCGGGTGCACAAGGCTTAAGCAGATGATACATCAAAACTAAGTCACATCCAATCAGTCCACTGAGACAGAGGAGCAGCCTATGGCGGATGGCTTATTTTACCAGTAGACCCATAGGGACCCATGTGGAACCATGTTTCCGTATTGGACCATAACACGACCCATATGGGTACCTGCAGATGTTCATTGATACGACGGCAGAGTGTTAATTTAGACTACACCAAAACACCAGGAAAGTGGTTGTGAAATATCCAAGTTGGCCTAATCAATCAAATGAATCAATCAATCATTCAATTGGAGAGTCATATAGCAGCGCCCTTTCAAGGAATCTACTATAAACACAGAAATCTGGTAGACTGAGACGATTGAATGTTTTGCTGTTGAAGTCCCCTTTGTTTGGTTAGCAATGGTTTCTGACTCAATTCATTTCACCACTGTTTGTTTTTGCTGAGACCTCTGCACAGACATGCACGCCGAGCGGGGCAGAGAAAAATGTCCATCGGCCCGGCGACTTTTAGGGCCCCAGACCGTGCCCGCAATCAACTTTTGAAAAATATTATATGATAATCATTCTTACACAGTTTCTGATTATGTCTTTGTAAATATGTTGACGCATTTGACGCTTTAGTGTGATTAGTTTAAACTACTTCAAGCATATTACCGTACTTGTCATTTACATGCTATTGAATAGGCTCACTTCCGTCCAAGAGCCGTAGCCGGTGGCTGCTCTGCCTAGTGCCCAGAATTCTCCACCTAGGGCCCAGGATTCTCCACCTAGGGCCCAGGATTTCTCTGCCTATGGGCCCGGATTTCCTGTAGGTGGGCCTGCCTTTGCACGCTTATTTTTTGGAAGCATTACTGATATAAAAATAATGCAATGACATTATAATCTGATATCGGAAATGATATTTTACTGCCAAAGCACAGAACTATAGTTCTGTGCTTTGCTGTTAAACGCTTTCCTGGCCACAGATTAACATTCAAAGAATAAGGTACGGCCTTGCACAGAAAATGAGCAGGCATTCCCTTGGGCATTAGATGGAACTCTTGTTGGCTTTAAATGGGTTGTTCCCTGTTGGAACTATGTGTGTCCGTATATGGGGTCCAGTTGGCAAGGAAGGAGGATGCTATGTGTATTGTGTATCCGTCGTCGATTTATGTTTAGTCAAGAGTCATTTGGCCTGAAAGGGATTTAGCCAACAGTTGTAGCAGACGTGCCAAGTTAGATCCTGATGAATTGTTTCGTTTGGTTCTTGTGAAACGGTTGATTCGATAAGCGGCAGAGTCTCGTTAAGTCTTAATGGAATTTCCTGTTTGCGCAAAAGGAGAATACGTGAAGTTTCGTTAGTTTTCAAGATGAGAAAAAACACAAACGGAGCGTGTCTTTGCTGAATGTAGAAAATAGATGTAAATGTCTTGCACGTGAATGTAGACGAATTTCTCAGAGCTCACGAAGAGCTGTATTTTTGAAAATAACTTATTCATTGCTGATTAATCAAGTTTTATTGATTAATCAGGTTTTTTTGCCATGGCCCGACCGACTATCGACTATTATGCAGTGGCGAAGAGAGGTGTACGTACGTTCGTATATGTACATTTCCTTCTACTTTCAACTCTGTCGTCTCGAGGACATTTGCATATCTGTCTCCTCATCCACATTGACTTCAATAGTTCATGCATTTGTCTGTTCTAGAATTCATTATTGTAATTCTCTTCTTGTAGTTCAATCCCAAAGGTATGTCTGTCCCCTCCTCTCCAGTCAGTTCTCAATGCTACACTGCCAGATAGATTACTGGCGTTCCTAAACACATTTCCTCGTTTATGGTCAATCAATTGCACTGGCTTCCTTTTCCAACTCCCATTCAGTTCAAAGTTCTTGTCTTGGTCATTAAATTCAAACTGGGTATTGCTTCGAAATATCTCCGGGGCAACATTAACTCCTCCTTTCTGCGGTTTCTCGTCGACCTGTGAGCTTCATGGACTGGCATGCTCTCTTTGTTCCATGAATTAGGACCACTGTGGCCAATATTGGATCTTTTATCACCATCGGGCAGGGATGTGGTCTCGAGACCGCGGTCTTGGTCTCGAGACGGTCTCGAGACCGGAAAACTGCGGTCTTGGTCTTGGTCTCGAAGGCTTCGGTTTTGGTCCTGGTCTTGGTCTCGGACCATCGGTCTTGGTCTTGGTCTTAAAAGAACGGTCTTGGGATTGGTCTTCGTCTTAGGTTAGCGTTCTTGGTCAATCGCCGTATCAGAGCAATTTCTTTTATATTTGTCGGTTATTTTCGATTAAAGACACCGGTGTTTAGACCATCTATAATATATATATATATATATATATATACATGTTACTGTGGGCAAAAAATGCATTTGCAACGGAACCAGCCATTTCGAAATTTGCTTAAAAAAATTTTCAAGGTTTTAGAGCAATCTAATAATTATGTAGTGTCAGCGTCGTTTAGTCACTATTAGCCTACAATTCCGTACAAGTAGGCCTACATCATTCAACCCGAACGTTAATCTACTTGTCTTAAAGTATTTAGTTTTTAAATCGTTTACTGTAAGCTATTTATAGTGTGATATTCTCCGGCCGAAGCCAAGGGTTGAACCCGCAAAAGTTCAGACTGGCCGGTAAAACTGTTTCTGGTCCATTATTAAGATTAGTTTTATTCAGCAAAAAAATAGTGTTTTAAGCTTGGTATTCCGTTTTAGCGTCTTTATAGATAGAATTGTTTATAAAAAAAGAGCATCGGTCTTGGTCTTGGTCTCGGACCCTCGGTCTTGGTCTTGATCTCGGACCACCCGGTCTTGGTCTTGGTCTCGGACCACTTGGTCTTGGTCTTGGACCTCTCGGTCTTGGTCTCGTGCCCATCACTGCCATCGAGGCCCTAAGGAATACCCATCCCTCATCTCTAGGTGTTGCCAATTCTTCTGGATGTCTTCCTTTAACCTTCTCCCTCCTCAAAACCTTTTTGCTCTGTCAGGGTTTTTGAACAGGGAGCACAAATGAATGGCCACTGCAGTGAGAGACACTATATAAATTAATGAATTCAATGCAATACTATGTATACTATATACGTATGTAATACTATGTATGCTTCCTTCTAATTATTTTGATATGTATGTATGTATATACATGTATGTGTATGTGGTAAATTGCTAAAGTGCCTTCTAATTATCTAACAAAAGCATCGTGAGTCTCTCGGTACTTCCTGAATGCACGCAACTCACTCCAGTAAAAATATCAGCTTTCAATGCACCTTTTTGTTTTGGGTTTATATATGGAATGGTTTATTATAATCTACTAGAAGGATTGGCATCGGAGTGTCAAAGGTGTGTCGTTATAGTTTAAGGTATTCTACTGTTCTTAAGTTGAGGTTGATGATTATAATTATGGGAGATTGAGGTTGGTGGCCGCTGAGAGAGGTCGTTTTGTGCTAGTTAAACCGTCAATCATCTTGCGTAAATCTTGCTACAGAGAACTTGCAATAGTTTCTACGGTCTTCCTAAGAGGGTTTTATTCGCTCTTATTGTGCACATTCGATGCCAATATCCTGTGTTTGATGTTGCTGTTGAAAGACATTCGTTGCCAATGAGAGTGGCCGTTTTTTTTTCGTGGTGAGTGTGTTTAATTGTAAAAACAGTGACTATAAATATATAGTAAATTACTATTAATCGTACCCACAGTATAGTCTTTCATTTATCGCCGTGGTCTTTACACTCTACATATGCAATATGTATGTATATATATATATATATATTAAACATTTGTGATTCTTGTTGTAGATCTGGTGAGCCTGTCGAAGCCGATAGTGTCGAAGAATCTCGTCTTTGAAGATCGTCGAGACGTGAAACATGTGATATCGTATGTGAGGCAACAGGAGATCAACTCCGGACCAGTGTCACATACGTTTCTACTGAAGAGAGGTTCGTCATTTGTTTCCTATCTCTGGCTTAGGGTTGGATCTCTGGCTTTAGGTTGGATATGATTCTTATGACTGGATCTCTGGCTAACGACTGGAAATCTGGATTTAGGCTGGGTCTCTTGTCTTTAGGCAGGATCTCTGGCCTATGACTGAATCTCAAGGTTTAGGCTGGATCTCTGGCTTATGACTGGATCTCTGGCTTATGAGTGGATCTCTGGCTTTTCAAGGCTAAATCTCTGGCTTAACAAAAAACCTGATAATAGTACAATTGGCCTCTATCTTTGGTCGCCCGCCTTTGGTCGCCTTGTTGGGCGTGATCTTCCTAAATTTACGTTATGGGTAATATCCTCAGTCAATGATGTCGCTGAGCAACCGTGAGTGAAGAACTCTCTCAAGGTCTTTGTACAGTAACCATCTCAAAGGAGACCCTTACTCTATGCATTACAAGGCGAGTAATCCAATGAATTGACCACCGTGCAAATAATGTTGACCTCGGTCTTAACTCAACTGCGCTCACCACTTTGAAATCAAATAGAAACAGGCATGCTCAGAGTTATGCAAACTGCCACTGCTCGAACTCTGACAGTGCCAGTTCCAAGCCTGGATAAAGAAGGAGGGCGACGTGTATGATCTTTGTTATCACACAGTGTCATTTAACTGAAATTGCTATTAGTAAATTCCTCTCAGTGGTAGTTAAAATCTTTGAATTGGTTCCAGGATTGGATCTGACTGTTCGCGTCAACGTCATAGAGGCGAACCTCGCTCCGATGTTCCGAGCGGTCAATCATTCAGACTCACACGACAACGAAGAGTTCAGTCATGACATAAAGATTACACAGGAGTACTGTCCCTACCCAGTCCCTGAGAAGTACGAGCTGTCCGTTAAGCTACACAAGGTATCAACAGAGACTTTGTCCACTAAACTCCAATGGATTGCCCACATGTGATGTTAATTGTTGTAAGTGTAAAGTTATACAGCACCACTTCAATGAGAGACAATGAAATGATGATTGGAATCATCTTCCAGTGTTTGAGGAATGCGTCTATAATGAACATACAAATGGCGTTCATCCATTTATTCATTTATTCATTCATTCATTCGTACATTCTTTCGTTCATTCATTCATTCATTCGTACATTCTTTCGTTCATTCATTCATTCGTACATTCTTTCGTTCATTTGTTCATTCGTTAATTTGTTTGTTCATTAACTCGTTCTTTCTCTTGTTTGTTAATTCGTTTCTTCATCCAATGCCCTTATAAAGCATGCCCTCACCAGATACCTTCTCAGCGACCCTTCCGGTTCAATCTCAACAAAAGAGAACGATTAAAAAGGGTTCAAGGGTTGTACATTGTGACCCGATAAAAGGCGAACCTCTGGAAATGCTAAAATAATTTCTCCAATAATTTATACATTTTAATCAAATATGGCAAAATTTCAGTTTAATAAATATATATGAAGGACATATTTAACATTTATTTTATTGGTTATAATGTGTGCTAAAAATGTCCTCATTAACCTCAACACGCGCACAAAATGATGCATCGATTACAACTTGATCAAATTCGTTCCATGTATATGATACATTGATGCAGTTCTCAGACTTACCTTTGTCTTGTAAACTTTTTTCTTGCATCACAAACCTGATTTTATAGAAAAACGTGTTATAGAAAAGTTTTGCACATGGGACGAATTTGATCAAGTTGTAATCAATGCAATAATAAGTCGATGGCGAGCGCATTTTGGTGAGTGCGTTGAGGCCAAAGGAGGAAATTTTTAACACACATTATAATTGGTAAATGATACATATGCACTTCATGATGAAATAACTGAAGTTTTGTGATGTTTGATTCAAATGTATAAATTATTGGAGAAATTATGACAGTTTTTTAGGATGTTCGCTTTTTATCCGTTCAACGTGCATAAGCAACACTGTTAACCATGACAAACAGGGCTAGCTACTCTTTATGCATTGACCAAAGCCTAGTGCTTCACATTCGGTCATAACAAGTGGGTCCATCAAGAGGGGGAGTCAAAGGGAAAATGCCAAAGGCCTGGCGATTTTTAGGGACCCGAGGCCAATCAATTTATGAAAAATATTATAATCGGTTGAATATAGTCTATGATTTGTGCCTTGTTAAATATTATACTGGCCATAAACCGGTGACAAATCACAGTTAAGCTGTTCACTTTTGCACTTGCTCACGATTCAACTGGTGCTCTTCATTCATCAAGTTTCCATTTAATTTTAGTAACTGCAAATGCTTACATTGCATGATGTATAGCTCATACATGTCAATAGAACTTTTTAAACATATTATTAACGCCTGTGCACATTTAACATTATTCACATATGACGGACGCAACAGCACCGGAAGCAGTAAGATTTGCGCAAACGCCCGGTGAATAAGTGAAACGTCAAAGTATGACACACACTGTAATTATTATTGTTGATTACCGACACTTGAATACAATAGTTCCCAAGACTGCTTGGGGAGCCCGGAATTTATCTGAATAGGAACCCGGAATTCCTCTGCCCTGAAACCAAAAATTTTTCTACCTAGGGAGTCTGAGACCCAATATTCCTTTACCTTGGGCCTCAGAATTTTTCTACCAAAGAACCCGGGATTTCTGTGTAGGAGCCCAGAATTGTCCTGCCTAAGTGCCCTGAATTTCTGTCAGCGGTCCGGGTAAAATCAGGCGTCATAATGCATTTCAGGCCATAACGACGAAAGCGCAGTACTTCACGTGTAACCCTAGCAAGCGGTCTCTGTCGACGGCGCCGTCTTCGCGTTGCGACGGCGAAAGCGGTTACTACCTGAACCCGAAGGAAAAATGTGAGACGTCGTACAACACCTTCGGTCATCTGCCTGGGCTGAACCCAGACGGATGGGGCATCACCTGTGTGAAGCCAGGAAGACTGACCGACGCCTTCGACATCAGCGCTGAACTGAGGGATGTGACGACCATGTTCGTCGACAAGTCGTTGAAGTAAGGGGTTGGAAGGGGTTTGCCAAGTGTGTGGATGGGTTATGGAGCTCGACCACTGGTTTGATTGACTAACTGATTTTACCAGTCGTGTGACTGGCTGGTTGAGATCGACCACTGGTTTTACTGGCTAACTGGTTGGTTTGGTTTTATCAGCTGAATGAGCTTTGACTATTGGTTTTACTGGCTAACTGGGTTGTCTCGTTTTACCAGTTGTGGGACTGGCTGATTGAGCTTGATCGCTAGTTTCACTGGCTAACTCGTTGTCTGAGCTTGACCACTGGTTTCACTGGCTAACTCGTGGGTTGGTTTTATAAGCTGTGTGAGTAGCTTATTGAGCTTGACAATTGGTTTTGCTGGCTAACTGGTTGGTCTGGTTTTACCAGTTGCATGATTAGCTGGTTGAGCTTGACCACTGGTTTTGCTGGCTAGCTGGTTGGTCTGGTTTTACCAGTTGTGTGATTGGCTGGTTGAGCTTGACCACTGGTTTTGCTGGTTAACTGGTTGGTTTGGTTTTACCAGTTGCGTGATTAGCTGGTTGAGCTTGACCACTGGTTTTGCTGGTTAACTGGTTGGTCTAGTTTTACCAGTTGTGTGATTAGCTGGTTGAGCTTGACCTCTGTTTTTTCTGGCTAACTTCCTGGTCAAGTTTTACCAGTGGAGTTACTGGTTTATTGAGCTTGACCCCTTGGCAATTGTCCAGCTGTGTCGAATTGACCAATTGACTGATCGCGTGCTGGAACTCCACCCCGATTGCACTTTGGCAGTGCCAGTCACAAACGTGAATAAAGGAAGAGGGCAACGCTAATAATCTGTTACTACACAGTGTTGTTAAACTGAAACTACCATTGCGTACTTGGTTCTTTTGTCATGCAGGTGTGCCCAGCTGAGAGCCGAGTGTGACAAGTGCGTTATCAAATGTGCCAACATGATGCAGAGCTACAGAGGAGGCCACAGGTGTAACATCACAGCCGACGACTCAGACAATGGCGAATCTCCGCGTCTCCAGTACTGCTTCAGCTGCTGTAACAAGGAGGAATGCTCCAAGGACTGCGAGGTCTACCATAACAGAGAGTGCCAACAGCAGAGGCAAGTTAGCCAGCCATGGTGCAACATCGATAGGGATTTAGGGTTTATTTTATTAGGAGGATTTGTACCTTGATATAGTGCCTCTTCTAGAAATCTACTCAGAGGTGCTCTCTGCTAATGTCATTGCTAACGAATATTTTGCATCCGTTGACAAAACAGTGCACATTAAGCTGAAAGAGTTGTCAGTGGTGGGCCCACACACATGAGTGGAGCCAACCAACGGATTCCCATCGACAGCTGACAGATGGCATGGATGCTGAGAGTATCTGGACCAAGTTGTGTTGATACGACAGAAACTTGTATATGGCGCCCCATGAAGAACATGTCTACTCAGGAGCGCCCACTACTTAATTCTGACTAAATATTAAAGTTTTAAAGTTGGCATAAAACATGCTTTGCTGTGCTGGGGTCTGGAGTGCTCCTGAGTAGTAGCCTTGAAGGGGCGCTATATAAATCTCTGTAATGAATGAATGAATGAATGAATGGTTGAGTTGCCCCGTGCTTACAAAAATATGCAATATATGTTTTAGGCACACTGCCAATGCTCAGACACAGAAAATCAGACTCTGTGTGCAAATCTTGCTGCATTTTTTGTTAACAAAATTATTAATCTTAAATGTAAAATTGCTAGATGTGCTGCTAATTTAGTGTGGAGTGACCTGCTGCTTGACTATGAATTATCCGGCCCTGCTTTCGATGACATACTGCCTGTCACATTCTTTGAAGTCTTTAATCTTCTCAATAGCATGGTTCCTAAATCATCAGCATTGCACTCCATACCTACATCACTCATCGTCTCTTGTTCTGATGTATTCTCTCACCTCATTGCACACTTGGCCAACCTATCTTTTGCTGAGGGGTGCTTTCCTTCATGCTTCAAATCTGCTTTAGTGACGCCTTTACTTAAAAAGCCTGACCTTGACACTAACAATTTGTCTAACTTCAGACCTATCTCCAACCTCAATAACATTTCCAGGATCCTTGAACGTCTTTTTCTTATGCGTATCAAGAGACACATTACTTCCTTTCCCAACTTCAGTCCCTACCAGTCAGCATATTGCGAGGGCTACTCCACGGAAACTGCTCTTGTCTCTACACTGGATTACATCTTCTCATGGATTCACAACGGTAAAGCCTGCCTCTCTGTGTGTCTTGACCTTAGTGCAGCCTTTGACACTGTAGACCACCAGTTACTCCTTGCAAGACGTGCAAAAAGCTTTGGTGTCTCTGGGACTGCTTTACACTGGTTAGCTTCATACCTGGTTGACCGCAATCAGTAGGTGGGCATTGGATCTGCTCGGTCAGAGTCCACACTTTGCACTGCTGGAGTGCAAAGGATCTGTCCTTGGCCCTTTATTATTTATAGTCTTTACTTCCCCAATCAGTCGTATAGCTAAACACTTTGGAATTCAATTACAACAGTATGCAGATGATACTCAGCTCCATATTGCTCTGTCACACACTGATCACTCTGGTAAACTAAAACTGGAAGAATGCCTCTCATCCATATATGCGTGGTTCTGTTTCAATGGTTTGGCCATAAACCCAGACAAGTCTGAAGAATTGTATTTGGCTCATGTCAACGCCTGCGTTCTTTCCCTATGCTCTCTAGCATTGAACTGGCGGGTACTGCTGTGCCGCTTTCAGACTCTGTCAAAACACTTGGGGTTACCCTCGACAGCAAGCTCACATTTCGACCTCACTTAACAAGCCTTTGTAAATCTTGTTTCTACCACATCGGGGCAATACGTCACATAAGGTCGGCTCTAACTCAAAATATGTCTGAAACTATAGCCTGCTCACTTGTCTCCTCTCGCCTCGATTATGCTAATTCACTTTTTGTCGGTCTCTCAGACCTTGAACTCAAAAGGCTTCAACATATCCAAAATACGTTAGCCTGAGTAGTGCTACGTGTCCCACTACGAACATGCTCCTCTGCCCTACTCCACCAGCTCCATTGGCTCCCTGTTGAATTCAGAATCAAATTTAAGTGAGCTTGTTTGACCTACAAAGCCATTTTCACCAGTACACCTACCTATATTCATGCTTTACTAACTCCTTACAATCCTCCTCGTTGCTTACGATCATCAAGTATGGGTCTTATAGTTGAACCATGATGCAGAACAGTTATAGGCTCTCATGCATTTCATGTCTCTGCTCCTAGGGAATGGAATCGACTGCCACTCTCTCTTCGTAGCTCAAATTCACTTCCTTCCTTCAAAAGGCGACTCAAAACTCACTATTTCTCTTTAGCTTTCAAGGATTTGGAAATCTAATTGCATCTTCTCCTGGTGACTGACTATCCGCGCCTCAGATTCACATTTAGGTGTGACCTTGTGCGCGTTACTAATTTAATAATAATAATAATAGAGTGAATGAGAATGGTTAATAGGTTATTTCCTGTTTTTTGAAGAATGTAAAGTTTTGTGTTACTAGAGTTTTAATATTAATTTTAATATAACTTGGGTTTTAATACTTATTTTAATATTACTTTGGTTTTAATTTTTTTATTGCTATGGTTTTAGTAATAATTTTATTGTTACTTAGGTTTTAACATTAAGTTTTATACTATTGGGCTTTCGGTATTAATTTAAGTATTGTTCATCATCATCAGTTTCCAACACCAGACATTAAGTGGCAATGGGTACGAAGAAATGATCTTCATTGTTTTTGATTATTTGTCAAGTCCATCGCGCCTCTTAGTGTCAGTCCAAGTGATGTCATGTCCTCTTTTAATTACCCTGTTTTAGTTAACTTGGCATGTGTAATGTTTGTTGGTTCATCGGAGTTTTTTCAACTCTATTTCCGGTATGTACCCGTCGACCTACAGATCTAAAATTTTGCACACATGTCACGCTTGCAATGTATCAAATTTATAGGGACATAACTCAAAAAATTAAGAAAACAAAACAAACAAAATGTACAAAATTGAATATCGTTTACCCACTCGAATGACTAAGTCCTTCTTGACGAGTTCCACTCCGGCAAGTTTACATAATAAATGATCGCTTAAGGAAATGGATCGATTGTGCCATCTACCCAGATTAACAAAAGTCAGTAAAAAAAGGGTCCCGGAAAACCCATGTTTTTACGTTCACTTGTTTTGTATTTCCATTGCAGTCTTTACATAGCTTGGGTTTTGATATTGACTTTATATAAATCGGGTTTTGGTTTTAAGTTTGATATAAATGGTTTTAATATTAAGTTGGATATAACTTGGATTTAATGTCAATTTTTATTTTACTATGGTTTTTAATTATTTTAATTTTTAATGTTACTACCACTATCTAGGGTTTTAATTTTTATGTTCCTGAGGATTTATATTAATTTTACATATCTAGCATTGTTATAAATTATTAATTCTAATGTAAATACAGTTCTAATATTAATTTTGATATTCCTGGGGCTTTAATATTAATTTTGATATAACTAAGGTTTTAATGTTAATTTTAATGTAAATAAGGTTTTGATATTAATTTTGATATAACTATAGTTTTGATATTAATTTTAATATTCTGACATAGAACAGAGATACCAGAAACTTTGCTATGGTCCGTATCCAAATAAAGAAATCTTATATCTGGACCCGAAACAACTTTGTTTCAACAATTGCCTAGTAAAACAACTCTCAAATGCAGTCAATCAATAAATAGGCTACTGATACAAGCTGTAGGTTGCCCGACTCAATCAACCGATTGATTGTATCACATAGTGTATTCTATATGTATTCTACACGGTGATTCATTAAAAAACGTACCCCTAGATATTTAATTGTAACTCCGTCAAATATCGGTTTATGTCAAAAAAATTTTAAGTGAACATAGAGGAATCAGTTCTGAATAGGAAGAAAGTTACAGTTTATGTTCAAATTGACCCCCTCGGGCAGTAACACACGCGCGAAGACGCCTACGCCACTGCCTGACTGACTCATCAATGATGCGCTGATCCATTTCATCCCATACCTCCACAATTCGGTGACGCAACTCGTCGACATCATGTATTCGATTTCTGTAGACTTTTTCCTGCATGACGCTCCATATCTTATAGTCCACTGGATTCAAATCAGGGCTATTAGGTGGCCAGTAATTAGGCGGGATGAAATCAGGTGTTTCAGTTTCGAGTAACGCAACGGTCTCCCGAGCTCTGTGCGCAGGAGCGCTATCCTGCTGGAAGATGAAATACTCCGTTGTCTCACGAATGTCAGGCAAGAGACCCTGCATTAGTAGAACATCTCTGTAATATTGTCCATTAATCTTAACACCTGGTTCGATGAAATGGATGTTCGTACGACCGAGTGCAGATACCCCGACAGATACCATAAGGGACTTGCTGAAAGTTGGTCGAGTCCGCAAAAGACGATTTGCTGGAACGTCTCTCTTCCTTGTACCGGCTGAGACATAAATACGATCATTCTGACTGTTACTGGGTGCTGCCACAGTAAACAATTTCTCATCAGTAAACCAAATGAAATTCACTAAGCTTGCAGGATACAACCTCAGTAGCTGACGGGAACGTGTCAATCTTGCTTGCTTGTTGGCTGCTGTGAGTTCTTGAGCGTGTCGTTTCTTTAAACATCGCAAATGTAAATCATTCTTGACAATTCTCCAAACTGATGTCTGACTGATTTCTATTTCTCGAGCAATTTGTCTCTGTGTGCGATGCGTTTGCGGCATATCTTCCTGGCTGAGCACCAGCGATTCAACCTTTTCAGCATTGTCGGTTGTTGCTGCCGTACGCGGGCGGCCGCTGCCTGGTCGACGATGGAAAGACCCAGTTTTGTCGATCTTTGAAAGTAACGCATTTAATCCACCAAGAGTCCACTCTTTATCAGGAAATTTCTTTAGAAAACGTTTTGCACTGTACTTTTTATTCTTTCGTAAGAATGTAACAAATTGTTTATCCTCTTCGGTAAACACCATTTTTTCGCGATATTTTCGTGACGTCATTAGTTTCGTCAATCGCGTTACGTCATTTTAGCTTGGTGTGTCAAATGATTTATGTAGCACTTGAATAGAATATCAAGCATCATTATTCTGAAATTTCATTAAAATTAATGGTCATTTACCTGAGTTATGCTAACCTATGTAAGGTACATTTTTTAATGAATCACCGTGTATTTCCTATTGTCATTTTCCAGATGTTTGACGGGCAACGTTGTGGAGTTTGTGTTGACTCCAAATTTTTCGTACAAAAGTTCAATGTTTGCGTGTCACATCGAACCAGTTCCACGCTACAAGATATACGACATCGAATACTCAGTGCTGCACGAAGGGAAGGCTGTAAACGACAGAATTCTGAGAGCGCAGCGACTTTACGATAAGTCTGGGCATCCGGAGAGGACGCTGGATGTGTTAGTGTCGGCTTTGGTGTTTCGCTTAAGAAATTGCTTTTCTTCTTCCTCTTCCAGTTTGGATTCTGACTACTGTCTCCGAATTCTTACAACTTTCCAAAATTCCGGCTACTTTCCCAGACTTTAACTACTTTCCCGGATTCTGATTACCTCCCAGGGTTCTGACTACCTCCCTGGATTCTGGCTATCTTCCCAGATTCTGATTGCTTTCTCGCATTCTGACTAAGTTCCAGATTCTGACTACTTTCCCAGATTCTGATTACCTCCCTGGGCTGTGATTACCTCCCTGGGTTCTGGCCACCTTTCAAGATTCTGATTACTTTCTCGCGTTCTGACTACTTTCCCTGATTCTGACTACTTTCCTCGGATTCTGACTACTCTCCTGGATTCTGATTGTAAACTTCCTTGGGTTCAGACTACCTCTGTGGATTCTGGCCACCTTCCCAGATTCTAATGACTTCCCAGATTCTTACCTCCCTGGGTTCTGACTACCTCTTTGGATTCTTGCCACCTTCCCAGATTCTGATGACTTGCTTGATTCTGACTACCTTGCTGGATATCTGGCCACCTAGTCACCTACCTATATTCTGTCTCACCAACTTCCCAGATTCTGTCCACCTCCAGGATTCTGACAACTTCCTAGATTTCTGACCCCCTCCCCGAATTTTGACCTGGCACAAGACTGAATAAAACGACAGTGACTTGACCTCTGTCAGCTTGATTTGCTATGGGACTGTTAAATAAATAATTACTAAAACTAATAATAATAATTTTCGTTTAATAAGCTAGTCTCCTTGATTTTGTTTTTGTCTGACACTGAGAGACTTATAAGATTTACATTCCATTGCGATTACTTGTAGACACAACTTCCTAAAGATCTTCTATGGATCGGAAGTGATGACGAGACCAGATCTGATAGAGGGAGACAGCATGCTGAAGTCGTTCAGCGCAGGGTACTACCAGGCCAAGGGACCAGACCTATCGACTGCAGAGAATAAACACAAGACGCTTTTCGTACGACCCAAAATACCGTTCATGGTCAGCTCGAAGATGTGGGGTACGTTTATTTATCTTTTTAATCTTCCAGTTTAGAGAATTAAGGCCTATTGTTATGTCACTGCGATTATCTGTCAACACTGTGATTTATAATTTTAAGAATGAAGTCTAATTCATTTATTCATTACGAAGATTTTCATTACGAAGATTTATGTAGCGCTCCCTCAAGGTTACTACTTATGAGCTCTCCCAGTCCCAGTATGGCTGAAAAGAATAATGTTAAGGCAGGTATAAAAAGATTCAGAGTGGACTCTGGGGGACAGGCACAACTCCAACAGGAGCCTGTTCGGAGCAAGAGGCCAACTACTGAGATTTTGTTTAGTAGTTATGTGGGAAAATGGGACGATGATATGTTACTTCATATGTTATGAGTTGCACATGGTCTCTGCCTATTAGGGATCATATAGAAGGTGTCAATACACAGAACCAGGGCAGATCCCGGGAAAATAGTGATTTTGACAAGCGCATGATGTGGCAACGACATAGAAGGGTGGAAAGATGCGAAATATTGTTAACAAAACCAGAGCTTAATTCTTATAAATCATGCTTCCCCAATGCAAAGCTAGTTGAGAAAATTTCTAGTGTTGTGGAATTTTAATATAAAGTTCCCTTGTGAATTTATGCATCAATTTTCAGCTCATAATGTGTCTCCGTTCCAAGATATGAATATTTCAGTTGACACATTTACTGTTGTAACCGTCAAACCAAAGTTAAGACCTATAAATCATATGATGCAAAATATAAATTTAGATAGTAAAGGCCAAGTTTTTTTGCATCATTTCAATTAAGAAAGAAGTCTGTTAATAATTTATATTTAGACACTAAAGGCCTGTTGATGTGTCACTTTCTTTATGAAAAACTCCATTAGTATTGTTGAAAAATTTTTTATTAAGAGAATAAAGTCCCCATTATTAAATCACTTCAATTATTTGAAGCACTGCTATTATAATTGTGAACATATAGCATTAAAGAGTAAAGCCCCATTGTGACGTCACTTTAATTAATATCTTGTTTATCAGTAAAATAGTGGCCTATTGTTACATCACTTTTATTATATGAATCACTGCTATTAATAATAATTGTGAACTTATAGAGTAAAGGCCTAGTGTTAGGTCACTTTAATTATGATAATTATGAGTAAAATAGTGGCTTATTGTCACATCACTTTTATTATATGAATCACTGCTATTAGCTATTATTAATAAATGTGAACTTATAGAGTAAAGCCCCATTGTGATGTCACTTTAATTAATAATTTGTTTATCAGTAAAATAGTGGCCTATTGTTACATCACTTTTATTATATGAATCACTGCTATTATTAATAAATGTGAACTTATAGAGTAAAGCCCCATTGTGTCGTCACTTTAATTAATAATTTGTTTATCAGTAAAATAGTGGCCTATTGTTACATCACTTTTACTATACGAATCACTGCTATTAGCTATTATTAATAAATGTGAACTTATAGAGTAAAGCCCCATTGTGACGTCACTTTAATTAATAATTTGTTTATCAGTAAAATAGTGGCCTATTGTTACATCACTTTTGTTATATAAATCACTGCTATTATTAATAAGTGTGAACTTATAGAATAAAGCCCTGTTGGTAGGTCACTTTAATTATGATGATTCTGAGTAAAATAGTGGCCTATTGTTACATCACTTTTATTATACGAATCACTGCTATTATTAATAAGTGTGAACTTATAGAATAAAGCCCCGTTGTTAGGTCACTTTAATTATGATATCATTAAAATGAAGGCCTATATTAATTAATTAAAATTATAATGTGCATGGTCTCACCGAAATGTGAATCTGAGACACCGATAGTAAGCTGCCAGGAGAAATATATGCATATGCAAGTGCTTGAAAGCCAAGAAGAAATAGCGAATTTTGAGTCGCTTTTTGAAGGGAGGATGTGAGCTTGAGCTACAGAGAGAGAGACAGAGAGACAGAGTGAGAGTTGGAAAGTGTGAGAGCACATTGCTTTTCAGCATTGTGGCTCAGCTATGAGACCCGTACTTGATGATCAGAGGCAAAGAGGATGTATGTAAGGAGTTAGTGTTGCATGAAGATAGTTTGGACAAACAAGTTGATTATCATTCTCTGGTGTTTAAGCAGCTTTACCAATGTTCTATGATCCCTAGTTGTACATTTGTATTTTCTTTATTTTTTTAGTCATGTGCATCTTGTCATATTTCGTTGTTGCCTGTAACTTGTTGTGGTGTGTCAACATGTGTTCCAATAAACGAATATATCTTCATCATCGTTGTCGTCATTCTGAGATTGAGCAAAGTTCTGATTTTGTAGGAAAGGAGAATTGCGACACTGATGCCCTGTCACATCTGGTCGTCGCCTCCAACAATCCTCCGGAGAGTGATCCCTTCCGACCGGATCCACTGCTCGAGGTCCAGTACGTGTCGCGTGGCACCTACCTCGTCTTCAACAAGACACAGAGCAGGCAGCCGTTCATCTACCTGGAGATACCAAAGGACAAATCGGTCCTCAGAGCCGTCTATGACCCGACGACGGTTCGTGATGATGCCACGCTCAAGGCGGAACTCATTCGACATAATGATGAGTGGATACTGCACGTCAGTGGTGAACTACTCAAATGCCCAGGTTTGTTGCTGCCCTTCTCAGCGTTCCATTCTCACACACCTCTATGCTGCAGCATTATGCCTTCTCTGTTGTGGGCCTTACCACTTGGAATGGTCTTCATCTGGACTTCCAGATTTTACCTAAGAACTCCTCATCTTCTCTCTACTCTTCTCTTAAACCTGTCCCGAGTCCTCTTTGGTCGTGGTTGGACTGGGAGTGCCTCCGAGTAGCTATATTTCTTGAAGAGGCTCTTTATCGAGTTTCAATGAATGATTTGCTCTGCGCTCTTTAACTGTAATAAGTAACAAAGTGTAGAAGAGAACTACTCTGGATTGTAGTGGGATTAGCTGGTCTTAAAATGTAGTTAGTAGACATTTGTGAAGTGTCTCTTGCAGCAGACTCTTCATGGGTACTCTCAGCATGACAGTTGGGCGAAAAGGAAGTTTTTTTTACAATGATGCTTATATAATGTAGTTAGCAGAGAACCACTGGTTTGGTACTTCTTTTGAGTGAGATTAGCTCTATATTCTTAGTGTGTAGTTAGCAGTAGAAGAAAACTTGTACTATTATGAAGTGAGATTGGTTGTGCTCCTAGAATGTAGTAAAGAACAATTCGGGTTTGTAGCAAAATTAGCTCTGGTCTTAAAATGTTGTTTGCAGAGAACTGCTCTAGTTTGTACTACTTTGTAGTGAGATGTGCTATGTATTCTTAGGTGTAGTTAGAGGAGAGCTACTCTGGTTTGTGGTGAGATTAGATTAACTCATGACGCTATGTAGCTAGAAAAAAACCTGACTTGAAGTAATTTAATGATTACGAATGCATTGACCTTGCTGAGAGGAATAACAGCCATGGACAGGCTGTTCGTGAACATTTATACAGACCCGAAATATCTGATTGACGTGATACTTTGGCCTCACTAAGCTTCCTCCCATCATCCACTTCATTCCTCTGGTAGACATGTCCTCTTGGCTCCCGAGATGTCCCCATTCTAGTACTACTATGGCTAAGTCTCAATCATTTGCTTCAATTGTTTACTCTGTCTGGAACGTGCTTTCTCCAAATGTTTGCTATAAAAGTCTATTAAAAGTCTGTAAAAGTTGTCTCTCAGCCTGTTTCGCTTTTCTAATAATTTACTTCTTTTCGTGAGGCCTTGTGCACTAGAAGCGCTTCTGAACGAAAAATAACTAATAACAGATTTTAATATTTAATATTAGAACATAGTAGCTGTTCACAAATATTATTAAGTGAGACACATCCTATTCTAGTTCTCACAAATCTAAACTGTTGCTACAACATATCTTCAAACAGTACATCATGTTTTGTCCAAATTTACCCATATACTTGAAATTCCACTTGGAAATGCATTGTTGCAGTTCACTACATTGTATTCGAATTGCGTCTTAGTTCGATTCAGTTACATTCAGTCGTTGTTTCACAGTTTCCTGAGTATCCATTGGCCGATGCATTCTGATCAAGTTATTGTTACGACGTCTATGGTTTTCTTGGTCCTCATTAGCATCTCCTTGAGATTCTTTCGGACGGCTTCGTGTCTTGAGGCATAGATGAATGGATTGAGACACGTATTGAAGAAGATGAGGAGCATTGACATGTAGTAGTACGTCGTCAGACCATCAAACTCAACAGGAGCCAGGATCAAGATAACGTAGATCTGATTCGGAGACCAGCACAGCGCAAAGGCAAGCGAAATGGTGATCATCGTGAAGATGACATTCATCTGACTGCGATGCGCCTTCTGCTGGATGCTGCTTGCCATCTCCTCGTTGCTGTAGCTCGCACCATGAGAGACGCGACTTCTCGTTCTCACTGCGATCAGGATACTTGCATAGAAGAACACAAGTAGCGACAGGGGAACAAGGAACTGCCACGTCATGAGGAAGTAGCTATATGCGTTACTCGAATATGCCATTGGCCAGACTGCGAACGTGTGGCAGCTGCCCTCTTCGACCCTGCTCGTGAAGTAGACGGCCATGTTGAGTAGGATTCCGTTGGTCCACGTGAATGTGATGCCTACGACTGTCATCCAATTCTTATAGTGGCGCTTGTGGAGTATGGGATACACGATCTTGAAGTATCGCTCGCCAGCGATTACAACGAGGCTGGCAATCGACCCGACCTGGACTGCAAAGACGACGATGTCACTGTTGAGTAGGACGCACATCACGAATCCTGCCGCTCCCTCGTAGTAGATGTCATTGGCTCGGATCTTGTAGGCATAGACGATGATCAAGAGTAGACTGGACGAGGTGTCCATGATGACCTGGTTGGCGAGGAAGGTGTTAGACGTGTTCTTCCGGAGTTTCTTCGACAGAACGGCTCTGAGAACGAATCCGTTCATGATGAATCCAGTCACTCCAAAAAGGATGACCAGATCTTGGAAGGCCCGTATCAAGCGTTCGGTCTCCTTTGGGAAAGCCACGTCTGGTGTTATTTGCTCTGATGGGGTCTCGTTTAGGGTGACGTTTTCTGTGGTCGAATCGAATTCTGTCAATGAATGCTGTGCTGTTTGGTCATTGTTCATGGTTTCACTGATTGATAAGTGTGCCATTCTTCGTCTTTATTTGATCTGTGTATAGCAATATTATATGCACCAGCCTACTTAATAGACCTTTGTCAGCCGGTATTGAGGACCCGGTGTAGTCGCTTCTTTGCTCTGCTGAGAGGTGTTCTTATGGTTTCATTTTCCCCTTACAGCAGCTATATGCAGGACTGCGTATTCTCTGCAGTAGGCCCTAGGGTTTGGAATGGGCTTTCTCTGGAGTTACGGCTGTTCCCTAAATGGTATAGTGGTACATTTTATAGTAATTTGAAAACTTTCCTTTTTGTCCAGGCTGGAGTTGGGAGTGCTTTTGAGTAGTTACCTTGAAAAGGAGCTATAAAAATTCATGGATGTATGAATGAGTCATACGTGGTGTATGCCCTATCCTTTTCCACAGCATTCAGACAGCTGTCCCTATTCTGCACTCCTCTCCAGGCCGTGTGTGAACCAAATTGCATGGTACATAAAGGTATTTCAGGGCCCTGAGAGGTTGGATGAGGCTGCTTGGTGCTCTCGTCAGTCACAGGAAACTCACCTGGGTCCACACGACAATATTAAACACAGCGCCATTGAGGTCACTGCTAGAGAATCAATCGCTGATGGTTATCAAATCAAATCCGAGCTCGTGAATAAGCTTGTGCCCCATACTTGGATTTCAAGTGGTGCTTTAGAAGTTTGTAGATTACAGTTTGTTTGCCAATTTTCTCTGTTACTCGCCTGTGCAGCTGTTATTCACTGTCTTTGAATAGCTGCAGTCTTGCAGTCTTGGATGTCGACCACTAAGTCCTCCTTAATCCTCTGTCTTTGAATAACTGCAGTCTTGGATGTCGATCATTACATCCTCCTTAACCCACTGTCTTTGAATAGCTGCAGTCTTGGATGTCGACCACTAAGTCCTCCTTAACTCACTGTCTTTGAATAGCTGCAGTCTTGGATATTGACCACTAAGTCCTCCTTAACCCACTGTCTTTGAATTGTTGCAGTCTTGGATATCGACCACTAGGTCCTCCTTAACCCACTGTCTTTGAATAGTTGCTGTCTTGGATGTCGACCACTAAGTCCTGCTTAACCCACTGTCTTTGAATAGCTGCAGTCTTAGATATCGACCACTGGGTCCTCCTTAACCCACTGTCTTTGAATAGCTACAGTCTTGGATATCGACCACTAGGTCCTGCTTAACCCACTGTCTTTGAATAGCTGCTGTCTTGGATGTCGACCACTAAGTCTTACTTAACCCACTGTATTTGAACAGCTGTAGTGAGGTGCAGAGATCGAGGCAGTGAGGTACCAAAACCGAGGCCAAGACATTAGGTTCAAGACAGTACGACACAGTAAAAGACAAATGATCCTATATAAAAGACTGTAAAATACTAATGTATCGGTTTTTGGAAATAAGGTTCATTTGTAATTTCAATTTGAAACTTGTAATGTATATGGTACCAATTCCCGAAAAAAGTTTTTTATATTGCCAGGTTTAATGTATTTGGATATATCTTCATCGCCCTATCTTCTGAATGGTATAGAGAAAACCTTTTTAGACACGTCTGAAATCTTGTAGACGATTTTAAACAAGCAAATTCGATACCAAATACCAAACGAAATAATAAATTTGTGCATATCGTTCCTCACTCTGAGAAACTTGAAGTTGTTCCAATCGTTTCGGTTATGGTGGTGACAAATGGCACGCTATAGCTATTGTTTGTCAATAACTTCAAATTTGTCAAACTTCACAATTTCCGGTTCTCTCTCAGACATTTTTCCACTTTAAGACAATTGAATTGATTACAGGATCATGTGACTTGCGTGTTAACCTGAATTACCGTTTCTCGTAAATTCCGGTTTCAGTTTCTAGCGCAAGATTTTAAGACGGTTAATGCGAAACTTATCGAGACCGCTTGTTCGAGACAGACAAGACTTTCACTTCAAGACAGTTTCTAATAATTCGAGACACTACCGCGAGACCAAGACCGAGGCAACAGACTTCCGAGACACTAAAAAACTATCTCGAGACCGAGACACTGTCTCGAGGCCATACAATTTTGATCTTTATTGAAATGGTAGTTTGTGTTTTATGTGATCATACTGTGTATTATTCCTTTCCTTCCACCGCCTGAAGTTAACAGAGTTGTTGCTTGTGTCATTGGATGCGCAACAACACTGCTATAAATGTGATCATAACCCGTAGGTCGTTCAGTGTGCACAGGGTTTGAATGGTCAAATTTGAACTGGAGAGGTTGAAAATTTTTCACATGATTTTTCACATGTTGAGATGTCTCAACTAAAATTTTTATAATCCTGAAACCAGTATCAGGGCTGAATTGTAAAGGGTTACTATGGGAGTGGGTGCCACTGAAAGCTGATCTGGGGTTTGCTTGACCCCCACCCCAAGGTAATTTTCTGAATTTACTGGTGGGGTTGAAACCTCCCAACCCCAGCCTCAACAATTCAATCAATAATGACTGTGGGGATCTGATGCAGTTTCTGTAAAGCTTTAACTAGTCTATTAGACAATTATTTTATGTCGTACATATACTTACCAACGCCTTTAGCAGACGCCTAACTGACAATCTTCGCTTGAACGCAATGCTTTACGCGAATGATTGGGGTCTCTGTTCCGCAGAAAATAGCATCCAAGTAGTGTAGTCTCTCTAGATCTCTACACTTTTATACGGTTTTAGCGATTCATATTTTATCCTCATCAACGTCATTTGGCCTCGCACCTTGAAGCTAAGCGTATGTCTATGATGTGCATATCCATTCATCGACGAAAGCATCGTCGACCATTGCGCACTAGATTGTGGAACAGCCTGTTGTATATTCTCTGCATGCTGTGATCTGCTTCTTTGAAACGCTTTTGTTTGCTCCAGGCTTGACTTTCGTGATGTAGGGGACTTGAGCAGCTCATTAACTGTCAGATTCAATTGAATGTGGGATCAGGCGACAGGTCTCTAATGAAGGGAATGGCATGCTTTCTGGAAAACCATGGGGCGTACCACTATCGTACATTGCCCGAGTGCATATCGTGACACTTGATGACTTCACCAAGAGATGTCGTGAAAGTCGCTTGAGGAAGTGTGTGACTTAGCTTGTGACAGGATGTCATTGTTATCTAATAATTATGTCGACGCTGCTTTGTAACTATTACCCATTGCTGCTGCAAGGTATTCTACCTCTGTCAGGTAGAAAAACAAGTATCGAGTAAGCATTTAGAGTATTAAGTAAAAGGTATCAAGTGTAAAGGTGATATTTTGAGTATAAAGTTTCTTGACTCAAGTGTTGAGTATAGCTTCTCAAGTATGAAGTAAACTGCAAGTATTATATCTTACAAAGTATTTTGTAAATTGACTTAAGTAGAAATTCTTGAGTAGTCGTAAAATATCTTTAATATTGAGTTTATAGTAATGAGCAGTGAATAAAAATCTTGGAGTATTTCTGAATTTTTAGTAGAAAAGCGAGTCTACCTGAAATTCTTGAGTATGAAGTCTATATCGGTGCCCAACTTGTGCAGAAAACGTGCATATAGTTGAAATCTTCAGTAGCAAGCAGATAAACTTGTGTATCGAGTTGAAATTGCCAAGTTATCTTACACGAAAATATCGGCTCGATAGACAGGACTCGATCTTAGACCGTAAGCCTCTGTGTACAGTTCATTGAATGCTGCTTGGCGTGCAAAACACGACGACAGAGGAAGACCTGAAGCAACTTCTGCTTTAATGTGTCTAATCCTTTATCAGTTGATGCTACTGGTCTGCATTGTCTATTGACAAAGCATGTCCTGTGGGTTCGACATCTTGTTGAAATTATATAATTAGAGTTGGAAGTGTGGTGTCTTGACCGGTAGGTTACAGGTACATTTCGGGTAAGTTAATATAACAAGACTGCTTTTATTGATCCCAGCTACAGGTAAATACATTATGATTCAAATTTAGTAATAAGAAAAAAGCCAATGAGGTAGGAAACCTTGAAAAAGCACAAATTCTGTTGTCAGGTCAACCTAATATGAGTAGTAATGATGGTAGCTGGTATGAAGTCGAAACATTTAAAAAGCAAGTCTTAACGTGTTTACTATGTGCTTAATGATGATTAGTTCTGTTAATCATGAGTACACACATGACCTGCACTGATAAGATAGTCAAGTATTTGCACATACATTTTAAAAATAAAGTTTCAGCTAATTTACAGGTAAGTTGCAGGTCTGTTTCAGGTAATTTATAGGTAAGTTATAGGTAATTTACATGTGACTTGCAGGTATGATATTGTTAACTGATTTTTGCTGTGTTAGGTGCGTTTAACATCGTCGTGCGTGACCCCTCCTATCCATCTCAGGCGATCTTTGACTTTGACATGGGCTCCAGTTGTCCCAACCCATTCACCGTTGACTTCATCATTCCAACAGAAGGCAACGATACCTTCGACAAGACGATGCTCGTCGATGTCACCGACTCCTATCGCACGATCAAGATGACAGTCTTCCGCCCAGCGCCAAACATGTCACGAGAAGCATATGGCAAGTATCGACATCATATGGCAAGTGGAAGTATTTGGCAAGTGCCCATTGCATATATATGGCAAGTGCCTTCATCATATATGGCAAGTATATTGGAAGTGCCATCATCATATGACAAGTATTTGGCAAGTGCCATCATCATATGACAAGTATTAGGCAAGTGCCATCATCATATGACAAGTATTAGGCAAGTGCCATCATCATATGACAAGTATTAGGCAAGTGCCATCATCATATGACAAGTATTAGGCAAGTGCCATCATCATATGACAAGTATTAGGCAAGTGCCATCATCATATGACAAGTATTAGGCAAGTGCCATCATCATATGACAAGTATTTGGCAAGTGCCATCATCATATGACAAGTATTAGGCAAGTGCCATCATCATATGACAAGTATTTGGCAAGTGCCATCATCATATGACAAGTATTTGGCAAGTGCCATCATCATATGACAAGTATTAGGCAAGTGCCATCATCATATGACAAGTATTAGGCAAGTGCCATCATCATATGACAAGTATTAGGCAAGTGCCATCATCATATGACAAGTATTAGGCAAGTGCCATCATCACATGGCAAATATTTGGCAAATTCCATCTGCATATGGCAAGTATATGACCGGTAAGATGATCAGCATGATGCCAGATAGTACTGTTAAACGATCCCAGACATTATAGACAGAGACGTTTATGTACTTTAGTATCTACATACATACATCGAAGAAATAGTGAGCATTCATGCACATGAATTGCAATTGTTATTGAACATTTATATAGCGCCACTCGTAGATTAAGAGGCACTTCCGACCCAAGTCAGTGCTGTCACTAACAAATAAGAAAGTCTTCAGGCGTTTTTGAGGCAGGGGTAGAAGCAGGCTACGCAGTTCAAGCAGCACTTCTTGCAAACTGATGGATCCAACTGGAGGGGTAATAAAATGGGTTATAAACGTGTTGTGCAACCATCCTTCATCACAGCATTTCCCTTCATTCTTCTGACAACGATTCATTTTCTTTGTAGAATTTTTCCATACAAATGTGTCACATGGTGAGTCGTCCTCTTGCCTTCAGCGCTGCTATTTCTATGATTAACGATTACTATCTTATTAATATTGTTAAATGTACTGAGTCCTTGGGATGTGGAATTCATCATCTGTAGCTTATTGGAAGGGTGCATTATTAGCTACTAGAGACGTTAGAGGTGTGTCTTTGTAAGTTAATGTACTTAAGTTGAGATTGATGATAATTCTAAGAGATTGACGTTTGTGGCGCTGAGAGAGAAAGAGTTCGTTTTGTGTTCGTATTGTGCACATTCGATGCCAATATCTTGTGTTTGATGTTTTGCTGTTGAAAGACATTTGTTGCCAACGAGTGTGACCAATGTTTTTTATATTGGCGTTTGTGTTTTAGAATGGTGCTATTTCACGTTCCAAGATTCTATTAGATTCTGTCTAATTAATGCCCATTATCTTTTTGTCATTGTTCTAGACGTGCCTGTGAATTATGGCAAAGGCAAAGAGAAGCCATTGTCGATCTTCACTCCTCCGGTCGTTGTCTTCTGTGTCGTCATCAGCGTTCTTGCCGTTCTTCTCTTCTCTGGATTCATCACTGAATCAGGTCAGGTCGTTCACTCTATGTGCAGGGTTACACAGATATTTTGCACTCAGTATGGCACTACATCAGTTGCTATCGTCCTTTTGTGTGGGTGGGTGTTTAATGCTGTTTATGTATGTATGTTGGGATCAATGTATGTATGTATGTTTGACTGTTTGTGTATGTATGTGTGTGCATGTATGTATGTATGTATGTATGTATGTGTGCATGCATATGTGCAAGTATGTATGACTATATGTATGCATCTATGTATGAAGGTATGTATGTATGAATTTACTGTATGAAGGTATATATGTATGAATTTACTGTATGAAGGTATGTATGTATGAATTTATGTATTAGATCACTTGTATGGTGCTCTTTAGGTAACTCTCAAGGTCACTCATCACGACTACATAGGAAGCTGAACGAGGCTGATTTTTATTACGTTTTGGGGCAATTGTATGCGAGCATGGAGAGGAAGTTCATCGGATATATCAATCAATCAATCAATGAAATTTAATATAGAGGTAGAGATGCGCGTGTACCGGTGAAAGTTGGGCTCGGCAGTAAGTATCGTATCTGGTTATTTATATAGCGCTTCTTACAGTACAAGCTATTCAGAAGCGCTCTCGGCGTGACAGCCCCGAGGAAATAAGAACGTCTTCAGGCAACGAAGGGATGAGGGTCTGAGCCCAATTAAAAGCTTTCTACGGATAGTGGAGGGCTGGTCAATCCGCATAGAAGGGCCCGCGATGACAAAGGCACGGTGTTGAGTTATAGCAGTGCTTGGCCGTGGAACATGAAGATCAAGTTGATCCGCAGACAGACCGGAGAGGACGAGTGGAGACAGCAGACAGAGGTTTTCACATTAAGTCACAGAGATAAGTTGCAGATGTGTTTTTAAAGTATTTAATGAGCATTTTTATACAAGGATTTTTTTGCTTTTTGTGTTACCATTTCTGCCTCTGGAAAAACCGATTTGATAATAAATGCTTCAATTAATTTCAGCCGACAAATTGAACTTGAAATCTGAGAGCAAAGTTGACTCACAGCATCTGTTCTTCGTCATGTGTTACATCACGTTCCGTGCAACGTATTCAGTTGCTGTAACATTCACGATTCTTGTTCTGCTCATCCGACATTTCAACAGGTCAGTCAGTCTTCTTAATTTATATGCCATAAAATTTGTGCTAAAACTGACCTTTTTATTAGTAGCATTACTTTACTAAAATGTGCCATAACTAGGTTAAGACGCTTTATGGTATGCTGCCTAGTTAATCGATATAAACGAAATAGTGTATTGTTCTTTCTAAAACTTAAAATTCTCATCTCTTTTCATCTTGCCTACTAATTCATCTATACCCCGACGGAACTGACCTTAGCATCTGTTCTACCTCACCTCCTATCTTGATCTGAACCCCTGGAAATTGGATTCAGAACTCCTATTCACTACCCTTTAGAAAACCCCTTCGATTTGACACAGTGCTCGTGAATAAGCTGGAGCCCTGTATTTTACTTTTGAGTGGCACTTCAGAAGTTTGGAGTTATGAACTATGATTATGATCTTCAGGGGAGACTTCAGAGAGACGCTTTCGCCTGAAAATGCCAGACATTGATCATCGTAATCGCAACCTCCACACTTTTAAAGCTCCTCTTGAAACCCAAGTGCACTGAACCTTCTTATTCACAAGCACTGATGACCATGATCAGCAATCAGGTAGAAAAGTGATAGAGAGGGAATTTTATTGCATGTTTGAGGTAACCAATTCATATAAGAAAGAATCTGTTTGTAGCTTAGCTTTGAAGCTTTGACTCTGGAGGTTCTGGCCTTGGCAAGTCCCTGAAAAGTGACTTTTTCCTGATTCTGAGATTCTGTTTGTTGTGATGTATTAAGGGATTCCGTGACGACGTTGCAGCAGTTCTCGCAGTTTGCGGAGACGGCTGGCAACAGTCAGCGTCTGGACATTGAACAGATCCAGTCGTATGTGATGGATGAGTTGCAGAGGCAGAACAGCATCGCCAACAACACAAAGCACATCTGCGAACAGAAACTCATTGACCTACAGAAACAGCTGGAAGATGTAAATTACATTAAATCTATCTATTTTAATAATGAATTAATTTTTATTTTTTAAATAGGTAGGATTAATAAATATGTTTTTGTAGTTACTATTGGGTAATTAATATAGTAAGTTGGTAAGTAATATGTTTTTACACCACTTGCATTGTCACACTCTGTTGTGCATTTTTGGATCTTACGTAATTAAAGAGAATGGTCCACTCTAACTATGAAATCATGGGCATAGGCAGTAATATTTTATGGGAAGCAAATTTTAACTTGTTGGCACGGGGGACTGAAGATGGTGCCTAAAACAATTGGACAAAGGTGGCGACCTTTGGCGCTTGCTGCCACGATTATGGAATCTGCCAATGATCCCAACAACTGCCAGCACTACGAACAACTAATATTATGTATAACGTTTTTGTTCAAAGATTTTCACTAGGTGACACTAGCTTTCTCTCTTGGCTTGGATAAACTGTTGCATTTGGCCGACAGTCATTGATCAATAGACGAACATCATGTCATTATTATTATTTTTAACCCAAAGTAAGTGTAGTCTATCAGGAATCAAAACATTACCCAACATTACACTTACTTCAGGTTCTTTTGTTGGTATCTGAAAATCTCAACTAATCACAACATCAGTAGACATGCCTCAAAAAGCTATGACAGCATAAAGTTATTATTGTTATTATTACACATTTATTTGGCGCCACTAACTAAAGACCAAGCATCAACCGTTGGCGCTAAGCAGTTCGGAGTGAAGGACTTGCTCAAGGTCCCTGCACTGTAGCGGTCTCGAGGGAGCAGGCTTGATTGAGCCCATGCTCTTCGTTTTACAGGGTGAACGCTCTAACTAGTCTGCTATCATATCCCAGATATCCGTTATGGCAAAGATGCCTGATCATTTACAAAGCAAGCAGAGGGTCTCTGATTTTAAGATTGGATTACATGATGTTATAAGAGGAGAGGTTCCTAGTGTGCTCTCTGAGTACTCTTCACCTGTGCTCGTCGTGTTATGCCGTGTTTTAATGTATTTCATTTGTATACATGACAATAATTCATTGACGGATGTGATACTTTTTTAGGCAAAGCAGCAGATGAGAGTAGACAACCAGGAAGACAGACTAGTCAGCCAGGTGGCGCTGCAGTACACCAAACTACTCATACTGAATCTCACAAACAACGTCAACAAATTCAAGTTGGTGTATTTCCCATGCAACCTAGTATACTATTATGTTGACTTCATTGAACAGCTATTAAAGTGCACAATCTGCGCAAGAGATCATAATGTACAGCTAGGCAAAGAGGTGTAAACTTAGATCAACTGTGCACAGTAATTGATGGAACAACTCGATCATTTACCAACTTTACCATTTAATTACTGCTACCAAATAAGGGCTAAGAAGCATTAATCAATGTCACTGGGCAGTAGTGAGTGGTTTTGATCAAGATCCTCTAACTGTGACCAATGCTCCACCACTTGTGAAGAGACACCGCTGAACTTATGGTTCCCCGCTCGCAAACTGCTATCAGCCTTCACCGTGGCCTACACTGCGATTTGGATCAGGCTCCCTACAACGCTTAGTCAAATATGTATTGGTCAGTCTGTCTCAGTTTTCACTACCCTTAAGCTAGGTTTTGAGGCAGCCTTGGATATGAAGTACTAGCAACTTCATTTTCTCAGCCTCGGCATATAAGGGCTGGTGGCCGGTTCACTCGCTCCCCGTCTTGTCTTGTCTTCCCATTGATAGTGTACGATTGATGTACTCATCATTGCTGAGTCGGTTAGGTGGCACAGGTGGAGCAGCAATAGAAGTTTCTGTCATGGCTGGGATTTGGGATTTGAACCTTCGACCTCTTGATTCATGGCCCTGCACGCAATCCACTGCACTATCGAATGACTTATTTATAAATTGAACAGGACATTAATGCGGGTCAATGACTTATGTGATGGTGGTGAATATAGATGTCTCTCTTCCGCAAACGCCGATCGTGGTTTCATTGAGTTAGTCAGAACGCTTTTGAGGAGTATCTCTCAAAGGGGTGCTATATAAATTTGCAATTAACCATTGCCATGCCTATCACGACGTCTTCTGGCACTTTCATCTGAATTGCGTATGTTTGTGTGTGTGTATGTATGTATGTGTGCGTGTGTGTGTGTGTGTGTGTATGTATATGTGTGTGCGCTTGTCGTGTAAACACACCAGTGTGTTACGCTTTACTTGCCAAGCGGTTCCCTCAGTTTAGTTTCTCTACAAATGTCCGCAATCTGGGCGTCACTCTGTACAGTACTCTATACTTCTCTGCACATATCTCTAATCTCTCTCGGTCCAGCTTCTATCATTTGCGGCGACTACGCGCCGTCCGACGATCTGTGTCTTCAACCATTTTTTTGACCATGATTCACGCCTTCATCTGCTCCCGCATTGACTACTGTAAATCATTACTCATCGGCCTACCAAAACTATGCCTCACTCCGCTCCAGTCTGTACTCGATGCAGCTGCTCTGTTGATCACCCGTCTTCCACGTTTCTCACATATTTCTACTTTCCTGACTTAAGGTCTTCATTGGCTTCCCTTGACTGATAGGATTCATTTCAAAGTTCTCTTTCTTACATTCAAAGCGTTGTTGGATCAAGCTCCACTCTATCTATGTGAACTTATCAGGAAACCTATCTCAGCTACCACCGGACGTCCTCTCCGTTCTTTAGACCGTCACGATCTTCTAGTACCGCAGTCTAGAACTGCCACAGCTCAGCATCGTGCCTATGCCTCTATTGGCCCTTCGCTATGGTACAGCCTTCCTGCTGTGACTCGTGCTGCAATCTTATCTAGTAGCACAACTGTTTCTGCTCGTTCTCTCAAGACTTTTCTTTTCTCTAGGGGTCTTTCGCACTGGGAGCGCCTCTGATTAGGTTGTACTGTGAGAGGCGCTTTATAAATCCGTAAATAGAATAGAATAGAATGTATGTATATATGTATGTATGTATATATATATATGTAAGTATGTATGTATGCATGCATGTATGTATATAGGTATGTATATATCTGACTTAATTGCCTACTAAAGTCTTTCGATGCATACAAGGACGTTAAAATGACTGCATTACAGATTTATAAAGGTTGCAATGATAAGTTACAAGACACTGAATGATAAATTGGCACAGTATACAGTTTTAGTGTATATTTGTGTATGTTTTTATAAATGTATGTATCGAGACACTTATTATAGTGCCTTTTGAGCACCTCACATAAGTGCTGAGCACATGACTATCTGACTGATTGAAATAAGTGCACTGTAGAGACAGTTTAACAGTGTTTGCTGAACCGAGTTAAGTGCAACAGCATGCTTTAGTAGCAGATGACTTTTCCAAGAAATGGGTAGTCCCCATGCACGATGAGACATGATGGTCATGAGTTGATACCCGTCTTATCAGCTGCTCTGCCTCCTCTGGCCACATGGGTCAGCAATTTAACCTCGGCTTGTAATGTGGGGAGTATGAGCGGGGAGTCCTCTTGCTCTATAGGTGCCTTCAACAAGGCCACCTGTTGGTCATCAAGTTAACCACTGGTATAGGGTGATGCTTGTCCAGTACAAAGTCACAGATATAATTATAAATATCTGCTCTGTAGTTGCTTCTTATGATTATTTTGTGATTGTACATTCTTTGATTTTTCATATTATCATGTTCCCACGTGGGTTTCAGTAAAATACATACTTATTTACTTTTATATATCGACCATTAAGCATGCAGTAAGGATTCCATAAATTGCTGTTTAAATCGTGTTTCAAGATGGTGCGTCAACATGCATAAGATCTCATTAAAAGAAACATACTTGCTTACTTCCAGGCAGGAGTTTTCCGTCTACGCTAAGAAGGCTCTCGATCGCTTGACTCGTAGCATCGTTCAGACGTCGAGCGCGATTCATGGCAGCAAGTGGTTGGCTGGAGTGAAGATCATCTATGAAACGGTCAAGTTGAAGCGGTCAGCACAGGGGCTCGACACTAAGCCGTTCATGGAGTGGGCCGGGATTGACCAGCAAGTGGACAGACTTGTTGCTGGTCAGTTTTTTAGTTTCCATTGACAGTAAAAATGCTTGCATATTGTTGAATAATGGCATTTGAGATAGAGAAAATAGAGCATGCTACTCAAGTTGATGTATTGAATAAGTTATTCAAGGACACACTTATTGCTGGCTTAATTTGCCCTGACAGTTAAAATGTATGCACGATTTATTGTTGATTACCAGTTTTTAAGAGAGAAAAGATTAGTTGTGCTCCTCAAATTGATGAATTACATCAATTAATCAAGTGGGTAGAAGACTCGTTAATATGTTTAATTCTAACTGTGAGCAGTTTTGTAGAGCACTCTAGAAGTTGCTTGTACCGAGAATGTCGCTCTATAAATTCTCATAATTATAATTTATAAATTATCTGTTGCAAACAATTATTTTAATCTAGGATCCTAGGGACTTCTATATTGCACTGGGTAAAAAATACACCATTTGTTGCTGTTCAATTATATCTCGACGTCATGCAGCGTATCTCTGGATTAGTTCTTGTAGTATGTATGCCAGGGTGACTCAGTAATAAGTCTCTTCTATTATTTCATTTATTGCAAATTAACAATAATTATTATGATGTCGCAAAATAACAATAGTAAGTAATGGTAATATTAATATCAGAAATATAAATAATTATTATAAAAAGGAAAGTGTGGATTGTTTGCATTCATTGCAGATCTCTCCTTGAAAGACTTTCCACTTCCAAACCTGACAGAATTCCTCAACGTCGACATTCCCAAGATGAACAATCGCCAGTCCGCAATCCCAAAGGCGAGCGAGATTGTCCTTCCACGCAACCAGTGGTACTATCAGTATGAAAAAAAACCAGCTGCAAACGAGGCGGATGGTTCTTCGATTCAACCGGCAAAGGATCTTAAGATCAACACGAGCGATATCATCAGCCTTTCGTCGTTTCTTGCGATCCTCGTCGCCATAGACCTTGTCTGGTTCATACATCGCATGGCAAGGACCTACTCTACGGCTAAGATCATCCTCTATGGTTGCCCGGTCTATATCTCATGCAAGAAGCTGACAGGCAAGTGTCGTTGTTTTCTTTAGAATTTTTTAAATGTTGGTAAATGTTGTGTTAATATGTTGGAAGATTTTTTTATATTAATAGGTTGCAGAATGAATTTTATGGAAGTTAGATTGGAGATGTTTAAATGGATTGCTAATATGAATTATGATTTTCGCTTCCGGTAAATGTTTGTGTACCATTGTGTATGTATGTACCATTATACATGTACGTGTATGTATCTATATACATATGCAGGATTAAATACATGCATACATACTTACATACCTTTATGTATATATACATTATTACTATAACCAACAGTTTTTATTTTTAACTGACACCTTATAATTGCCAGTTAACAATAGGGAAAAAACAATTGAACACCTGCCAATGCACCTAAGTCCCACTATAATAGGGGACACCCTTTCAACCTATTGATATTTAAGACGTTGAAGCAAAGATGTTGGTGCGTAAATGTAATTGTAAAACTTAACTAGTTTAGTAGAGAGTTACTATGGTTTGATTCAATAAATGTTCGCAGTGAGTGGAAGTTTATGAGCGAGAGTTCCTGAAGTTTACGTTTGAGGAGATTGATATTCAGTAGGTAACGTATGGTGTTCGGTAAATTATTTGACTTTTGAGCCAAATACCTACTCAAAAGTTTATGAGTCTTAGTGCGAGAGTTAATGGGTCGTAAATTATTGGAATTACGGATGCTGTAGGGATTAACTTGAAGAACCAAAGTTAAGTAAGTCGCAAAGGTATTTGATTGTTAAGATATTTATACATAAAGTCTTTGGTTTGCATTAGGTTTTTTCATATAGTACTCAGTATCGTTGGCTGTAAAGAGGAGAAATTAGAAATCTGCCTCTGAATTTTGATTGGGTGCTATACTGAGTTCAGATTGATAGGTTGATTGATTGATTGTTTGAAATTAATATGTGAGATTCTTTAAATGTCTAGAGTAGTTATTTGATGCCTAGATTAAATTACAGTAAATTAAGTTGGGATGAACCATAAAAGTTGTGCGGGTTATGTGGTAAAGTGTTTGTTTTTTGCTATCTTGGAGGAAATTTTTTCAATATGAGAATGCAAGGTTAGGAAGTTGTCAATTGGGATGCTTAAAACTTAGTTGATATAACCTTGGGTATATGGAGTATTATTGATCATTAGTACAATGTCTGTGGCAGGGGTAGTTTGCTAAGGGAAGCAAAAGGAACAGAATTAGTTGTAGTAGGATTAAGTGATAGTTTATTTGTTTTGAACCAATCGCTCACAAGTTCAAGTTGTATATTGAGTAGTTGGAGTAGTTCAGATTAAGAAAAGTTATAAGCATAAATAGTAGTAATCTGCAAATGAATAAAATGTAACAATGACCAGACATGTTGTAAATCATTAATGATTATTAAATAAGAGTTAGGGGCCTAGGATGTAGCCTTGGGCTACTCCATAGTTCATAAATTTGGTAGTGGAATTATAAAAATTACAAGGTACATTTTGCTTTTGTCTATGTAAGTACTAAGTAGCACTGAAACCAAGCCAGACCACACCCTTAATACCCAGGTTTTTAAAAATTTACATAACAATATTTAGTGACCTACAGAATCAAAGACTTTGGCAATGTCTATGAAGACACCGAAGGAGAATTCATTTAGAATTGTCAAAGACAGCCAAAACATGCTTGCATACTTACATACATACATACATACATACGTATGAGCATGCATGTATACTTTCCTACATGTAGTATTGCATACACACATACTCCATATATTGAAACAGAGATACATGAATGCACACATGCTGACATAACATGTACATAATGGCTTCAGACTCTTTCAATTAAGCAACAGCTGGATTTAGAGTCTCGATCCAAAGTCAATCGAGTCGAGTTCAGACTCGTTAGTCGTCTTTATCTGAGATGCATCTACACGATTTCATCTACGCCAAGATCGTTTAAATGCACCTGCTGCCATTTCTCCTTTTGATAATTTCCCTCAAAGCTATTGTCCTACCTGCCACCTGTGATGATTCATCAAGCCTGAAAAACCTGGTTCTTATTCCCGAAAAAAGTTTTTTCAGTTGCTTTTAAGGTGACTGTCTCACACTGGGTGAATTATTGAAATTATTGACCGCTTATTATTCGATAATATCTGGGCTTTTGTCTAGTGTATTAATGGATTAGGTCATGGAGTGTATAACCATATACATTAATATTTATATAGGTGTATGTATGGTATATGAAGGTATTTATGCATGTTGTGTACATAAGTGAGTATGTATGTAACATATATACATATGTAATGTGTGCATACATGTATGTTTGTTTGTATTTATGTATGTAATGTATGTATGCTTGTATCTTTATGCTTATTGTATGCATGTCTGTATTTTATATGTATTTGTATATGTGCTATCATGCCCATGAGACACTTTTAGGTTTATTACACATAATCTACTGCTAGAGAAGTTTGTAAAGTATCAGAAATTTGAATGGGATTAGAGAACTCCTTGGTTCTCAGGCAGTAATTGTACCTGTGAAAATGACTATTACAGCTCTGCAATCGACGATAAATGACGCAGCAAGAAAACTCACCTGCACTCTGCAGCCCTAATCATTAGTCACAGCTCCAGTAATAGCAAAGACACTTAAGTGCCCACACAACCACACACACACACGGCGCTTTCCACAACCATTGCATTCCAAAATGTCGCCCACCATCTGATGAGTGGATGTCTTATCAAGGTATTCGTAATGTGTGGTGCTTCTGAAGCATAATAATCAGCCCTGCAGCACACAGAGAAATTACTTATGCAGGCTAAGGTTTTTCAGTCTTATTTAGTGGCAAGCCACGACACTAACCCTGACCACCGACCCTCATGAGGCTTAACATGGCCTTCACCAACCCTCACGACTCGCTTTATGACGGATGCCCGGGTACCATAAGAGAATTTCGACTCTGTAGCATTTCTTTATATTTTGACAGCTTTGCATGGGATGTATGACCTCTGTTGTCTAATCTACAGATTATCTAATGTATTCTGCAGGTGAACTAATGACTTCTGTAGCACTATTTTTGTGGTGAATCAGAATCAATATAAGTGAAGTGAATAGAAGTGCAGTCCGTTTTGCTAGCACCGAGGGGCAGCCCTGCAGGGTTTGAAGTGTTAGCGACTTCAGTTTAAGTTTCTTGACCTTGACATACAAGAACACGTGACCAGCCCTCTTCATTCACATCTTATCTTCCCACGACAGTGTACAGTCAGCCTATGCATTACAGCTGAGTTGGCTAAGGGTGCTGGTGGGGAGTAGGAATCCTGAATAAATTCTCCCATACCTCGGGTTTGAATCCCGACCTCTTGTTTAACAGTCATGTAAGCTGACCACAAGCCAGACTATGGTTGTTAAGCGTTAAATTGAAGCGGATGGGTGCTATATAAATGTTCCATTACATTACATATTGGGTTTTGTTGTTGGCTGCCATTTCTGTTGAAGAGGGAGAGGTTGGTCTTGTCAAGTGCTGTTTTCGGTAATTATCAATGTCTGTTTTTACTGTTGTTAAATAGATGAATCACAGCGCTTGGAAGCCAGAAAGCCTCCGTCTTTTATCGTCAACTGCCTACACTTCATACGAGATCTCAACCTTCGGGTAACATTTAATTGCTTCTTGTTGTTTTGTGTAAAGTCTTCTTGCAATACATAGATAGCATCTTGTTGCATTGTGTAATATTTTGTAGCTGATTTCATGCCAGGGTCCCTTTGCTATATTCCACTTGCAGCAACTTTCCCTATGTTTTCCCTTCAGTTTGGAACGGTCTTCCACTCTGTCCATGCACCTGGAATTATTATCCCATTCACCTTCCGAGTTCTGGAAATTCCTTAAGACCTTCCTGTACTTTGGCCCAAACACAGACGCCCGTCGAGTGCTCTGCTGATTTCGAACAACACTACACAAATGTTCAATTGCATTACATTACCGTACAACTGCAACAGTTGATTGTTTCAGATCATGAAGACGGAGTTCGTTCCGAAGTTGGTTGCCACGGTGACTGTCTGCTGTACCCTGTACGTGATGTTGGCTGCCTCTGATCGATTGATTACCGTCAAGACTCTCGCTTCGGTCGGATACTTCGATGCGCTCGTAAGTAGTGGCATGAGGAAACCTTTCATTTCTTACTAGTTTCCGAAATAATTATCGCACTAATGGCAATGCAATACAATACAACTGTAATTGGATTCAATGCGCTCCTTGCAGAAAGTTCAGAAGTGCACTGGGCAACCATTAAGAGCCATAGGCAGACTAGGAGGTAGGTTTTCAGCTTAGAGCAAAGGACAGTCTTGCTGAGAGAGTTGCAAACATGAGGAGGTAGAGGGTTCCAGATGAAGGACGGACCGGCGACAGTGAATGACCGCTGACCGACGTGTACTGGGGACAACGTACTTTCCAGGAGATGTTGATGAAAGATAGAAGAGGCTTTTAACAGAGCTGCAAGGTATGACCATTGAAGCTCCTGGTTGCTTTGCATAATCATCTGTGTGATTATGACACTTGAGTGAATGTGATGCATGAGTGATTATGTCTCTTAAGTGCATATATCACCTGAGTGAATGTGACCCATGAGTGAATATGGCACCTGAGTTGCAAAAGTCAAGTTGTGTCAGAATAAGACGGCTCTTCTGTCTCTTCATCATGGTAATTCTTTTCATCTGTTGGGCAGGTGGCGCCAGTGGAGACGAGCTATCGCCTGGCGAAGACGCGTGTGAAAATGAATGCTCACCGGATCAACAAGTTTGAGTTTCCATTCTACGAGGAGATGATCAACGTGCGAACGAAGCGCTACCAGCTGCTGCTCGAGATGTACGCCGAGGTGCAGCGCAGCAACTCCATCCTCCATGATTCCGAGTACTGCATGTGGAAGCGGATGCTGAAGCCAGACGAACCGTGTAACTGCACAACGGTCCAGGTCGGACGGCTGCACTTCGACGGGTGCGAACTGCCACCTGTCATGCCACAAGCTTATCACAGGTAAATAAATAAATACATGCATAAATACATGCATACATGCATGCATGCATGCATTCATGCATTCATACATACATAAATATGTACATAAATATTACATGCCTTCATGAATGCATACAGGCATAACCTTCACCAAGAGTTTTTATTTGTAACTCACATTCAACAACCATATCAATCAATCAAAAATACGTGAGATAGCGCCCCTTCAACATACCTACTCAGAGGCGCTCCCGGCCTAATCCTCGGCTGAATAGGACAGTTTTAAGAGAGGCGTAAATTGAAAATGAGGAGTTCTTAGGTAGGAGACAGAGCTCTAAGGGAAGTCCATTCCAGATTGTAGGTCCCACGACCGAGAAAGCCCAATTCTGCATTATGGAAGTGCATGCAAAAGGGATGATCAGGTCGCCATGAAATGCAGAACGAAGAGGTAATCGACCACTACTGGCAGTGATCCAAAACAGCTGTGTCAAAACCGGTGTGTCCACATGCCGAAGCACCAACATACGTCTTGATACAAGCTTGGATCGATGGGTTTCCTGTGGGGATCTTGCCTGCGTCGCTTTGTTGTGTGAAGACCTTCCTGTGTGTGGAGCTGTTACGCTGGGATGTGGATGGATGCGAGAGGTGCTTTGCAAATCTTCATATATTGTAGAAATAACGATGATGCTTGAGTTGGCTTGGCTTTTGGAGGTCGTGTGCGTGGGTCGGAAACCCACCAAAAGGATCACCTCTCCAAATTATCTCCACCAATTTCCTAATTTGGATGGGCTGGTGGTTTGGCTTTTGGAGGTCATGTGCATGGGTCGTAATCACACCAAAACGATCACCTCTCCAAATTATCCCCACCAGTTTCCTGATTTGGATGGGCGGTTGATTTTGATTATATTTGATTTTGGTTATATTTAATTGTCTTTTGAAATCTGTCTTATTTAGCCATAAGTTGGATAGGAAGCATCTCTAAGTAGATTCCTTTAAGAGACCTATATTAACTTAAGTTTTATTGATGGTTTTATTGCTATTTAATTACATTAAGTTGACACAGTTTAATTTCATTCAATAATAATGCAATAAAAAAATAGATTTTACTGTATTCTATTGTGTTGTATTTAAGCATTTGTAAAGCACCTCTACTGTACAATACAATACAACTTGGCATTTATAATGTGCTTTATCACAACAAGTCGTGCTCGAAAGGCGCACACGTCTCGACGACACAACTGCAGTTGTAATGCAGAGCAATTGTGTGCGAAGGTCTTGCTCAAGGTCCCTACACAATGAGGCCCCGAACGAGGGTTGAACTCGCTGACTCGGCACATACTGAACGTTAGGGGCTGACCCCTCTAACCGCTCAGCCACTGTGCCACTAGGAGGGTAAACTGTTTAGAAGTGCTCCCAATGCGTAAGATTCTGCAAGAATAAACCGGCTTTAAGACAAGCGAAGGATGATAAGAGACTGCGAGATAAAATTTAATAGCAAACAGAAGGAGAAAGCGCGTTAAAGAGAGAGAGAGAGAGAGAGACCAATTTGAAGAAAAGATCGAGGCTAAGCCATAGCAGTTCTAATACAACGTCTCCAAGAGATCAAATCTAGTAGAGGCTTAATTGGGTGGGAGCTGAATAAGGCCAAGATAGCAGCCAGATATTTCAAGGCAAGACCCCAATGAGCCTTGAAGATTAGAATAAGAATTTTAAGTTGTATGCAACCATGGATAGGGAGCCAATGAAATTCGTCAACACAAGGGTAGAGATGCTATTGGGTTGTATTAGAGTAAATTTGATTGTTTGATTATGATTGCATGAGATTTGATTGCATTATTATTTGAATGAAATTAAATAGTGTTTGATTATAGTTGAATTGATGTTGACAGGAAAGACTTTGGCCTTCACCGTGAACAGCTGAGTCATTCGATGATTCCGTACATCGGCGCGGCACGTGACGTCATCATGAACACCTGCCACCTGGTGGCGATATTTGTCGCCGTGCTTGTGTCGGTCGATGCGCTCGGCTCTGTCATCTGGATCTATCTAAAAAGGTCGTTACGGTTGCTAATTTAATAAATAATGGTCGAAACTTCTATAGTGCCACACATGAGCGATGGCACATCAGAAACTGAACCACAATTAAGGTCATGACCTGGAAGATCCGGGTATAGGTAAACATAAATATATAAATATCAAATCAATCAAATAGTTTTTTATTCAGTATATTCGATAAATAAGTAGATATGATGACAGTACAAGGATATGGCGAGAGAAGAAATGAAAATTCTTTGCAGGGACTCTTATAAAATGAACTGAAATCGAATTATTATTTTCCAGTACTCCCAACTCCAGCCAGGACAAAAATGTAAGTTTTGAAATTACCATAAAATTTATCACTATGCCATTTAGGGAACAGTCGTAACTCGAGAGAAAGGCCATTCCAAGCCCTAGGACTGACTACAGAGAATGCATGGTTGCACTATTGGACAAGAAGCCAAAGCAGACCATTCCACATATATCTTGGAACATGATCATAATAATTCTGGTATTTGGCCAATGCTCGCATTTACATGATCAGGACAAAGCAACCCCCGGTAGAATAGAATAGAGAGAGAGTTTAGCAATAATGAAGCCGTGCTTCTTTATCATCGTCCTATAAATTGGGACTTAATTAAGGCAGGTTGAGCTGTGTGTCAAGCAGATTGAAACTCAACCGAACCCCAGATACACATCAGAAGGCAGGATGATCCCCGATGTGCTCGAGTTGGAACCAACATGTGACCTCAGGCGGAAGAACACTACAATCGCCAAACCATTTGAATCGACATGAAGACTTAAACGCGACTGTCTGTTTTGCCAACAAGGTTCAATCTGCTGAGGATGAAGCCGCTGTTTGAGATCGAACAATACCCAGCGCCAGATGCCAAGTGTCAGACTTAGCTACAACCGGTCGTCGCTCCTCTTCCAACGACGTTACGATACGTTACGGAGGACCGGAAGAGATGATGTTGTTTACGCTGGATCTCGTGTCTTACGCCAACAGCGTTCTCTTTTCAGTCGACATTCGGAGCGCCTCTTTATTAACATTGCGTCTTGTAGGCTTTCTGTTTTGGTCGCATCTGTACAGTTGTTTGGTCGATGTTTTGGTGAGGTACTTTTGTTCGGAGTGGCGATTTGTGGTGTTGTTCGGTGTTTGGGTCAAGAGGTGTTTCCGAATGTTTCAAATCATGAGACGACTTTGTAGCTAATTGAACGAACGGGAAATAAATGTGTTGATGATATTTCTGTGTGTGCAAATGGCTTTAAAATCTTGTGATGAATGCATGGCTTGGAATTTAATTTGTGAAATGATTATTATTGTTCAGTGAATGGCTGCACTGAGAAAACATGTGACGTTATCTAACGTGAGTAATTCTATCATGAGTTAACATGTGATGTCATTGAATATAAGGGTATCAGGACAATTCCCTCGGACTCCCATCCCCTGGACATTTCTCTCCCCCCGACATTTCCCTCCAGACTTTCTCCCCGTAGGACACTCCCCGGATTCCCCTCCCCGGATTCCCTCCCCTCGTCGTAGTTCAAGAATGCTTGTCTCGAATTCACTTCCTTACTCCAGAATGTAATTTAAACTCATTATTTCTCCTTGGATTTCAAAACGTATGTAAATGCAGCTTCACCTGACTTTACGGTTTAACCGGTCAAACGTTACAAATTTGATAAATAGTTCGCCCTAATGGTAATAATGATTGATAATCATAATAAAATATTAATTATTACAGAAAATGCCTGAAATGAATCTAGCTCCTATGACGTTTTAGAGAGCAGACATGTGAAGTGATTGAGTGTGAGTGATCCTACCATGAGCAGACACGTGAAGTGATTGAACATGAGTGATCATGAGCAGACGCGTGAAGTGATTGAGCATGAGTGATCCTATCATGAGCAGACATGTGAACTAATTTAGCATGAGTAAACCTTTTGTGAATGGACACATGAAATCATTGAGCATCACTAATCTAATGCGCGAGAACTTGTGAACTTAAGAATAAACATGTGATGAGTGAACATTTGTGAATGTAAACGTGTGAAATTATTAAACACTGATGAATCTATCTTGAGTTATGTACTTGAAATGATTTGATTCTTTATTAGCCGTAGGATTTCAACTTGGCTGTTCCGATGACTTAGTCTTAGACTCAACTGTCAATGGAGCATATAATGTCTTGCAGACTAAGGGAACATGTGTGTTGAGTGAACGGCTCTATTGTGAATATGATGCACAAGTGAATATGACTCATAGGTGAATATGACATCTGAGTGAATATTACACCTGAGTGAATATGAAACACAAGTGAATGTTACAAAGGACTGAGCATGGTGATTGAATACCAAAAACCACAATCCATCTCGTGGTGATTAGTTTGGCACCCTCCTGTTTTGCTGTGAGAAGGCAATGAATGGGCTTGCAAGGATGACAAACCATTGGTCCACAAAAAAAATTCAGTGTATTCTAGTACAATACATAGCATAAACGAAGCGTTTTGTTTGTAAAATTGTTTGACTGGTGTAAAGGTGATTGTAGTTAGGGACCGACCGGAAATTGCCTTCGACATTCGGCTTGGCCGAATATTCCATTTTTAAAAACTATTCGGAAGTATTCGCCTCAGCAAATAGTCCACATGCAAATAGAGAATTTAAAAAAATTGAAGCCATAACTAATCATTATTTTGATTTCCAATTTCCTCCTACAAATAAAAGGATTATTTAGTTAAATGTCATTATAAGAAAATTCTTAATTTTAAGGTTTGCCGTATAGCCTACATGACGATGATTGACCAGGCAATGGTACTTGTTAGAGTGACCTTTCTAGTAGCCACCTTCTACTATTCTGTTTATACCCAGATCCGGCAAATAGTACATTCAAATACTCGGCACCCGGTGGAAATTGTCTACCCGGTCGGTACCTAATTTTAGCTATAGAAAATAAGTTAACTACATATTATTTATTAATTTATTCTTTTCTGTTGTCATTAATGTTTTTCTGATGTAAAGCTTAATTCAATTTCACTGGTTTTACTAATTAATGATCAAAAATGTATGAGGTGGCTGCACAATTAATGACAAGGACAAAGGTGATTCTGTTGAGATTTCTTTTGAATTTTTAAGCAGCAAAGATGCCGACGCTGTTCTTAAATTTAGTCTAGTAGTCATCTACATGAAATGACCTTCCTCCTTGACTAAGAGCTAAACTAATGACTAGCTTATCTCCATCTGCCTCTCATTCATTTCTTTTCTCCGGTGTTTCCGCGCTGAAAGTGCCTCCGAGAGAAATGTGCCACCAATAGACGACTACTATGAATTTAGGAACTGCATCATATGGCATCTCTCATGAGTAAACATAAATCTTAAGACACAATTGAGTAATCTGACAATTGTGGTTTGAACTTGATGAGTGGACTCCATATGTGCCATAGGTTGATGCCTTGTCCACTACCATCCTTCAAAAGCGACTCAGGATTCACTATTTTCTACTTGGCTTTAAGGGAGTTTTAAATTTAATTACATTTTCACTTACTATCAGATTCACGTTTCGATGTGCCCTTACGTACGTCACAAATTAAACTAATAATAACATTGGAACCTTTTCGTGAAGATGCTAATTGACATGTGAAAGTTGTTCGCTTACTATTGTTCTATTCCTCGAATTGTTATAATATCATTGTTTGCATTTGTTAAGAACTACTGACTGATGACAAAGCATCGATCAACGATGTTGCTGAGCAATTTTGAACAAAAGACTTTTTTAAGGTTCCTACACAGTAACCATCTCAGGAGGAGGCTTCAACTTGTAATATATTCTAATTATACATACTCTTAATTCCCTTGGGCTGTGACACTGAGATTGCCTCAGAATGGCCAGTACTGTAAGAAGGGGCGTTTTATAAATACTCTGTTATGATGCCTTCAATGTGCCATGGACATTATGATTACATCCTGTGTGTGATTTTGCCATTACCTTATATGGGCCTTATCATTACCGTCAACGGACCTTGTTATCATTACCTTCAATGGGCCATACTACTATTACATGCAATTTACCTTCAATGGGCCATGTTATCATTACCTTCAACAGGCTGTACTACCATTGCATTTAATGGATGGACCATGTTACCACTGCCTTCAATGGACCATGTTACAATTACCGTCAATGGGCAATACTACCATTACATTCCGTGAACCATGCTACCATTACCATCGGCATGCTGTGTTACTTTCGTGAAATCTGCTGCAACATTTGTGACCTTCAACATTTGTGTTTACTCTGGTATTGACTAATTCTGTTAAGTCAAATGTGGCGGAACTGTTGGATTATTTCGTGCTTTTGTTAATTTTGTATATTCATAAATGTATTGTAAGATTTATGGTAAATATCTTCAAAAGTTGTGAGGGAAGAGTTGGATCGTTTGTCTTATGCTTGCTTCTGAATTGAATTGTTCTATGGATTCATTATTAATGTGTTATTATTACCTTTCACTTTTTAAAAATTCATTCTGAAATTTGATATCGCTCGTCTTCCAACATTTTTTCCTCAGAAGTGCACTTGCCTCGACGGCGCAATTGCAGTTGTGCTTCAGAGCAATTCTGTGCAAAGCACTTTCTCAAGGTCCCCACGGACAAGGGTCGACTCAGCACACACTGAGCATTATGGGCCGACCGCTCTAACCAATCGGCCACCGTGCCACATACTTACATAATGTGTTATGATTACCATTCACATAATGTGATAGGATTACCATTTACATAATGTGTTATGATTACCATTTACATAATGTGTTTTTATTACCATCGCACGAGCATTAAAATGATGGACTGGATATGGAGAAGCAGAGAGTTGATAAAGAAAACAGAGACCAAAATGTGTGAGGAAATGAGACAATCTCTATTTTTCTATTATAGATCACAATGTTGGACAATGCAAAAACAAGACAAGAAAAGGATTCTTTCAGCAGATGAGTGTTGCCAACAGGAATTTAAAGACTAAAAAAATAAGAAATGTTCAATAACATAGACAATTATTGGGCATCCAGGTAACTCTGCTATGCTTAAAGTCGACTTTATTGGTTTTTACATGTAGAGAGAATGCCCGTCGACAAAATCACATCATGCAATGCACTAAATGGACAATTCGAAGGAAAGAGAAACAGGCAGACCAGAACTAGAATTTTTTTTTTCATTCCCTTCTGTACCATGTGAAACTGGTGGTGGTAGTGATGGTGGTGGGGGGGATGATGATGATGACGACGATGATGACGACGATGATGACGACGATGATGAGGGTGACATACATATTTATATTGATTGGTTTTCCATTCATTATTATTACATTTAATTTCTTATTGTTGTTATTGGTGTTTAGTTAATTTTTTACTTTGCATATATTATCAATGGTAACAATCTTATTCCAATTTTGCATGTTTTGGCATTAGTGCTGTTTTTATTTGGTTTGTGTTGTTATTATTATTATTATTATTATTATTATCATTATTATTATTGTTATTATTATTATTATTATTCATCATTGGCATTGCCAACGGATCTGTTATCATGCTATCTGGGTCGCCGCTTGTCAGTGGACTGTAATCTTGACATGGTGCCCTGAAACGCCACCGCATTGAAACGTTGGATCAATGCCGACAAGTTCTGGAAAAGGAAGTTTGTCTCTCGGGTGTCACCGGTAGTTGTCGAAAATCGGCGTCCAGACTCAGACAGAAAGGCGATGCCCTCACTATTGAGGGGACCGAAGGTTTCTATAGCGATTGGAACAAAAGTGTATTTCTTCTCTAGCTCAGAATATTTTGTGTGTTTCCTTGTGGCTGCTATCTCCGCCGCTCCTCCAGCTGTGGAAGCTGTCTCGGGGATATAAGAAGCGGCCACTGTGTTCACCACAGTTGTGTCCCAAAGTAAGGCCCGCCCCCCACTCCACGGTATCAGGGTCTGCCCGTCCGGTCTCTTTCCATCTAATCTGGAAAGACCTGACGGTTCCTTGACTGCTGGAATACCGGCTCTGTTGAGGCTGCGATGGATAAGGTCGTTGATATTACAGTGTCTTGCTTGACGGCCAAAACCCAATGAACAGGACAGGCCATGTGCGCCTCTGGCAGAGACGAAGGCGCCGCATGCGCAGGTGTGCGGCTCACAGATGGCCACCCTTAAACGTAGGCCGACCGCCACCCTCACGGTATCGTCCTCCAGTCTGAGATCGCGAGAAACGAGCGGGAGAGCGTATAGCCAGTCCGAGGCGTGTGGTGACTGCAAGGCCCTTAGTCTCGCCTGGTCGTAGGGATCCTGTAGCTTTTCTTCTAGTGCAGACAGAACCGCGTTTAACAGCGGTCTGTCAAAGTGGGCATTATTATTATTATTATTATTATTATTATTATTTATATTATTGTGCTTTTTTAATTGAACATCGATTTTGGGATTTTCATCTAGTTTACCCACTTTGTATGGAATTTTACAATTGCAAATTTTCATCAGAGGGATATTGTGCGACTTACCGGAATAACAGACCTGTACCGTACATGCGTTATAGATAGACATAACATATGTTCCATACGCACCGTCGCACATTGGGGTGTTGGTATCTCTCTGAGGGGTCCCAGAGGGAAGGCATTTCCTGCTCGATCTTCGTTATATCTTTCTATTTCTCTATTATCTCTATTTCTCTCCAAATAACCTTAATTTGGGCAATTTTGTTTCTGCTGTAAAACCGTGTTTCGGTTAACGGGACATTGTTGACGAACAATTGGCGAGGCAACCAAATTCCGACGAACGAGGTTAAAAATTGATTGCTGTGACTGAACGAATGCAATGATTTCCCTTGGGGTTGGATCCTCGGTTGTGCAGTTGGTGAAGAAAGCTGGCAGCAATCTTGTTTTCATTCAGGTCTGCACCATGCGATGACGTTTTTATGTCTGATTGGAATGGTGCTTTTCTGGGCAACTGTGCAACCCAGTGGAATGCTGCATTTTATAATGTGGCTATGAGGAAGGTAGTATTTCTAAGGCTTGGTTGTATTCTTCATCTGTGGCTTGATGAAATTCTGAATTTATGGCTCAGTGAAATTCTGAGAAAGAGATTATGCAAGAAATAATAGAGGAGCTAGAGGAAGAGGAAGACCAAGAACAAACTGGCTGGATATCATCAGAATGTTAACAGGTCTTTTGACAACACAGATGATGAGGGCTACAGAGAACAGATGGAAATGGAGAAGGATTATGCATGACGTGGCCTACCTTCGTGTCGAAGACTGCTGAAGAACAGATCAGAAATTCTGCATCTATGGCTCATCATGGCTCAGTTATATGCTGCAATTGTGACTGAGTAAATTCTGCATTTATGGCTCAGTTGGATGCTGCAATTGTGGCTCATCATGGCTCAGTTATATGCTGCAATTGTGGCTGAGTGAAATTCTGAATTTATGGCCCAGAGAAATGCTACGTTTATGGCTGATCATGGCTCATTGGAATGCTGCAATTGTGGCCGAGTGAAATTCTGAATTTATGGCTCGGTGGAATGCTGCATTTATGGCTTGTCCATAGCTCAGTGGAATGCTGCACTGTGGCTCATCATGGCTCAGTGGAATGCTGCAATTATGGCTTATTATGGCTCATTGGAATGCTGCAATTGTGGCTCATTATGGCTTGGTGGAATGCTGCAATTGTGGCTCATTATGGCTCAGTGGAATGCTGCAATTGTGGCTCATTATGGCTTAGTGGAATTCTACAATTGTGGCTGAAATTCTGCATTCATATAGCTCATTTTAATGCTGCATTTATGGCTCATTATGTCTCCATGGAATGCTGCAATATGTGACACAGTGGAATGCCCTACTCTTATTATGTTTTAATTTTTATTATTGTTATTGTTCCACTTACTGTGTGCTCAAGGCTGATGAATCTTTTTCTGATGTAGCCTTGTTATTGAATGACTCGCTCAGCGTCCTTGCGCAGTGACCGCTTGAGTTGAGACTAGATCCCGTTTTGCTAGCGTTACAAGTCGATCGCTATAACCAATCGGCCATCGTGCAATTTGCATGCATTAGAAGGCGTCATTTGAGTGTACGTGCCAGAAGGCCCAGACCCAGTGACCTCATCGGTCGAGGGGGCAGAGAAAGGTAGGGACGGAGAGAGGGATGAAGGGAGGGTGGTGGCCTTGTTCTTATGAGGCTAAGCCAAGATCAAGCAGACTGAGACTGAGGTGGATGTGTCGTTGTACACGAGCGTCATAATTGCTCTATTTCCCAACAATTAAAAGCTCGTCTTTTTCTCAATTTCTCTGTGTGCGTCTTGTATGTATGTGTGTATATCCGTCTGCCTTTCTGCTTGCCTGTCTGTCTCTCTGCCTGTTTGGGTTTGTGGATGGAGGAATGGGTGGACTTATTACTCGACTGACTAAGATCTCATCCATCGGAATAATGGCGAACAGTGCATGCTTTAAACAAAGCACTGTTCGCCATTATTCCGATGGATGATGGTTTTGGAAACAAAATATTTGTTACACACACATACCCTACATATACACATACAAACACACATCCATTTACACATACAAACACACATCCATTTACACATACCCACTTACACTTTATGCATAACACCACTGGGCGTAATTGGTCGGTGGCATTTGTGGCATATCTACTAACCCCTTTTGGCAACTTTTATGTTTGTAAGGATTGCTGTGGGGGCCTGAAAGGTCAATTGCGATGACCTCAAATTACTGGGTCAGTTAAGATCAAGGACCCTTTAGTCTGTGGAAGTCTTTAATTAGCAGTTGTTTGCCTTGGGTTAAAACACAATAGAGCGTCAGTGATTGATTGAACGTTCCTGTTGAAAAGGACAACGTAATGGAAGTCTGCTGGAAAGATATATTGAAATTAATGTTGTAAGAATTGATATATTGAAATTAATGTTGTAAGAATTGATATATTGAAATTAATGTTGTAAGAATTGATATATTGAAATTAATGTTGTAAGAATTGATATATTGAAATTAATGTTAGACATCGATCTGGGCATTTTAGGTATTCAGGTATTTGTATGAAAATAGTTATTTATGTTGTTTTATTTTGTTTATATTGTTTTATTTTCGTTTATTTTGCTTTATTGTGTTTATGTTGCTTTATTGTTTATATTGTTTCGTTTACATTGCTTTGTTTAGTTTATTTTGATTTATTTTGTTTATTTTGGTTTTTTGCTTTGTATTATATTTGAGTTATTTGTGTTTATTTTGGAGTATTTGTTGTTGGTGGTGACATAGTTTCTGTGAAGTACTGAAAGTAAGTGTCTTTTGTTGAATTGAAATTCATTGCATTGGTATCTTATTTTACCACTTGTCATCTACAAATTTAAAGTGGTTCAACCACTGCAGCTTAATAGAGACTGGCTGCTCTGTCTCTGTCTCTGTCTCTGTCTCTGTCTGTGTTTCTCTCTGTCCATGTGTGTTTTTTGTCAGTGACAGTCTGTCAGTCTCCGTCTGTCTGTGTGTGTGCCTCTCTCTGTCTGTCTGTGGCAGTCTGTCTGTCTCCGTCTGTCTGTGTGTGTGCCTCTCTCTGTCTGTCTGTGGCAGTCTGTCTGTCTCCGTCTGTCTGTGTGTGTGCCTCTCTCTGTCTGTCTGTGGCAGTCTGTCTGTCTGTCTCTTAAGGAAACTTCTTCTAAATGTCTCCCTGAAGTATCCTAAACCATTTCCTACTTCACCCTTCTCTTTGACCCAGTGGGCCATTGCCATTTTCTTTTTTAGAATGTCCCCTTATAGGACTCGCGTGGGTCCCATCAACTGCGTGTATGGACTTGCTTTCTGCGTACTAATCTCCTTTAGACCAGGTCGTCTGTGTGGTTAGTTTCGAGATTCAATTGCTTTAGAACTTGACAGATTTCGAACCCGAATGACTCCTAAATCCGCTGGATTGCTGATGAGCTCATTAGCCCGTCCATTTGAAGAAGGGAGAAGAGGAGGAAGACCGAGGAGAAGGAAAATGAGGGAGAAGAGGAAGAGTTAGGCTATGCCTAAGGCAGCCATGGATATGGAGTGTTGGCAACTTCGTTTTCTTAGCCCTGGCGCATGAAGGAGTGGGGGAGGGAGGGTAGCCAGTCCTCTCTTCACCCAGTCGTTGGATGCGCGGTTAGTCTGGTTAATACGGTCCTACCTAGGCTTAAGGCGATGAATGGAAGGCTAGTGTTGTGACTTGCCAAGTGTTCGATTACTGGGATTATAAGCATTGCATCGCTCTACAACAATCTAAGGAAATAGATTTAGCTTTTTCATGAATATAACTATATAACAATCTAAGGGAAGTAAGATGCACTGAGTTAGCCAATACGCTTGTGGACATCGCTTGTCTAGCATTGGAGCACAGTTATTGTGGCCCAGAGTTATTAAACCCAGAGTATTTTCGCGTATTCAACCTTTGGCATTGGGGAACTTGTGGCCCGTGCAGGCACCTGACCAACCAGCGCCTCACTTTTTCAGTTATTGGCCCTTCCATCTGGAACACACTCCCCTTGGAGATGCGACTGTTGCCAGCGAGTAATGCACCTTTGTTTTACAAATTGCTATAGACATTGTATCGCCGTGGTTAGACTTATTGAGTGGCGCTATATAACTGTTTAAATGAATGAACCAGTAAAAGTGCTTGCTTGCCGCATTACCTGAAACAACGACATACATACTTCCATAAAATTATAGAGAGCGTATTAGATGTATACTCCTTGTCTCTGTGTACGTCTGTATATGTGTGTGTTTGTCTCTGTGTTTATGGCTGTCTTTGTGTCTCTCAGTATATGTCTGTATCCGTGTGTGTGTGTTTCGCTCTGCCTGTGTGTCTCTTCTTTTGTCAGCACAAGAACTGTTCATTTGTCTGAAGTCGTTGTCTCAGTGAACAATTTCACAGCACGTTGGGAAGCTTAGAAGGTTGTTAAACCTGTGGAATGATATTATTGTGTCCTCCACTTCTTGCACTCTTGCAGAGCCAGTTCCAAGCTTGGATAAGGGAGGAGGGAGACGCTAAAGATCTCTTATATTGCACAGTCTGTTAAACTAAACTACTATTCTCCCAGTGAACAATGTCACACCTTTATGAAGCTTAGAAGGTAGGGTTTGACAACTGTTTGAGATTAGAACGATTATAGGCTGCTAAACTCTCCCGATGAACCTGCAGTGTCTTGTGAACCATATAAGACTCACGATACAATATTTGTTATGATATGTTGTAATGGTTTTATACTATGTTATGCTATTATTGCTTTTATATGTTATCCTAGTGATGTGTCATGCTATGCAATATGTTATGTTACATGGTAATATTATGTTATGGGTTATGTTGTATATTATATTAGGTTGTGTGTTATGTTATATCATTGTGTTATGTCGTGCTTTGTTCTTGTCGTAGTTCAAGAATGCATGGCTCGAATTCACTTCCTTACTCCAGAATGTAATTTAAACTCATTATTTCTCCTTGGATTTCAAAATGTAAGTGCAGCTTCATCTGACTATCTGCACCTCAGATTCACTTTACGGTTTAACCATGCAAACGTTAAAAATTTGATAAATAACACCCCATAATGGTAATAATGATTGATAATAATAATAAAATATTAATTATTATTATTATTATAGACCGTTCCAGAGAACCATCTTTATTTCTCTGGATGATGCATTTGGTGGCCTGAGCGGTTAGTACTAACTTGGTTAAAATAATAATAATAATCCTACTGCTGGTAGTTGAAGTCTACAGCTACTACTACTTCCCATATACTTTCACTACTACCAAAGATAGTGGAGTCTAAGACAATTAACATCTGCTGCTGCTACTATGCTAGGCCGTATACCACCACTGCTACTGCTAAAAATAGTAATAATGTGATTCAGCTGGATGGTCAACATTCATCCCAAGACAATTATAGTTGATAGTGCCTTTCTTGCAAAGTTCTGAGGTGCACACGACCATATAAGACAGAGCAGCGAATTGGTCCATAAACAGTAATCACAATCGGTATCTTGAAATTTCTACAGTGCCCAGAAATTATGTCGCGGGAACCAGCTTATTCGCCTGCGCTCAATCGAAACAAAGTCGTTAGGCAGAATTCGAGTACGCCGAGTCAATCCGTTCAATCAATTAATCATTCAGTGTCAACTTAATATATGGCCCCTTCTAGATATCTACTTAGAGGCGCTCCCGGTCAAACCAGTGTATTGCACTTAGTTCTTCAACGTGCATCCCGACTGTAATTCATCTGAATTGCGTGACATGAAAGAGAATGGAAGGCAATCTGTTGATGCACATGCCTGGTGGATCCAGCCGAAGAGCAATTAAGGCAATTAAATTGATATTTCTTGACGCCTTTGTTCGGACCTTGGCATGTTGCCGGCATTGGTCAGATCACCTGTTCCAGAACAGCGCTCGTGAATAAGCTGGCGCCCCGCGCTTGGCTTTCGAGTGGCGCTTTCGAAGTTAGTTCATCACAACTGTATATTAATGCTGCCTGTAAATTTGCCTAAGAAGATTCAGTCATTCAAGCAGGCGTGGTTATGCAAATGCTTGAATGCAAATGTATCAAGATAACCAACAGGGTACCCCTCAAAAGAGCTATTCACTTGAATGCTTACATAAATACGTGCATATTTTATTTGAAATTAGAAATTTCTTGAAATTAGAAATTTCTTGAAATTTGATATTGCTCTTCTTCTTCCAACATCTTTTGCTCAGAAGTGCATACACACACCTCGACGTCGCAATTGCAGTTGTATACTGCAGAGCAATTGTACGCCAAGGACTTTCTCTAGGTCCCTGCACAGTGACTAACTATATAACTATACTAACTATATATATATATATATATATATATATATATATATATATATATATATATATATATATATATATATATGCATTGTAGTGCATACATATGAAAATAGATGCAGGTCATACAGCAAAATGTAACAAAAACAGTTGCCAAGTAGTTGCAACCATTGCCTGTCAAGTAGTATGGTTTGTCTAACAACTGTGTACAACACCCGGGATAATTATTTCCTGTATGTATACAAGTATGTTAACACACATGCATACACACATGCATACACACATACATAAACACATGCATACACACATACATAGACACATACATACACACATACATACACACATACATACACATATGCATACACACATACATACACACATACATACACACATACACATACATACACACATACATACACACATACATACACACATACATACACACATACATACACACATGCATACAAACATGCATAGATGCGTACGTAAATACATAGTCTGACGGATTGTTACTTGTATATATTATGGTAATACCATGACCTCTCATTGAATGTATACCATTCCAGCGTATACCATCTGTAAAGAAGCAGCTTTTCAAATCTCGGGTCGTCCTCGATGGTAATAACCTTGAAATATCGGCAGAGCCTTTGATGACGGTGAGGGCGGGAAAGGGACATGGCCAAGAATCCCTACATATGATATTATTTACCTACTAGGAGTTCATGGATAGGGCGAGGTTAAGAGGTGTTTTATGGGGTCGGATAGGTTAACGACGAGGCGGCGAATTTCGTGCATTTTCCATGCGGTCTTGTTCGAGGGTTGGAGAGAAACACCAGGATTCGATTTCAAAATCCGTCACCTTTCACTCGCTCTCTCCTGTCTGTCTGTCGCTACGTGTCTGCCTATGTCTGTCTCTCTTTGTCTCTCTCTTTGTCTCTCACTCTGCCGTTTCCCTTAATTCATACCACACCGCCTTTTCCTCTTACCTCTCTGTTTCTACTTCCTCACCCGCCGACAAACGTCTATTAGGCGATGCTTCGAGCTGCTGTTTTAGATGCTTGCAGTGGCTGTAACTGACGATGACCCTTGGTTGACCCCTCTGTTCATCTGAACTCCAGCCATCGTTCCGTGAGTTGAACACCTGATGGTATCCGCTGTATGGCTGACAATTTGTTTCCAGCTGTCTCGGTCGCGTGGTCATTGAGCATTTCAATCGTATCGTTTTTACAGTGGCGGTATCTGCTTCCCATCACCAGGCATCAGCCATCCTCCTTTGGGGCCCATTCACATATTACGTACGCAAAAATCGTATTTTCGGACCCCTACCTCTGTTGCGTCGCGTATATTTTGTGGACCTTCCTTATGTGTACGTACAAGTACATGCTATCATTAGCTGAGGTAAACCTATTCTGTTTGACAAGGTGGCTTATTGGTTAGAGTGCTGGCCAGAGCACGGGTCGAACCCTCCTCCCCTCAGACTGTTACAGTAATACTGTACAGGAACGCTGAGCAAGTCCTTCATTTTGAGCTCTGTATGACCCCTACCCCATTCAAAGGTTAATTAGCAACAGACATCTATCTGTATAAGACATTGATTTTAACGTAGGCTATTTATTTTTGTTAAGCATCATATTTCACACCTTAAATCTGTCAACTTCTATGAAGAAATAAAATGCTAAAACACGTACATTTTCAAGTTTTAATGCTACTTAGAATTGTTTAAGCAGGAATATTGTTCGTGATTTGGTTTTCAGTTTTGATTTTAATATTCCATAATGTGGACGTCATAATTAGACAGTTATTATATTTGCATACGTTCACATTTGTCGGGACCCTCCTCCCGCCATACGCAGCCGTACGCAAAATCGCCGAAATTTGAAATTCCCTCGCCCTCATTGCGTACGTATTATGTGGATGGGCCCATGGCCGTCCCTGAGGCGGAGTTTCATCTAAAGTTTCTAAACGATAGGCCTAAGGCGGAAAATTGTTCTTTCTAGGCCTATCCCAAGAAAGGCAATTTGAACATTTTTTCAAAAGGTTCTTATGCGAATTTCTAGGTCAACGTAACTATTGTTTAGCGCACTTTAAATTCTGGTATTTTGAAATTTATTGTTTCGAACGGCAACATTCACCGCTATAATAACAACTTTCATTTGAATTCGCATCATAGGCCTATATGAAGGCTGCCAATTTTAGCGTGCGTGCCAATCGTATGCGTTGGTCAGAAAGCCACTGCCTCACTCGGAGCGCTCGTCAAATGGAACACTCGCGATCAGGTATATCTGCAAATAATTTCAAGGCCTAAGCTGCACACCCTATGAGTTCAAAAGCTGGATTGTAAGGCTAGTCTTCTTATGCTGAGCGCAGTCTAAGATGCATGCTTTCAATTGTATCTTTTGTCGCAAGGCATCAGCCCGATAGCAATTTCAACGGACGGAATAAAACACAAGCGATGGGATGGATAGAAAGATGAACACATAGAAGGACAGAGAGACGGGCAGAAGGACATACAGAAGCTCATACTTCGTGTGTGGTGCGTTCAGTGATTAGACAATTGTAGACTACGCGGTCGTTAAAAGCTACTGAAATTTACGTGACTGTTATTAAAGGTAATTTTAGCTCGAGCGCTGCTTGAAGCAGGCGTTTCACAGACGTTGGCCTACTTGGCAGGCTCCTCTACGGGCCGAGAGCAGCAGGAGAGGCAGATCAAGCTTATTGGCTGACCAATGCGTGTGATTAGGATACATAGGCCTACCACTTTTGAGAGAGGCACGCGTAACGGTCGATTCAAATGAGAGGTGGTCGCTTGAACTACGGGTCTCGTATCTGTGATCGTTTGGCGGCGATATCATTAACCTGTTGGGGACAAGCTTGAGTGCGTTATGAATTTTAATTAATTTTAATTTGCTCAGGTGGCAGAATTAAAAAGTTGGGACGTTAAATTTAGTTGGCACGATTAGCAGGACCACGTAGAGCAATTTGGCTTAGACCTATGCCTGCTCGTTTCAAATGCACTTTTAACGTTTGTGACTTGTATTCTTGCGTCAATCTGTAGTGATTGAAAGCGTATTGAACACACACCGGTTAGTTTTCTTTTTCGAGCTTGTACTTGTAGAATCGATTTTTTTAAACTAATGGTAGAAAATTTAATAACGAAAACTTCCCAAAAAATTGGCGTAGCTCTCGGCTTTCGATTTTATAAAACTGTCCGGCTAAATAAATCTACGCTTATGAACATAAATCTCCACGCTGGTTCGTATTTTCAGCGACGCCGGATGTTTTCACGGTGACTGGCTTCGAGGCTCCACGGTTGTTCTACCTGCGTGACGGTTCGGTGAATATCTTACCCAGACGAAAATGAGTAGGCCCCGTCGAGTGTGGGAGGATATTTAGCAGTTTATTTCGAAATACCTTCGTCTTCAACATCAAAATCAGACGACAGATGAAGTTGTTTGGGATTATTAAGTTACCATCGACGAGCTGACTGCGCAAGATCTGGCGTGTTCGCAGACTATATTTTTCCTACCACAGGTGAGCAACGCTCATTCTGAAATACTATCCGCCGGATTATTCGGGCAACAAAGAAAGTTAGCGTGGATGTCTTGAGGGGGTGCATAGCGTCGGTGATTTTCAGTCGAGAATGTGCTTTATTCGCCCCTGTAGGGATTACCGAGTTTCGCTGTGCTATGGGCAGGCATATACCGTGATCCATATTGTTCCCGCAGCCATATATGCATTCTATATTTTCTGAATTTGTTTATATAAGGTGATGGCTGTTGGTGTTAGTGGACTGGTGTAATGAATGGTTCCAGAAGGGTTGAAATTGGCGTGCGTCGTAAGTGTGATCACCTACCTGATGTTGCCCTACCTAATCTGACCTGTTCGTTGCTTTGCCTGTGACTTCTGCCTCCCTTGACGTAATTTAAAACATAACAGGGATTTTAAGTGGTTCATAAGACGTGCAGTACAATCCGTGTTAGAACTCATTACTACAAGTTAATGTGGAATGCTTAGCCCATCTCTTCTGTAGCCTATAGATTGGTTTTAATAATTGTGATAGGGTTCACTGAGACTTTGCTAACATCCAAACCATTCCACAAACTCGTTTGGTTTCCCTAATAATTTATATCTGTGACCGCAGTCACCTTATTTGGTGCAAAATTGAAAGAACCTCTCCCACCGAACCGCCTTCTTTCCATCTTTCCAGATATAATCTTGTATGGTTTCAATTATGAGTCCTATTCACCTTCTTCTCTCTGATGTTGTTATGTCATTAAACCTTTCTTTATGACTCAGAATTTTTCCTCTGAATAATTGTCATAGATTACAATTTCCACTCTCCAGCTTTTCTGCATCATATAAATTGACTTTTGATTGGTTTCTCTCCATCAGCTAATCACTCTTTAAAGGCTTTTTTCTCTGAGGTTTCTGTGCTGAGAGTGAATATTTATCAGCCAGAGGCACTATGTAAATCTAAAGATGCTATCTATGGCTTATCATGTTTAGTCATGGCTGGGCTGGTAGTGCTACTAAGTAGTTTCCTGCAGGGGCGCTATATAATTGCTGAAAACGAATGAATATATATATATATATAATATATATATATATGCAGGATTGAGTTAGGTAGGTGTGCAGGAGGAGCAGAAATTTTGTTCACGAGAGCCAGGCATGGGGTTTTGAAGTAGTGGCAACTGAATTCATTTGCTTAGCCTCTGCATATGAGAATGGATGGCCAGTCTTCTCAATCACCCTCTGATCTCCAAAACGACAGTGTACGGTCCATGTACTCATCAGAGCCGAGTTGGGTGCGTGGGGGAGGGAAAGGCAAGAGGAGCAGAAATTTCAGATTCTGTCCTGGTGTTGATTTGAATCCATGACCTCTCGGTCTGTAGTCCAACAGATTAACCAGTGGACTGTGTTCTACTCCCATAAATGGACAGACAAATAAATTATTCTGATAAAAAAATATAACTGTCATTGAGTGCAGAGCAATTGGAAAGCGAGTATGAGACATAACGAAAGTAACAGGTGTCGCATTTATTGACAAGGTGGATGTTTCAGACTGTCTGAAACCAGTTGAAGAAGAGTCCGAGTCTCTTTCTATCCTGAAAGCCTCTGTATACTCTTCAGCTTTGCTTTCTACACTGTACACTTGTGTTGCATATCTCTACAGCTTCATCATATTGTATGCACAAGCACACTTGAGCAATTGCCACCTGATGACTTGACCAAGCAACCCCAACTTAAGATTCCGTCCCCTCTACTTCACCTGGCGGTAGCGGAGCAGTTATCATTATGTACAGAGGTGATACAGTAGCTGATAGGCACTGGGGCCCACGACCTACAGCAGCCCAGGCATGACTGCAGGCCCCATGGAGACAATTAAATTATTAACCTAAGAGGTGAAGATTTCAGGGCTCAGCCTGACAGAACCAAACCCCCTGCACCTGGACCAAGGATAGCAAGCTACCCCACTGCCCAGTTGCTGGGCCTTCTGCAACCCAAATTTGTAACAATGTCCCACTACGTCACCCAGTAGCACGGGCCACTCACCCAGCAGCTTCAACTTAGGCCATCGGCCTCCTCATTTCACCCAGTGACCCTGTCCCCTCAGCGCACCAGCTCTTTGTTCTTTCAACCCATCAACACCTTCCAAACTTAAGCTTATTTTACCCATCCAGAATCCTAAAATGGAGAAAACAACCTCGACTATTGGATCCAGCAAGCCCCTTATTATAACCATGTGCTCACCCATTAATTATGACCCAGCAATACCACAACTGAAGTTGGTGATCCACCACTTCACCTCAATTGAGCACCTGTCCCCGCCCACAAGGTGATTTTGGCAAGGGACATGCTAATTACTGATAGGGTCGTTTACAGTGGCATCAGGCCTCCTGTTAGTACCAGAAGGGTTGTTTTCATAATTCAAATGGCCTATAAAGAACCCTGGTCTGTATCTGAGAGTCTTTTTTCATCTGTCTAGTATCTAATATGTCCCCACGGAGGTTGAGTTACAGAGCAATTTTTGTCTCCATCCATTTTCGTAATTATTTGCAATTAACTGTTATTACAATATTATTTACGGTTGTTTTTAAGTACGAGAGAAGCGGGCGGATTTTCTGAATTTAAATAACTATGTAGACTGTTTCCGCATTGGAGGATTCTTTGGAAGAAGGGCAGATATCATGTGATACAGATGGTAATGGAGGGTCTAACACATAGGGGGGGGGGGGAGGTACAAGGTATACATATAGTTTGGGTGCTCGCCCACCATTTTGTGTTACAAGGCATTTAGATATTGGGCCTCCATTGTTTCGATTGCTGTGTAAGGAACCTGGGACAAGTTTTTCATTCACAGTTGCTCCGTACCATTGATGGACTCGGATAAGTGCAATTATAATATTAATAATAGGGCATAACCGAGTAGACATTTTCCACCGAGTACCGAATCCGAGTATATGGATGAAGTTGAACTATTTTTGCCGGATCTGGGTACGAACCGAATAGTATCGGCAAATCTGGCCAGTGACTGGCAGGGAGTACCAAACGTAGGCAAAGCGTAGTTAACCTGCCACGTGCTCCGCTACGGAGAACTATCTATAGTCAATGCAGAGTCTATAGCAATATCCTTCATATAGCCTATCGTAGCACTCTAGGCTATAACAATATATTTATTATTTAATAACTTTATTTGTGAAAAAATGTAAAACCTTGTTATAACATTTGAAATAGGAAGTTATCAACAACATCTTTACTCTCTAATGTTTACCGGAAAGTGGGTGGAGCCAATTCATGCGGGAAAATTACTGATTTGGTTGTCACCTGAGGAATGCAACCAAAAGAAATTAAAATACATAAATTAACATCATTATTTTAAAGAAAATTGAATGGAATGTTAAGTTCTTGATTAATTAATCAATAACTTATAAGTAAGTCCGTTAGTCTTAAATTTATTTGATGGAAAAAAATTATTTTATCAGCAAAAGTTATTTTTAGTGATTTGTGGGTGTAATATTTGCCAAAGCGAATACTTCCGAATAGTCCAATATTCAGCTGAGGCGAATGTCCGAGGCGATTTCCGGTTATGCCCTAATTAATAATAATAATAATAATGTTAATAATTCGAATTCAATCCTTCCCTTATACTTCTCTGATAACCTTGAGCCTTCACTCACAATTGCTCAACGCCATAATTAATCGATGCATGTGTGGAATTGGAAGGAGGTAGGCCCATTGTGAATTTTTGCCGCGGTCATCTTGTCTTCCTCTGCCTCCAGAGTGGCACCATCGTAAAACTAGTATTCAGGGATAATCTTCCCTCTCAAAATCGTTCCCTTGCATCCTCTCCATCTTATCTTCCCATTGACATTGCATGGTCATTGGTCAGTGTACTCATGATAGCTGAGCTGGTTAAGCCAGGCATATTGAAAATGTTTCTTGAGCTGATGAAGCAGCATGGATTCTTTTCCAGTGTGGGACTAGAAGGTTGAAGAAGGTTTTGTCCCGGTGCCGTTTGGCTGTCTTGCTTGAAGCTGCAGTTGTAAGTTGCTACTTTCCATTTAACTATGATTCAGTTATCGTATACATTTGTATCTTTGTTTATGATGTATCTTTGTTAAGAATTGTTAAGAAAAAGGCAATTGTTAGGTTCATGGCAGGATATGCCCTTTGCAAGCTTTTTATTTGATTTACCAAAGAGTTGGCAAAAATCTGTTTTCCTAAATTGTTTCAACTTTCAAGCGATCCTAACTAGCAGGATCATTTTATCTCTAATTGGGTCTCCTGGGCAGTCTAACTTCGCTATTTTTCTCAACATTGCATTTTTTCATTGCCTTCTGATTGCAAAATAAACGATTTGATTTTAAATTTATGAAAATCATCTTAAATAAATGTTAACTAGGTTGTACTTGACTTATTATTTTCAGTGCATTGTGCTAGTTATATATTTATGAAATATATTTATGAAATTACTGACACTAGGTTTTCTTTGTCTGGTCTTGTGGTATGACATAGCAAACTGACTGCATTAATCAATTGCTTCATTAATATTAAACAGGTTCATTGCATAACATTCATGTCTAAGCGAATTAATCATCCACCGTAACTCCGGATTTCAGCAGGACCTCCTCCCCAGGGGGTTTCTCATTTCTGCTTCAATCTCACTGAAAGCTATTATTGCTCAGTAGTTCAGAAATATTATAAATTTCTGGTCTTTTCTACATTTTATCCGTTTTTTTTAGTGATCATGCACAACTGACTTCTTCAAAGGAGTGGATTTAAATGCATGATAAGCACTCTGGAATATTGATTGGGTGGCGGAAATATGGTTCTCACTTGAGTGACTGTTTAAATGCAAATTATATTAAGTGCACTAATATGGTGACTCATGATTAGTTTCTCTCTATGAGTCATGAGTAGTTTCTCTACTTGCTTTAAAAATAATACAGAAATTTTATTTTCCATTACTCGATCCTACGGATTTATACCATTTAAGTACCCTATGTATGCTTTCCAATACTACTTTTTGCATTGACAGCATAGCAGTTTAAGGAACTGTGTCATAATTATTGAGTTTCTATGTCCTCGTGGGTGATGGTAGGAATGCTGGTTACTTTGCCTACTATATATGTATGAATGCATTTTATCACTTACAATGCGGTTAACTAGCAGCGACTAGCTCCTGCGTTGTGTACTATAGAATATTAAGTGGGAAGTTGCCTATTGTTCCTTATCATTTGTTTTAAACAAGTCGTCAGCATTTAAATGTGATTAGTCTAAATTAAATAGGCCAAAATTTAAAAAAATTTATTCATAGTTTTTCAGTTTTCACCCTTTCCCCAAAATCCAAGTATCCGTCTCCTATTACTTGATGTTTTGAACGATTAATTGATTGAAACCGTTTTACTGAAATCACAAAGAGAAATGAATTATGACAGCGATGGTCTTTGACATCTTTCGATGTTGTTGACTGTAGTAGATTTCTTTTCCTCTTTAGTTTCAGGAGTCTGGCCAGCCAGGACTCGAATCCGCACTCTCCGTAATACAAGGCGTGAGCTCTAACCAATCGACTACCCTGCCCCCAGTTTTTGTACCGTAGCATCTGCTGACTATGCCTAAGCTTGACCTTAGTCAATTGGACACCGTGTCTAAATAAGGACTGGTTCCTTGTTCCTTATACTTGCAGCCGTAAAGAAATAACCAAACTACATTTGATTAGACCAAATCAGCAGTACTTTAAATAGCTGCTATGGAAAAACACAAGAGGGGAAAACCCAGTGTTGGCTGTCAATGATTAATACTTGCCGTTGTCGGATTTTTCTGGGTTCATAAGTGGTGCAGACGCATTTGTCATTAAGGTCGTTAGCTGAGTTGAAGCCACGTTGTATGGGTGGATTTGATGATAACTCAATATCATTATTGTTGTGTTGAACGAAAATCGTCTTCAGGAAACTCGTTATCAGTGCAGCTGCCTGATTCGTCATCAGTTTCTGACGTCAGCTAAGACGCAACCACGATCTGGAAATTGGGGACCTACTGGAACACCCGAATGGAGGGATTGTGAGCGAGGAATGAGCAATTGCCAATGCAAGAAGCCTCTGACTCTGACAACTTAGTGATATAAGGGAACATCGTGAGCAACTCAAACTGATGCAATTATGAGCTTTTGATGGCAAACGAAGTACATTTTTGGCTTTTGTTTTCCTGAGAAAAAATTAAACAATGATTTAGATGATAAAGCACATTTTGATCTGTGAAAAATTGACTGTATTATTATATGTGAAGAAGCTGAGATTTTGAGTTGGAAGACGCAGATCGCAATCGCAGTGTCATTAAAAATTGACAATGTCCTTCCAGGGTTTTGCTGGGAGCAATATCAGATTTAAAAAGCAAAATGAAGTAAAGTTTCAAAATGAAATTTTTGTTGAATTTCCAATCTCTATTAATAAGTTTATTAGCAGTCTGTTGGAAAGTGGGGTGGGGGACGGATAGGTTCCATAAGGTGCATGGTGGTGCCTAGGAGCACCATTTTTTGGGTGATGGGTATGAATAAATTAGGCCATAACCGAGTAGACAATTTCCACCAAGTACCGAATCCAAGTATTTGGATGAACTATTTGCCAGATCCGGGTACGAACTGAATAGTAGCGGCAAATCTGGCCAGCGAGTACCATCCGTAGGAAAAGCGTAGTTAACCTGCCACGTGCACAGTTATGGAGAACTATCTATAGTCAATGCAGAGTCTATAGCAATATCCTTCATAATAGCGTATCGTCGCACTCTAGGCTATAACAATATATTTATTATTTAATAACTTTATTTGTGAAAAAAATGTAGAACCTTATTATAAAATTTGAAATATGAAGTTATCAACGACGTCTTTACTCTCTAATGTTTGCAGAAGAAGTGGGTGGAGCCAATTCAAGCCGAAAAATTACTGATTTGGTTGTCATCTGGAGAATGCAACCAAAAGCAATTAAAATATATAAACTTACACCATTGTTTTAAAGAAAATTGAATGGAATGTTAAGTTCTTGTTTAACTTATATTAGTCCGTTAGTCTTAAATTTATTCGATGAAAAAATATTATTTTATCAAAATAAGTTATTTTTAGCTTATTGCGGGTGTGATATTTGCGGAGGCTAATACTTCCAAATAGTCGAATATTCGGCCGAGGCGAATGTCCGAGGCAATTTCCAGTTATGCCCTAGAATAAATTATCTCTATTCTCTATCGTGCTCTGTTATTTTGCGAGTCCATTGCTTCCCTTAATGTTAAACCAAGTGATGTTGTGACCTCATTTTCATTATCTATCCAGCTTAGTCTTCGTCTACTCTTATTTCTTTTTCCTTCGGATCGTTCATGTGTCTGATTCTGTCAACTGGCATTCACTCTCTACATGTTTAAACTATGGGAGTCTTCATTGAACGACTTCATCTAATAGAGTTGTTTGGATACCTATTGTTTGCCTTATGCCGGGCGCAGTTGATTCAAAAGCTATTCAAAATAGTTCAGCTGTTTATATTTGTTTGGGCAACAATGAGAGAGAAAAAATTGATGAGTTTGCTTGTGTTGATATGAATGCATCGATTTGATCTGTTGGCCTCTGTAGCGCCGTGTTCATGGTACATGCTGGCTCTTCATTTTTAGCACAAATTCATCCATCGTCCTTCCCTTTAACCCACAGATTCATAGTTCTTCAGCAATTTCTTCTATACATCGACAGTCATGCCGACATAAATTGCGGTGCACAAGGTAGAGATATCTCTGGCCCTTAGGCAGAACACAAAGCAGTCACGGGCGTCTTAGACGGAATTGGTCTTGTTCTATAGCAAAAAATGCTAAGTAATGTAATATTCAGATGCTTAAGTTTAAACCGTTGTTGTTAAGTGTCAGTAATATTATATTTAAGAGGCATAAATCATAAACTCTGTTTTACTGATTATAATAATTTTCATAAGTTGGTTGTGGGCTGAGCATTTGCCCCCTTACATATACACATCAATGGTTTCATCCACCTATTCACCCATCGACCTACTCAGTCACTGGTTCATACCAGTATCTATTCATCCCTCAATCTACTATTATTCAATTCATCTATCCATCCATCCAGCCACACATGCCTTTATTCGTCCACACATGTATGTATATATGTATGTATATATGTATGTATATATGTATGTATATATGTATGTATATATGTATCCATCCAGCCATCCATTGATTCATGCATTCTTATATTTTGCACTTGGCAACATACATTATGTCTATCACTGATTGCCAAATGTCTCATAATAATCTGTTTTCTCGGAGGCATTGTTGTTAACATTCTGTGGTATTTACCAGATCAAATTGCAGCAAATGGCTGGTCATTCATCATGCATAAACATGATGGTGTAGACATTTTATGTGTGCTTATGTGCTAAGGTAGACTATTCAAGCTGTCATTTCTATCCCAGTGAATTCCGCAAATGGGACTTTAGGATGGAAATGGATGAAGAGGAAAATCTTAATGGAAGTGGATGGATGACATGAAGGCTTATAATGAGAGGAGATTCACTACCGAAAAACTTCATAAGGGGAGAATGGATGGGGAAAAAACAAGAGGAAGACCAAGAACAATGCTTTTAGACTGGATGATGGAGAAAGGTGGATACGGAAAAATGAAAGAAGAGAGTGAACACAGGGAGGAGTGGCGTCATTGGACATACGAACCTGCCTGAAGGCAGAGAACCAAAAGCAGAAAAAAAGGATAAAAACAATAGGAGAAGCTTTAGAAATAACAAGAGAGCGGACTGAGACACAGGTAGGATATACAGAGTAAAGATAAGATTGGAGAGAATACGACACGGTAGCATACAATCGGATAAGATACAAATACAATTGGATAATCACAATCCATGGGTCGAAGGCAGCCCATTATAAATGTCCAATGTATGTCGTTCTCGAATTGTCTTTAGCATTCATCTCTTTTCTTCTACCTTCCTCAATATTTCTTCATTGGTCTTGTGCTGATTCTGTCCATTCTTCGCCATATCCACATTTCAAATGCCTCTAATCTTTTCTGGTCTTCTTTTCTTATTGTCCATGTTTCCGCCCCGTACAGGACCACACTCCACGCCAGAGTTTTGACCATTTGCTTTTTTTAGACTTCTACTTAGTTTTCCCCTCAATAGTTCTGTCCTCTTGAAGAATGCTTCCTTTCCCATGGCTATTCTCTTCTTTATTTCCACGTGGCACTTTGCATCTTGTGTGATCAGACTTCCCAATTAGCAGAATCTCTCTACTTGCTGTATCTCTTCTCCGTTTATGCTTATTCTGAATGTTGATTTCTCTGCTTTGCTTATTTTTATAACCTTTGTCTTCTTTGTATTTATTTTCATTTCATACTCTGTTGCTCTCATGTTTAACTGGTCCATTATTCTCTGCAGTCCAGTCTGACTAGTAGCCATCATCGCTCGATCATCCGCGAATCTTCCTATCCTTTATCCTCTCTTGTTTAACCCCATTTTATCTTATCTGATCCTATGTTCCATATTCTATCCTACCCTATTTCCCCCTCATATATGCCATCCATTGACAAGCATCAACAATGATTCCAACGGTTGCACCATACTGCCTTCCCGGCTTGACCCTTCCATAAATTCTGACCTAGCACTCTGGCCAATTGCCGAACAACCTGTCAGTGGCACTTGTCGACTTGACTAGAAATGGCACAAATGTTTGACCTGGCTTATATTATTTGGTCCTGAAGAGAATTGAACCCAGGCTCTTACAGTTACAAGGCAAACATTCAAACCAGTTGGCCACTGTGGCACTCAAGCTCAGCCCCTTGACTTCAACTGTGTAATGTTAGAGGCAGATTCTGTACTGAGCTCATGACACCTGTGGGCGTTACTGATTTAGTCTGGGTATGATTTCCTATCTACTCAACAATGGGATTAGATTTGTCATTTTCTTTACCTTCAATAAATTGACCCGTAAAACCTTCATAAAGCATTTTATTGCTTTTGTTTATGTTCATTATTAAAAAATACAGCAGCTGTTAATTTTTTTATCATTATTAAGCCTTTAACTTTTTCCTGTGGCTCAACTAGAGCATGCAATGCATGAGGTAGTGAGGTGTTTATAAGGTACAAAATACAGATGTGCCTGAAGTCAAGTCCACCCTGCCTCTGACACCAGTGTAACCTTTGGAAGATCCTTTCCATGTCCCAGGAATGACATGTAGCGTCATTTAGGATAGCGCAGACAATTCCCATGAGTAGTATACAATTTTTGATATACAATTTTTTAATAATCTTGAAGGGGCGCTATATAAATGTTCGATTACGTTACATTTTAATTGGCTGCGGATTCCTCAACTGTCATTGCCAAGGGTATACCTTGCTCAATGACGACGACATTTGTTAATTACTAATGGTAGAATTGACCAGGTGGAAGTAGTATTTGATAGAGGTATCTCCTTTAAGTTAGGAGTTGTGGTTTGTCAACCTGCCCGTTGCAGATTATTATGAATACTACTGCTGCTACTATGAAGATTTATAAATTACAAACTAATAACTGAATACAAGGCAAATGCCTATCTTCAAGTGTATGCGTATTGCGCACATAGCGATGCACGTACCTACACATGGCACACTGATACACTAGAGTTCATGCCTAAATACACACACACACACACACACACACACACGCATATGTACGGCGGAAGGTCGCATAGCGTAGAGCCTGACGGAAAACGCTCTTGTTATTAATTGTGTAGATTGTTAGAGGCCCATCCATTCTTACTGTACTGCTCAGTGCTCTTACCTGTGTTTCTATGGCTGGGGTAGTAATGCTAGATTTTTTCTGTTTGAATCTGTATGAATACCTCTACTTGTCTTGCTCTCTTCAGTAGCAAAGGAGTAGTAGTGAAATACCAACAGGTAACTGCATGGGAGTGTCTTAGGTGAGGGTTTCCTCTTCCCTGTTAATTAAAGGGATACAGTTCTATAAGGGAAGTTCTAACACCTTTAGTGTGTTCTTGTTCGTGTTTAGTCTGTTGCTGACTAGTCAAGCGTGGATCCCAGTGGCCGTCAGAGTCTTCATTTGGGTATTTCAGGGTTATGGTTTATCCTAGCTATCTGTTCCGTTTCCTTATGAGGACAACAGGCCCTGAACCGGGTTCCTCTGTTCCTGTCTTGTCCACGTATCTACCGTATCTACCGTGAGTTTTGCTGTGACTACGGTCTTCTGTTCGTTGACGTCTGATGTCGACTTTATGCAGATGAGGAGAAGGAGCAGAGGAGACCTGATTGAAAGCCTACAAGATTATTACTGGAAAGGAGGCGGTGCAGTCGCAGAGGTTCTTTTCAATGTATTGTGTTGTATTTTCCTTTATTGAAATAACTTGTTGTCAAAACGCAACAGTTTACACTAAATTATGAATAGCATATGCAAGATATATGGCTGCATTGGGTTGCAATAGACTGATCATAATGTCAGAGTTAGACATGTCTTTAGAAGGAGAGTACAAGGGGTAAGAATCGCACGTGAGACAGACGGCCGATTAATATATGTTCTTGTACATAATCCTTGGCAGAAAGTTCTTACTGTCCTTCACCGGAAGGGCGAATGGGTGTGCCCGATGTCTAAGGTCATGTCCAACAGTCGGTCGAACCGGACACATACCATGCAACACATGAGCACTATCAGCTATTGTGGCCGATAATTTACACCAAATAAAGTAACTTGGGGACACATTTATAAATTGTTTAAGAAAAACCGAGAGGAACATCAGAGCAGAAATTCTAAAGTCGAATAGTTGTAGACTTGTGGAATGGTTTGGATGATAGTACTGTCTCAGTGGACACTATCTCAGCTGTTAAGAGGAAACTTGGAAAATTGGGTTATTAAACATGTCCAGGCCAAACTACGGTGGTTTTAACACAGACCAAACGTCTTCTGAACCACTTTAAACCCTTGTTATGTTATGTTATGAAGCTTATGTTAACCTTGAATATGAAGACTAAATATTGATATTTTTATCAAAACCCTAGAGGCTAGACCCTTAACTTCTCTCAGGTATACCCATATCATCAAACAAAGTGTATATACATATATATATATATATATATACATACACACATGTTAAACGCATACTGGGCTTTGTGGGCAGCAGGAGGAGGTATATTATACACTGCAGTCCGTGATACACCATTTGAGACCACTGCATTAATTATCTTCCTGAGGACAATCCTCCTTGGAGCAATTATGTAGAAAGGCCCACATGAACCTATTTGCACCTGTCCTGCTTGATGAGGGCCAAGTGTTGAACCCAATCCTTCCACCGCCAAAACCCTCCTCCATGAGGCCGAGACTGCATGACAGAATAAGCCCTGGAGCGGACAACCTTACTAGGAAAACGTTTTTGACAAAAATGCTTTATTTAAAGATCTTGTAAACCAATGTGCGGTATAGGCAGTTGGTTACCGTTAGTTTTGTTGTGACTACAAATGATGACGACGACGATTACGATATTTGTTAATTACTAATGGTAGAATTTACCAGGTAGAATTAGTAGTTGATAGAGGTATTTCCTTTAAGTTTGGAGTTATAGTTTGTCAACCTGCCGGTTGCAGTTCTAAGTAGATAGGCAATTGGTATAGGCAGTTAGTTGAAATAAGGAATGTACTGTACTTCAATAGATTCATTTACATGGATAACCATATGCATATTTATGTATGTACAGTATCTGTGTATGCTTATGTGGGGTGGGGAGATGGTTGACTGGTAAGAAGGTGTTTCACGCTAGCCCCATAAGTTTGACTTAACCTTCCAGTCACTAGGTGGCAATGTGGCTACTTTAAATGAGTAGTAGGGCCGATGGACGCCTTGCAGGCTGTCAAACAGATTAGTTCGACTTCTATTAAAGCTGTTATCATCATGTTGCTACAATGTCATGTAATCTTGCTGCCTGTTTGTCAGTTTGATTTGATAAAGATCAGTGTTATTAGTGGTATTACATTCATACATAAGTATGTTTGTGTGTGTCCATGTGTACGGGTGCCTGTCTGTGTATCCGTCTCCGTGTATCAGTTCAGAGGGTGTGACTAACGGCCTATGATTGCCCACTTCAGTGGTCGCCCACTTCACTGGTCTTAAGATGACCTGATTGAGGTTATATTATACCAACGCCTCCTGGTGTAGAATCTTGAGAATCTTGGCAAGATTCTCAAGATTCTAGTGATATTAACTGATAACTTTAATCTCTCTGATGTCTAAAGTGTTTGCCTAAGCGTTGATCGTTTGGGAGTATTTGACGGCAGCCCTCTCTTGTTTGCCATATCATTGCTGTCCATTAGTACTCTAACTGGATAGTTCGGACAATTAATGGAGTGGAATTTCTGAGGCGCAATTGTGTAAATAGCTTGAGCGTTTGTTTGCGATGTGTTAGTCAGCATGGCTTTGTTAAGGGTTGTCGTGTGATATCCGGTATTGTGAATAATTACGAGGGCATTGTCGTAAAAATATGAAACCATTGTGAAATAAGAATTGGTTTTCTGGAAGTTGAACTGCATATATATTGCTACATACATGCAGTCATATATACCTACATGCATACATACATAGTCATTCATACATGCACGCAGATATGCATAGACCCAGTTATACATGCATTAATGGTGTGGAATTTCTGAGACCTGCCATTATAATTATAATATCGGTTTAAGTAAATACTAATAGCAATTGCGTTCTACAGCATTAGCTAATCACATGGCGTTGTTTTCTTCCTAGGTGGTTGGTTTGTTGATTCGTGCTGAGTGCGCGTGTGGGTGTGTTCGTGGATGAAAATGTCGTTGAATCTCAGGTTATTCCTGCTTCTGCCTTCGTTCCTCTGGGTCATTCTAGGACAGGATGGACCGGATGGTAGGTCAATTCAATTTCATTAAATGCAACTTAGCAGATATTACATATGAAACTGCTACTTCAAGTAATAAAGTTTATTATTAGTTGTTGTAATTTCAGACTTTTTCATTAAATCCGAAATTATACAAAACCATTTGAAAGAGAACTACTGCTGTTTGGTCATCTTGCTGCCCTCCTCCTCCGTCTAGGATTGGGACTGATACTGCCAGAGTTTGATCAGTGGTGCAGTTTTATATATGTTATTGTTTGTGTAAGTTTCAGTTTAAGAATACAGTCTGATTACATAAATCATTAACGTCGCCCTCCTCCCTTATCCAGGCTTAGGACTGACACTGCCAGAGTGTTAGCAATGGTTAAGTTTTTTAATCACTTACAGTAGTAGCCGTAGTGGTTTCAGTTTAACAACAGTGGAAGATATCATAGATGATTAGCCTCGCCCTCCTCCTTTATCCAGGCTTGGGACGGGCACTGTCAAGTGCAAGCAGTGGAGGAGTTTTAGTGGCCGCCTTACTTTCTTGCATTACTGCAACGAGCATTATTTTTTTCAGGTGCTTTTGACAGTTTCTTGCATTATGATAATTAACCAACGTGAAAGTCTTGACTCCGAAGCGCTATTGGTCGGTGCCTTGTGCGTCATGTGCCGGCGCTATATGAGTTACTAATTAAATAAATTATTTTCAGCTTGCTTCTAGGCGTTGGTGTTTGTGTGTTTTTAGGCTGGGCAATCCGACGTCCATTATGAAATTAGTTCTCTGGGGAATCGAAGAGTGGCGCTCTGTTTACTCTATGGTACAGAGTGGAGATGGGTGCATTGTACGTTTAGGCACCGTTAAGGGAATATTGCATCATCGGATAAGGCGCTGGGTATTGCATTTGGGGGTATTTAGCAGTGTTGTATGCAAGACTTTAAACTTCAAGACGAGACCGAGACAGTGAGATGTCGAGACCGAGACAGTGAGGTACCGAGACCGAGACACTAGGTTCAAGACAGTTCGAGACAGTAAAAGACAAGTAATCCTATATAAAAGGCTGTAAAATAGATATGTATCCGCTTTTGGGAATAATGTTTATTTGTATTGTATATCGTACCAATTCCTAAGAACAGTTTCTATATTGCCGAGTTTTATCTTTTTCGATGTTTCTTCTTCGGCCTATCTTCTGAATAGTATAAAGAAAGCACGTCTGAAATCTTCTAGACGATTTTAAACAAGCAAATTCGATAACAATACCAAACGAAATTATAAATTTGCGCATATCCTTACTAACCTTGAGAAACTCGAAGTTGTTCCGATCGTTTCGGTTATGGTGGTTTTACACCAATGACAAACTATTAGCCAATAGCTATTGTTTGTAAATAGGCCTAACTTCAAATTGCGTAAACGCAAACTTCACAATTTCAGGTTCTCTCTCAGACATTTTCCACTTTAAGACAATTGAATTCATTTCAGTATTATGTGACTCGCGCATTAACTAGAATTAGTACAGTTTCTCATAAATTCCGGTTTCAGTTTCTAGCGCAAAATTTTAAGACCGTTAACGCGAAACTTATCGAGACCACTTCTTCAAGACAGAACAAGACCGCTTCTTCAAGACAGAACAAGACTTTTACTTAAAGACAGTTTCTAAAAATTCAACACACTACCTCGAGACTGAGACCTAGACAACAGGCTTCCGAGACCGAGACACTAAAAAAACTGTCTCGAGATCAAGACACTGTCTTGAGACCATACAACTCTGGTATTTAGGGGTTACAGGCTCAACCCACTACAGGAATTAATGATTTAAACAAAAAAATTTCATAAGATGACCATTTCCAATGGAAACCCCAGAAATTGTTTTCTGGCTATGCTCTTTATACTCCTGTATAGGCTATGTATAGGTCTCTTGTGGGTTTTTTGATCCCACATGGACTTCGTGTTGTCACTCTTTATCAGGCGTTTTATATAGTCTGATATAGCATAGTATATAAAGGTAGGCCCCTATGTTCTTTAATACCTGGGTCTCGTACTGCTACAACTCAGCATCGTGCCTACAGTGCCTCTGTTGGCCCTTTGCTGTGGAATGACCTTCCTGCTACAACTCTTGCTTAAAGCTTATAAATCTGTTAGTGCTATACTGTTTCTGCTCGTTCTCTTAAGACTTTTCTTTTCTCTAATGGTTTTTCGCACTGGCCTCTGATTAGGTTGTACTGTGAGACAGTGAGAGGTGATTTATAAGCGTGTAAATGAATAGAATAGAAAATATTTCATTTGCCTTGGTCACATCGTGTCAACAGAAGACTTCAGGAGTGTTGGCCGGTGAAACCTCTGGAATAAGTTTTTTAACAATTGCCGACACCTATAACATACTGTGCTAACATGATGTGTAAAACTACACCAGACAGGAGATGACAGAATTTCTTGTAGTCTTGGAGACTGTAGAACGAATGGTCAGCCACCAGATGAGCCATGCACCACCAGTGTGCAAAGTGCGAAAGGCATTTATGGGACCTATGTAGTATACTATGTATTTGGAAGTTAGAACGATCTTTGCTTTTGAATGATATTTCTTGTAGTCTTGGAGACTGTAGAACGAATGGTCAGCCACCAGATGAGCCATGCACCACCAGTGTGCAAAGTGCGAAAGGCATTTATGGGACCTATGTAGTATACTATGTATTTGGAAGTTAGAACGATCTTTGCTTTTGAATGATATTCCCTCCGCGACTTAAGACTTCTTTAATCACCGGGCTTTTTGCAAGACTTTTCTTTTCCCGGGGGGGGGGGCTTTTCGCGCTGGGAGCCCCTCTGATTAGGTTGTACTGGGAAAGACTCTATGGAAATATGTATATACAATACTATATTGTAGGCTTTTGTCAAGCGCCTCTGAGTATTTATCCTGCTGAGGGGAGAGCCGAAACAAATTCACAGAATGAATGAATAAAAATGCTGGGTAGCTGAACTTTTTTGGGAGTGCTAACGGCATTAATGGATAATTACTTATAGTAATTAATGTATGTCAACTTGTCAGCCTCCTTTAGACGGTGGTACCTTCGCACTCCGTCCTCGCACGTACAATTGATAGATCCCGCGTGCTGAGGCACTAACTTAGTGTAGTTGTATCGCCCGACTGCTATACAGATGCACGTATAAGAACTGTTGACGCCGTGCACATGTGACATTGCTTGACCTTAGTCCTGACAGAAGTATGACTGGTAATAGGGTAAAAAGGGAGCTTGCCTTTCCAAGGTGGGAGAGACATTTGACAGAATTCATCAAGTGTGGTTATGTTATGGTTGTTTACAGGTGGGTTTTGGGTTTTGGCCTGAGTCAAAGGTTCTCAAAGTCTTAGTTAAATTTAAGTCTTAGTTTCGTACAAACTACTGATGGATCAGCTCAGAAGTCGTGTTAGTCGTCGTCTGGAAATAGAGGAATCTGTGCTTTACTTTCCTCATTGTGGATCTTATTCTTTGTTAATTATTTTCAATATATAAATATATTGAAACAATTGTGTTCTTCAAACAAACTTAATAGGAGCATATCTTCCGGGATTGTTGCATGTTCCCTATCAAGTTTGAAGAACAGGCCACTGCCTGCACTCTGACAGTGCCAGTCCCAAGCCTGGATAACGGAGAAGGGCGACGGTAATGATCTTCGTTGTCACAAAGTGTCCTCAAACTGAAACTATTACTACTCGCCAGTGTTAAGTGGTCGTCCATTGTTGCTTTCTCAGTTCAACCACTGTTTGTCTCTGTCTATATAATACTCTGCCGACACTTCGAGGACAATGGCTTTAATGCCAATGCACGTACCACATCTCAAACACAAAGCTCATAGGTAGAATTCCCAGGCTCAAGACTGCCTTGTTGCCTTTGTGAGTGCTGGGTTGAATCAGTCGTATTATATTCAGCAGAAAAATTGATCCGATTAGTCACTTTTTCGACTGAGATGTTGTTGACAGAACTATGCGACAAATTTACAGATTAATTATTTCTCGTTAACAAAGAGCAATGCGAATCTGTGACATAACGATTGTCGGCTCGAGCGGGCTCAGCACACTCTTTGTAGATAAGGAAAGAAACTGATGAGAGAGTTTGTAGATATTGTCAATTCAGTGTCGGATGCACGAGGCATTGACCTAAGGCGCTGCCATAACAGACGTGCAGAGGGTCAGCCAATAGCTATGGAACCAGCTCTTTGAGACCGTGAAGCAGCCTATGATGGATAAGCAATGTGGAAAAGCTAAGTATAATTTGGAGAAGGTAGGTGTAATGTATGACTCGTAGGGGTGATTTAGAAGAGGCATGTGCACTTTGTGAATGTAGATGTCATTTAGATAAGTATATGCATTTTGAAGTAGGTGAGAACAATTTGGAAAATGTAAATGCAAATTGGAAAAGTTAAGAACAATTTGGATAGTGTAGGTGCAATTTGGTCAAGGTAAAAGAGCAATCTGGAAAATGTAGGTGTGATTTGGAAAACGTTGGTTAGTTGCTGGGCAGGTGTCAATGGCCAGAACCTTGACTACCAAAGGCTCCAATATCGAGGAGTTCGAAATGAATACCTGCCCTAGGTTCCAGTCTGAAATGTGAAAGCTTTACCCTTTTGCTGTTGTTGGCCCGAGTGGAATCCCATTAAATTGGACATCTGTTTGTGTTGTAGTTCGGCTTCCTCCATCTATAATCGAAGGACCGGACAAGACTTCTCACGACTTCACTGATGATGGTAGCTACGTTCTCAAATGCGTTGCGTCCGGGATTCCAACGCCCACGTGAGTAAAAAATGAATTTATCGCCTTTCATTTTTTTCATGTCCACTTCCCCAGGTCCTGGGCTGAAGGGTATCCCGGACCGCTAAGATAAAATTATTCTGTGGGACAAGGTGGCTTACTGGTTAGTGTTGGCCATGTAATGCGGAGAGCATGGGTCGAACCTCCTCCATTCAGACTGTTATTTAGAGCTGTGCAGATATCACTTTTTTGCCGATTATGCTGATACCGATTATTGCCGATTATTTCATTTGCCGATACCGATTATAATAACCGATAACCGATTATTTCATTGTGTTTTCCAAAGATGTACTGTGACTCACTCTGTGCAACAGCTATAAGCAGAAGACGTTGCTATGACAGTGTCTAGTATCAGTCAGGTAAACATTATGCCCAGGTGAACCAGCTATAATGGTGTGGGCACGTGCGGAAAAGGTCTCTGTCGCACCGTGCAAAGTCGAATGAGCATTGTAAGCTATCATCATCACTATTTCCCCAAACATTGAACTATTATGATGGGAACGTCTCTTGTAGCGAATTCATAAATATAATCACTTTATTCTTCTATCAAACACGCCATTCCCTCCCCCAGACACGCCACTCGAATGCCACTTTGGCCAGAATTAGGGCATCAGTGGTGGTGTCCGATGGGCAGCCAGCAGAGACGAAATAGCTGCCACGGTAATTTAGCAGGGCTCTGTGACTCACTCTGCGCAACAGCTATAGCCTTCGAACATTATTCCACGGTTTAAATACGAGCGCAATGCTACTGGGTGGTCTGAAGTAGTCATGCAATCTCTGCCTGTCTGATAACGAAGATCGTTGGCATTGATTTCCTCTTTTATCCAGGCTTGGGACTGGCACTACCGTTGTTGGAGAGTGAACTGTCGTCGAATATTAAGCTCTGAGTAGACGCCTTTTAAATATGTTGTCATAAGCTATTGTTAAACCCTGAGAAATTCAATGTAACACGGGGCAAACTACACGTATATAGCTTTGTTGAGAGGCGATTTAAAAGGTGTCTAAGCACTGTAAGCAGAGCCTAACATTTGTAGTTATTTAACATTTGACGACAACTTTTAAATATCTGTCTAGGCCACTGATTGTTTGGCTAGTTGTGTGATAGCAAAGATGATCATCATCGCCGCCCTCCTTCATTCTTCAGGCTGTGGACTGGCACAGCCTGAGTTTGTTATCAGTTTATGGCGACAAAAGCCGATTATATCGACACAGATTAGATTGAACAGTTCTCACGTTTCCTTTAGCATAATGCAACTATCAATATCATCATCGTCGTCGTCATCATTACCTTTCTGATTTATCTATGGCCCCAGGTGGTGACTAGAATGGTGCAAGTTACCCCAAGCAGCCTATTTTCAAAGTGTACATGGCCCTAACAACTGCAGTTCTTTCAGCCTATCACAAGTGAACTTACATTTCTAAGTTCTAACGGCCAATGAAGATCTTCATTAATAATGCGTGTTTCTCAACCTTATAATTAATTATCTCGTGATCATATTCAACTAAGCGGGAAAACAGTCAAATGCTGTAGATAGAACTACTAGCCTACACACTGTATTTTGGTGAAGGTTCGAAAGTCTGAAGATCCATAGTTACAGAAGTTCTATTCATGAAATGCATTCCTGCTTTAATAGGACTTTGATTAATGAAAATAATGCTTGCATAAATGGAAGACTAATGAAAATAATCATTGCTTATATTTTATAGTGCAATTGAAACTGGATTGATGAAAAATCAGCGTTGGACTATGTTGAACTTGTATTATGTTAAATTGCTGGGGAAAAACTGTAGTGTAAATATAGGTTTGATTGATGCTCAAACTATATGCTACCATGGGCGAATTTTCAATAATAATTCGCTAAAATGATGGACTACCCAACGAGGAGTAAGTTGCCAGCCATTAACATGACAAATTGGTTACGATTATTATCTTACAACTCGTTATATCAATGAAAATAATGAGCATGAGCATCCATAATAGGACAGTGAAGAAGGTTTCTTGATGATGTGAATGTTCAGATTGCAAATACGTTGTAGGTATGAATGGCAAAAGGATGGTTATCAGATCGTTGTCAGCGGTAGGGTCGAGCAACTCGGTGAAGGGTCAATCCAGATCAATGAGCTTGGAATCCTAGATGAGGGGACCTATGAGTGCCGGGCTTCGAACGCCTACGGGGTGGCCCTGACCCACAAGATCGTCCTTCGGAAGGCGGTGCTGGCCCAGTACCTGATGAAACCGGTGTTTGAGCCGCCGCCGGAGATTGAGGGAACGCCGTTCGTCATACCCTGCCAGCCGACCAAGTGGTACCCTAAGCCCATCTTCTCCTGGGGCTTCGTAGGAACCCCAGAGGATTTGACGGAGACCCCACTTCGCCCGGACAGGCGCTTACAGATTGATGAAGATGGTTAGTGATTTCAAGTGTATATTATTTAATCTGGTCTATATAATCTAGCCCAGGATTTTCCAATCTTTTCTATGCCCCACACCCTTGGAAATGTCTGACCAATGTTAGCACCCCCTGCAAAATATTTTCTCATTTGAAGACTAAATTTTACATGAATTTAGTGTGTGCAGACAAATTCTTTTGGGAAATAGAACTTGTCACAATTTTTATCAAACTACATAAGTCGATTCTACTAACAGGTTGCTGCTTGTACTTTACTCCATAAACTTTGGTTCCTTGGCTGATATGTCTCCTTATTTATCTTTGGACAATGGATTTTTCCTAGGTTATCATGACTTCTTACCATAGACTGTTAGAAATCTAATCCATATATTCTAATTCATATTATCCAATTCATTCATATAATCTACTATGATCATATAACCAAGTCCATATAATCCATATATGATCCAGGTTATCGTGATGCTCAAAGCATCAATTGATGTTTTTGCAAGACAGCTGCATTTGACATTACCTTCCATCCATGCACAGAGGTTCCACAGTTCATAAACTTGTACAGTGTACACACACGGAACCAGATGACATAACATTGATTGTGGGCGCCGAGTAGCCGCGAGTTGAGGACTTGCTGAAATGTAATGTGATCAAGCATTTATATAGCACCCTTTCAATGGCCTTACACGGTGACCCTCTGAGTAGAGGAGACTTAAAAACCTACTCTCCGCCTTACATGGTTAAAAATTGCCTTCCTTTGAAGAAGCCCAGTCAATGTCGGAAAGTTCAGGAAAGACTAGTCAAGCTATGGTCGGTTGTATTGCCACCAGTTGAAGCTAATGAATCGTGAGTGTAAGCATAGGTGAAATCAAGGAATGACCAATTACAGGAAACTGGAGGCACTTATACCAAACCTTTGGACCAGCCAATAAAAACATCTGAGAACTCAACACTGTTGACTTCAAATTGACCTGATTTTGACATCAACATCAAAGACCGTTGACGTAGATGGGAAATAATTCTTAACATGTAATGGAACCAGGTTTATACATAAATTGAATTATTTATTATTCCACAGTTTGACATCGTCGTATGACATCAATGGTCGATGACGACAATTTGAAACATATACAGTACAGTGATAATAAATTCATAGCATCCAAAAGACACAATTCATAACTGTCTGAACTTTAAACTAATGTTCATTGTTTTACACATAAATAATAACGGATTAACATCATCTATAGTACATGTCATGTGGTAACTCATGCAAATGTAGCAATATTTGCATCAATATTTGGATCAAGAAATGTTCAGAATCAAAGGGAAGGAAGGAGAAAAGGCAAAGAGAAGATGTTCAAAGGACTTCTGGACAAGACAAAAAAGAAACACTCGGGAGATTAGGTAATGCAAAACAAATTCTAAAATGCTTCTATGCAAATGTAAAGAGCCTAATAAATATGGAAAAGAGATTGGAACTTGAAAATTATGTGGAAAAAGAAGCTCCAGATATAATTGGCCTAACAGAAACGTAAGCTAAAATGGATATAGAAGATTGCGAATTTGCATTGGATGGATGTGTAATGTTTAGGAAAGATAGAGAAAATCAGAGACTAAATGGTCATGGAGCAGGAGGTGTCCTGCTATACGTGAAGGACACCATTAAGGCAATAGAAAGACAAGACATGAGGAATGCGAAATTCAAAGAGAGTGTATGGAGTGAAATATACTATGGTGTAAATAGGTTGTTAGTCTGCGTATGTTATAGACCACCAGATGTGAACCAGGAAACAGAAGAGGGACTACACGAAATAATTGGAAGGGCAAGTAAGGAAACAACGATTATAATGGGCGACTTTAACCATCATATTGACTGGGAGGAGTCGGAAGGAGAGAAAATACAAGATAAAAAGTTTCTAGATGTTTTTAATGATGCATTTCTTCAGCAACATGTTGCAGAAGTAACTAGAGAAGGAAGCAAGTATATCCTAGACCTGATTATGACATCGCAGGAGAACATGGTGGAGAACATAAGGATAGGAGAGAACTTCCACACAAGTGATCACCAAATTATCAGATGGTCATGGACAACAGCAGATTATTTGGAGACAGTAGAGAAGCAGAAGAGACATAACTATTTTAAGGCTAATTATGGAGAGATAAAGAAAAGCTGAGGGACATGAATATTGAAAACAGGAAAGAAGGGCATGGTGTAAATGAAAGTTGAAAAATCCTAAAGAAGTGTTTGAAAGAAGTAATTGAAGAATACGTACCAGTAACAGGAAATTTGTTTTAAAAAAGGTTATGGGTTACAAGAGGTACAGAAGAAGAGAAGAGCTAAGCAAAAGGCATGGAGAAATTATAACAAGCTAAAGTGGAGCATGGAAGGTAACGAAAGGCGCAACCAAGAACCGAGTATTCAGAACCGAGTTACAGAACTAAAGAAACAGTATGTAAAAAAATGGAACGATTCTAGCAGGACTAATAAAGAAGCCATCCAGAAATACGAAACGAAGTTGGCTCAAAATGTAAAAAATGACAGCAAGAGCTTTTACAAATATGTAAGAAATAGACAGAAAAAGAAGGATAGAGTAGAGCCACTGATCAACGCTGAGGGAGAAATTATCATAGAGGACAAAGAGACAGCAGAAGAATTAAATAAGTACTTTGGATCTGTATTCAGCCTAGAAGATACCAGAGGCGCTTGCGATGTTCATGGGAAGAGAAGAACAGAAGTTAGAGAATGTACTCTTTACAAGAGAAAAACTTATAAATGAATTAGAGAAACTGCGCACGGACAAAAGTCCAGGGAATGATGAACTGCATCCTGTGTTTCTGAAAGAGCTAAGGGAGGAGTTGGGGGGAATCTTGTCACAAATAATGGAGAAGTCAATGGCAACTGGTGAAATACCGCAAGACTGGAGGGATGCTGTCGTAGTACCTCTCTTCAAAAAAGGCAACAGGAATGAAGCAAAGAATTCTAGACCGATCAGCCTCACAAGCGCAGTATGCAAAATAATGGAAAAAATCATGAAGGATGCGACAGTCGAGCACCTGAAAAGGCACCATGTAATAGGTACCAGCCAACATGGTTTCATCAAGGGGAGATCATGCCTAACAAATCTACTGGACTTCTTAGAAGAAGTTTATGAAAAACTGGATGAAGACAAAGCGGTGGATATAGTGTATTTTGACTTTGCGAAAGCTTTTGACAAATTTCCACACATAAGGTTGGAAAGAAAACTGAAGGCAGGAGGAATAGGAGGAAATTTGCTCAAATGGATAGGAAATTGGTTAAAAGACAGAAGGCAAAGGGTAGGAATTAGCGGAAAATTCTCTGAATGGTTGAGAGTAATGAGTGGAGTGCTACAAGGGTCGGTTTTAGGACCGCTGCTCTTCACATTGTTTATTAACGATATCAACATTGGAATAATCTCAAAAATCTCAAAATTTGCTGATGATACGAAATTATGTAGAAAGGTAAACAAATGGGAAAAATATGTTCTGTTGTACATATGGGAAAGAGAAATGAAAAATTTCAATAAACATTAGGAGGACTGAATATAAGAGAATTGGAAGAAGAAAGAGACCTAGGGGTGGTCAAACATAGTAGTGCAAAGCCATCAAGGCAATGTTCAGAGGCAGCAAAAAAGGCCAACCAGGTGTTAGGAATGATCAAAAGAACAATAGTCAGCAGAGAGAGAAATAATTCTCGAGTTGTATAAAACACTGGTCAGGCCACACCTTGAGTACTGTGTACAAGCATGGAATCCATACTTGAAACAAGATATCGAGAAATTAGAAAGAATACAGAGGAGAGCAACGAAAATGATAAAAGGATACGCAAATCTAAAATACGAGGATAGATTGAAGAGATGTGGATTGACAACGATGGAGAGAAGAAGAACAAGAGGAGACTTGATTGAAACTTACAAAATAATGACAGAGAAAGACACACTACCAGTGCAACAGTTTTTCACATTTACAATGGACAATAAAACCAGAGGTCACAGATACAAGATATATAAAAGACCGGCAGGTATATGGATGCAAAGATTTTATAGTTCAAGGGTAGTAAATGCATGGAATGAGTTAGATGAAGAGACCGTTGCAGTTCATTCAGTAAAGGCATTCAAGGAGAAACTGAAGAAATTTGGGTATTAGAAAGAAGTAACGAGGAAACAAAGGAAGAAAAAGAAGTGGCTCTTACACAGATATGATCTTCTGAGCCACTATAAAACATGTTATGTTATGTTAAAGCAAATTGTGTATGACCAATCACTAAGTACTTTTATCTAAACATTATTACAGAAATATTTTATAATAATGTAAGTCTATACTATTTATTTATCATGTTATACCAAGTGATAATATACAGTAAACTACATCTTTGCATAGATTTTGAATTACTCACCGTAACTTTCTGATACAACTCCATTAACATTTGTCATATATGCATATACATGTATGAAATGAGGTCAATATTAATTATCACATGTTTGAATAAGTATTTAATTAACACAATCAATGCAAGGTATTTGAAATAAAGATTTTTCTAAAATCAACACAGCATCTATTACTAAGAGATTACTTGAGATAACTTCTCATCATAAATGCAATAGATACTTGATGCAAGAAGACAACACTTCCCTCAGCGCACTAGTACCTGAGTACGTGTTGAATTACATTTAGCAAATTTCATTCTGAATAAAGATTTCTTAATCTAGTGTAAAATGTTATCCAGATATTTACAGACTGTAGCTATGCATAATGTTTACCAAGATCACCCCATTCAATTCCCTCACCTCACATACACAATTGTCAATAAAATCAATCCATAAGAAACAAAACAAGACCTTCGTAACTGTTGCACATTTTAACAATTAATTTTCACACATCAAAAACCAAAAAAACTAAATTTGTTTAGGACTACATTTACACAACTTTTCCCTTACTAATAAGGTTTACAAGCATTTAAACTTTACTTTGCATGCAACCATCACTTGGTAAATTCTTTGTATTAAAATCCATTTTATATAAAACATATGCATCTTTTAATGTGCTAGAGATGTTCTCTTTTCTACAATCTGTCAATAAATGGTTAATATTTTCTGTGACATTACATAAGCAACTAAGTCCAGTTTCATGTTTCTTCATAAGAAGAAGTCTTTCATTTAGATTTACTTTTCCTAATCTTAATCTTGATATTTGAACCTCTTTCCTTCTATTTGGGTCAGTGAATTTTAAGCACGTGTCCACCACAGGACAAATATATTTATAATGCTGACCGTTGGAATCACTGTCATATTCCCTCTGCCATTCATTAACTACATGAGATTTTATAATGGAAAAGATTTCTTATAATTCTAAATAATTTGTTGAATTTATAAAAGGCAAATTAAGAGGTTGTTTGCTAAAGCATCTGCTTTTTCATTACCTAATATATTAACAAGACTAAGAATCCAAATTAAACATATGTTACTCATCTTAATTTGATTCATTGCTACCATTGTTTCCTGTAAACTGAGTGGTCTAGAGTGTGAATAGTTACTTTTTATAGAAGTAAGAGCACTCAAACAGTCTGAAAAAACAGCAAATTTCTTATTAGTTTGGTTTTCATTCTCTGATATCCATAACAAAAAACATTAATTGAATGGGTGGATCCAGGGTTTAACGACAGCTTATGACAACAGAGGCCGTTGCCGTCAACATAAATTTGCTTGGGGTATTGCAGCACTTACATCGTATATGGCTTATATGCATCTCCCCATTCGCCAATCTTCATCCCTCATCATCCATCCATACATCTATGCTTGATCTCTTATTTTGTCCGTCTAGTGGGTGTGACCTCGTTCCAATACATCACTGGCTTGAACTAATTTCCGCTCCTTTCCAGTCTCCACTTTCTGATGATGTTCTGTGTTTCCATTTGACATATTTCATTAACTCCCATTTCCATAGCTTACCACACATAGTATTTTGAAAGTACATGCCTAGTCGTTATCTTTCTCCGTTTTGCTTAAGCGAGTCCTTTTCTGTCTTTTCAACCATAATTATTTAAGCCTAGCACAACGATGTTCTTCCACCCAATTATTCCCAGATCATTATATGGAACTATATACTGATTTTTTCGAATCAAATTGCTACTTCAATTGTTCACCGTTGCTCACATAGGTAGAACTATTTCTGCGTTTTTGTCATATTGTTTTCGTTCTAAATAAACGGAGTGCCTTCGTCGTCATTGGCCTCGAATTGTCCGAGTAGGTTGCTGACATTAGATGCTTAAATTAAAAAATTTTTACAAGTTTATTTTACAATTCTAACCACAGCTATCACTCATCTTAACATTTCCATGTTGTTGTTTGATTGTTTTTCGCTTGGACACCTTTTAATCGCTTACTTCCTACGCTATATATATTTCGATTTTCTTTCAATATCCAACGTGTTGTAACATATAAATCGTTAGCATGGTTACTAAGGTTGGACCAAATTCAATGGCTATGGAGGCCAAACAATTCTGTACATAACTGGGCAATGCTTTTTTATTATATAGCGGCACATAATAATAATGAAGAATTATTAAGATGCATGTAGGACACGGCAGCAGACTGGCTAGGGTGCTCACCGTGAATGAGGGCAGAGCAGGTGTCTGATAATTGATGTGTAGAACTTTAAACAAATCCTTCACTCACAATTGGCCAGCGCCATCGAATGATGCTTCATTATTAGGCCTTTATTGCAGCAGAGCTTAATAAAAATAGTATAAATTATTATAATAATGACAATAATTATAAATGATAAAGGATGAATTATAATGTGAACTAATAAATACCAGTGCGAAACGCCCTGTGGGTAATGTGTAAATAGTAGTATGTACTAGATAGTAGTAAATACTAATGAATAATAATAATAATAAATGAATTAATAAATAATAACTGAATAAATAATAAATTGACAAATAATAAATAAATTAATATTATACTGATAAATAATATATTAATATACAATATGTAAATAAGGGTTTAATTATGAATGAATAAATAATGAATTAATATTGATATATAATGTTTTGATAAAAACGTTTTGCTTTCTGTAGGCAATTTGCACTTTTCCTATTTGGCATCTGCGGATGAGCAGAATGGACGTCTGTACAAATGCAAAATCTTCAATAACATCATGGATGTAACGATTGGAGGAAGCTATACTCGGCTCAGAGTTACACCAGGTATTCTGTCAACTGTTACTTGTTGATTCATGGGATGGTAAAGTAATTGTATTGTGTTTACAGATTGATATAGCTCCTCTCCCTTTACAACCTAAACGGAGGTGCTCCCAGTGCGAAACGCCCTGTGGGTAATGTACACTAAATGAACCTTGGGTATGTGATGCTTATTATGGTGTGTGCAAATAACGTCTAGTGAGGCAGGCAGGCAGGGCAGGATGAGGGTAGGGAAAATGGATTAGGAAGGGGAGTTCAGATAATTTGGGAAGGAAAAACAGATAAGAAAGGTATAAGGTTAGTTTGGTAAATGGGCAAAGAAGGTAGGTTTATAGTAAGTTTAGAGGGGAAAATGATGAGGAAGGTGAGGCTGAGGCATGTTGGGAATGAGAAAAAGTGAGGATGGTAAGATCGAGGTAAGTTATTAAGGATAAAAGGATAAAGAAGGTGAGGCTAAGGTAAGTCGGGAGAGGAAACAGGTATGGTTTAGGTAAGTCAAGAATGAAATGAGGTGAGGAAGGGGAGTTTAATGTAAGTTAGGAAGGAAAAAATAGTAAGGAATGTCAGGTTATGGCAAATCTGAAAGGGAAAATGGAGTTAGGAAGGTTAGGTAAAGATGAATGATTGCTTGTGATATTACATGTGCTAACAGTTTCTTCAATCAATTTGAACTGTTATCCTCTGTTTGCTGTAGATTATAGAATATAAATTCCATTAGCTCAGTGTGTTGGTCGAGTGCTGTTCGAGAGGTCGGGGATTCAAATTCCCACCCCATCTACACCCTTAATCAACTCAGCTACAGTGAGTTTAATGATAGTACACCACACCGTCAGTGGGAAGAGGATAGGCGAGGGAGAAGACTGATGACCACCTGCCCCTCCTATACCGAGACTTAGAAATAATGAAGATGTTGATAATTTAGGGCTAGCTTAAGGGTCTGCTCTAGTTCTATGCTCTTGTAATGTAATGTAATAGCAGATTTATTTATACATTCCTCTTCGACGTAAAGCTGCAATAGAGCAGATTGGTTTTTTCAATTGCATTTCTATTCATGTGATTGCTTCCTTGTGACAGTTGCAACTGTTGCATCATTCGCTCCAAAGAAGTTGTTCTCTTCGAACAGTTCTCTCGTGGGACTCGAAGGACTCGACATCACACTGCGATGCTTCTTCTCTGGCAAGTAAGTCCAATCGCAAGATAGGCACTCACGCACTTCCCATTTAAGACCCTTCTAAGTTCCTCCCACTTCCCATTTAAAGCCCTTCTAAGTTCTTAATACTCTCCTTTCATTTGTATTGCACGTTTGAGTGAAGCACTTGCGTTTCAACACAAAGGATATGGTTCAATCCCTCTCCTGAAAGGGTTACTGTCTTGAGTCCTTTGACAAAGTCCTTCACTCACAATTGTTCGGTGTTATCGACTGATGTTTATGTTCATTAGATAGTGGCGCTCAATAAATGCATTTATGTGATGACGAGTGACACTCATTCGATCTACAAATTTATGTAGCACCTTTGCAGGGGTAGCACTCCGTTATAGCGTTATAGTACCTTTGCAGGGGTAGCACTCCGTTATAGCGTTATAGTACCTTTGCAGGGGTAGCACTCCGTTATAGCGTTATAGTACCTTTGCAGGGGTAGCACTCCGTTATAGCGTTATAGTACCTTTGCAGGGGTAGCACTCCGTTATAGCGTTATAGTACCTTTGCAGGGGTAGCACTCCGTTATAGCGTTATAGTACCTTTGCAGGGGTAGCACTCCGTTATAGCGTTATAGTACCTTTGCAGGGGTAGCACTCCGTTATAGCGTTATAGTACCTTTGCAGGGGTAGCACTCCGTTATAGCGTTATAGTACCTTTGCAGGGGTAGCACTCCGTTATAGCGTTATAGTACCTTTGCAGGGGTAGCACTCCGTTATAGCGTTATAGTACCTTTGCAGGGGTAGCACTCCGTTATAGCGTTATAGTACCTTTGCAGGGGTAGCACTCCGTTATAGCGTTATAGTACCTTTGCAGGGGTAGCACTCCGTTATAGCGTTATAGTACCTTTGCAGGGGTAGCACTCCGTTATAGCGTTATAGTACCTTTGCAGGGGTAGCACTCCGTTATAGCGTTATAGTACCTTTGCAGGGGTAGCACTCCGTTATAGCGTTATAGTACCTTTGCAGGGGTAGCACTCCGTTATAGCGTTATAGTACCTTTGCAGGGGTAGCACTCCGTTATAGCGTTATAGTACCTTTGCAGGGGTAGCACTCCGTTATAGCGTTATAGTACCTTTGCAGGGGTAGCACTCCGTTATAGCGTTATAGTACCTTTGCAGGGGTAGCACTCCGTTATAGTGTTCTGTACCCAAATGAGGTCAAAGTGAACAGTTTTCCAAGTGTGTGTCATGCTGAACTGTTTATGTTTGCATATATTTCTGTTTGTGTTTGTGTTTCTCTTAATGTTTACATTTGTATTACATTGTATTTAGGCATTTGTAAGGTGTGGCTTAGGTTCCTATAGTAGGATAAATCGTTCAGAAGCACTGGCTGTGTGCAGGGTCCCATGAAAAATGATAACTGGTTTTGAGAAAAGCAAAAGAGGATGAGAGACTGTTATATAGAATTTTAGAGCAAAGAGAATGAGAAGGCATGAGAGAGACAGACCGACAGACAGACAGACAGACAGACAGACAGACAGACAGACAGACCAATTGAAGCAAAGGATCGAGGCTTAGCCATATATGAATATTTGTATGATTGATTATCTGCATGTATGTAAACTGTGTGTAAATACATGTTGCATGTGTTTAGATGTATAACTCAACAAGCATTATGCTATCTATTTATGTAATTTATATAGCACCCCTTCAGGTTAGCTGTATATTAAGCTCTGCATTGCATAGCAACTTTTAAATTGCCTCTCTGAGCACTATATTGAGAGGCGCTCCCGATCCAGGTCCGCCCTAGTAAAGTCCTGAGAAGTTCATTGAATGTGCTGAAGGGTGCGGGCAAGAGAGAACACGGGTCAGAGGGAAGACTATTCCAAAGACTGACTGGTACCGACAGTTTTAGAAAGCTCTATTCTGTCTTGTGTCAGTGTGAGCATGTGGCGCCAGTGAAGAGATCGGTACCCACAGCTAGGCGAAGTTAAGGTAATGAGCTGGTGCTGCCTGTAATATATGTGTCACTAGGTTGATTGCTGATCGATGGCTTGAAGCTGAAGCTATGAGCTTGTTATTGCTTTTCATATTCAGACCTGATCCGTTGATTTCATGGTCAAAGGCAAATGCTTCGCTTCCAATTGGTCGATACGCTGTCAAGAACTTTAATACGGAATTGACGCTGAGCAATCTTCTACCAACCGACGAGGGAAGGTATCACTGCAACGCACAGAACACAGAGAATCAGAATGTTAGGGAGCACATTGATGTCAAAATTGAAGGTATTGTTTTTACCTCTGTTCAAACTGCATTTGCCTCTGTCATCTCTCAGTTGAAGCTGCTTTAAGTTACCTTAAGTCAAATTTGAAGGTAATTTGACAATGGTATGTGCTGCGTTTAAATATATTTTGCACTCATTTCAGGCTTCTTAAGTTACCCTGAGTAAAAATTAATTTGCCTCTGTTCAACACTCATTTTATTCTGCTTTCAGTTAATTGATGTCAAAATTGAAGGTAGTTGGGCAATGGCAACTGAGTTATTTCTATAATATGTTTTTTACTGTTTTCCCTGTAGCCATATGATGCAATGGCAATTTGAGAATTAGCCGAGCGACATTAATAGCCTGGACTGTAACACAGAGATTGTCTTTTGAGTGAAAAATTGAAGAATTGTTATCATTAGGAGATTGATAGTTTCAAACTTGCAATTGTGAAGGTTTTCTAATTTGTAATTTGTAACTTGTTTTTGCATTCAGCTATTCCAGTATTTCGCAATTTGTCGAGTCAACCGGTGGATGTGAATGTAACGGAAGGTTCGGATGTTGTCATGAACTGCAAGGCATACGCTAAGCCAAAGGCAACAGTCGAATGGATGCGAAATGGGGAGATTCTTGATCGTGAGTTCATTTACAATCCCTCAAGATAGATATATATGTACTGTCTGGACTCCCTTACATGCTTACACTTTATTGAGTCATTAATTGTGAGAATTTATATAAAGCCTCTTCAAGGGGAGTACTCGGAGGTGCTTCCAACCCGGACGTGCGGTTCCGTTGTGGTCTTATGTCGACAAGGCTATCGAGTACAGAGTGGTGTTGAATATTTGCTCTTTTGGCATTATCCCTTTTAACACATAACCTGGTTAAGGTGCCCCCTGCTCCTCATTCACTGTCAACTATGCATTAGTAAGTTGAGACTGTGAATGCGTACTTTGATTGTACTTTGCTGTGAGCCTGTTTTAATCAAATGCTTTCTTAATGTTCACATGCCAGGGACTAGGTTTAATAAATGGAGAACTTCAATGACAATGTCAAAATTGTGATTGCAAATTAATATGGCTTCACTTCGAGAGACCTGTTCGAAGTGCTTCCGAACTAACACAGAGAAACCACAATAGAACAAATTGGTCTATAAGTGCTTGCGGAAGAGAGACAAAGGCAGACTCCTGCTGCTGGTTCTTAGGCAGCATGGGTCCAGAAGGATGGGCCATTGAAATTATGTTCATGACAACAGTCTGGTGACTAATCTTTACATGTGTATGTGCAATGTATGACTGTATGCATGAGGTGGTACAGTAGCTGAATGGCCTGTAATCTGTAAGCTGTAATGTGTGGAGTACGGGTCAATCTTCCACCTGTGCTGTCACTGTTTTAGGACTTTGAGCAAGGGCTTCACTCACAATAGCTCAGTGCTGAACAAAAATACATTTGTATCTTCAGAAGGTGCTGCTCTCTCTCTCTACCCTGCTGCCTTCCTGAAGCGTTGTAGACTGCTTTTCTCTGTTTAGCTTTGTTTAGCTTTTTGAGTTGTGAGCCCTCTGATTTGAGTGGCGCTATATAAATGCTCCATTACAATTACATTTGTACTGTATTGTTACAAGTTGCCTGTAGGCTATATTCAGGGAAAGTGCAATTGAAATCCCCAAATTAATTATGCAGAAACAGCATAGCAAATAAGACCTTTTAAACAGAAAGCAGAAATGTTGTGATATGATTCAATCATCAAGCAATAAATACATTAATTGGCTAATAAAGCTGAAACGAAAACGACAAGAAGTCCTGCTAACAGGATCAACAATTTCCAATTACAGCTTTCAAGGCAACTCTTAAAATGGCCACATTATTAAATTACATGACTATTGAGTTTTCGGTAACTGCAATAGAGTTAGGTGTGAAATACTTTTCTCATTAAACTTAGCAGCCCAACGTAGCTGAAAGTTAACAGATAACCGCTACTTTATACTTCTCAGAGGTTCTTCAAAGGCGCTGTATAAACTGTTCTGTTGTTTTCTTCATTTGTTCACTACAGCTGAGAACCTTCCACAAAAATTTCGACTTTCACCCGATGGAGAAACGTTAACAATATCGAATGTCTGTAAGACTTGTCCAGATGGTGTTTCTGATCTGATGGTCATTCAATGCACAGCCAGTAACATCCACGGATACACACTTGCTGATGGATACATCAACGTTATTCGTATGTAAATGATGGATCAATATAAATCAATTTATATTCCAAAGCCTAGAGAGTCGTATGTTGATCTACTCTGATAAGAAGTGTACCTGAAACTTCTTTCAGCATTTGGAAAGATGCACAGCTTTGCAATAACTGAAATTTAAAAGTAAACTATGCTTATATTTACTTTTGTTTATATATTTATTGTGACATTTGATACCGCCCTGCTTCCAACATCTTTTGCGTAGAAGTGCACCCGCCTCGACTGCGCAATTGCAGTTGTACTACAGAGCAATTGTGCGCGAAGGACATGCTCAAGGGCTCAGCGCACGCTAAGTGTTACGGGTCGACAACTCTAACCGATTGGCCACCGTGCCGCAATGGCAAGTGTTGTAAACTGGTTAGAACCAGTAAGAAGTGGAATAATATAGAGTTCATATTTTGTAATCTTACATTTGTGAAGCATATGAGTAAGAAACCTTTTCAAACTACACAACACCGAATGGAATACCTTCGGCTGATCCTTTACGCATTAGATACCGACAGAACAAATGTCGCCAATTACATGTATGGTCTTAAGCTGCCATTGACCTAGACATAACCATGCATTACATTAATTGGTTTTCCTAAGAAGAGTACCGACTGCATTCAATGCACTTATTATAGTTATCTATCGGTAATTGAAAATGGTGTAAATCCTTTAATGTGTTTGTTGAACAGACAAAACAGAGCTGACGCTCTCACCAGAGAACATTACGATGAGCGTGGAAGAGGAGACGAGCGATTTCTTTTTTGACGCAAAGACAGACGACCTCACTCCCCTAACAATACGTTGGTTCCAACTTCATGAGGATGGATCGCGACAGCTTCTCTACTCAGAGCTCCCGTACGTGAAAATGTTGGACGGTGGAAGGCAGATCAGTTTTTACCTTCCACACAACGCGACGCAGCGGAAAAGATATAGCGGAAAATACGAAGCGGTCGCAAATAATTCCTACAGTGTGGTACGCGTCGAGGTCTTCCTTGAGGCAGAGGAAATTCCTCCACCGCTGCAAACACGTGAGATATTGTTTTGAGTATGAGTGTTTGTGTGTGTGTGTGTGTGCGTGTGTGCATGCTTATGTAATTGTTGTGAGCTGTTAGAAGAATGGAAAGAAGATGAGCAGTTCCTTTGGCTAGTGCGAAGTCCTTTAACTAGGCTAGCTTTAATCTGACAGAATAGAGATTTCTCAATGGTTGTTCCCTGTGTTTTGAATAGCCTTCCATCTGACCTGTGCTCTCTCCCACAGGACCTATCTAGCTCTTTCTATAGACTCTCCTCTTTGGCTGGATATGGGTCAGGAGAGCTTCTGAATTGCAATCACAATGGGTGCTATATAAATGCAACATAAATTACATTTTGCCTGAGAGGCAGCAGCCATTTGTATGAAGTTTTAACGACTTCAGTCCTCTCCCTCGCTGTATCGTATTCCCACTGACAGTGTACTATAAGCTAAGCCGGGTGCAGGTGATTTCTATCCTGGTGTGGATTCAACCTCTGACCTTTCAGTTTACAGTCTAGCATGATAACCACTGCTCTATCGAGCAGCTCTATAATCAATTAACTTTTACAATTGCTTTCAATCAAGTATATTGAAGAAAGGTATAGTTCACGATTTCATTATGTGTTTTATGATTGGAAATTAATCATTTCACAAAGTCTGATGTAACAATGCGTGCCACGAATTATAGCTGTTGTAACTGCTGTGATGAATTTTATGACTGTGTATTTTGTGAAGAGTTTACCTGAGCTATTTGCTGAAAGATATGATTACAATGGTGACCTTACGAAGAAATTACATATTAGAACATGATTAAAAAGCTACAGTAACTTCATCAGGAAATACAGTTTACTGCACATTCACATTCAGTTTATGCAACATAGACAATATTAGTGATACAGGCTCTTACAATATGTTCACACATGATAACTTTATTATGACATGCAGATTTTAGAACTTCACTACAAATAAATTTGTGGTAACTTCTGCAGAAAATGCAGTTTACTGTTCATTTACCTACATCACAAAAAACACTGAACATGGTTAAATGTTTACAGTAGCAGGGTCCTCTTTATGTCCCTTTCTCTTGGACCCCTCTACTATGCAGTATCATGCTTTTTCGGTTGTGCTTGGAATAGCCTCTCAATAGGATCTTTGGCTCTTGCCTAAGAGCTATTTAACCTATCTTTATTCTACTCTGAAATCTCTCTTATTTGGCCAATGTTGGACCGGGAGTGCTTCTGAGTAGATTTCTTGAAGAGGCTCTATATTCATTGATTGTTTTATTGATTGATTGATTGATTGATTAAAAATCTCAGTTTACGAATTTTCAAATAACTGTGATAATGAGGAGAATAATAATAAGAAATAATAGGATGATGCTTCACAAAAGACAGGTGACTGAGACAGGTATATCTGCTCACAATATGAGCTTGCATGTTGCAGCTGGTCCAGTTATCGCCGGAATTGCTGAACTCTGGTGGATAATTGTTGTCGTCGTTGGCGTCTTCCTCATCTTTCTGCTTCTGCTTATCTGCTGCATCTGTTGCTATAGAAACCGTGGTGATGTCTACCCAGGTAATGATTCTCTCATCTATTGTCTGTTCATATAATAATAATAATATGGTAATACTTATGAAAACAATAGTTATAATAATATAAGAAGTCATAATACAATAATAACAATAATAATAATGTTCAACCTGGGCACTCATAATTTAAACAAAATTTCATCCACCCAAAACCAAGAAGTTGCATTTACCATATCTATATTTCTTGAAAATCTGCAAAAAAAAATTTCTTTTTAGTGGATAAGAAGGAGCGAAAGAGTGGACGAGACCCAGTGAAAGAGTTGGCCGACAGCGGATTCTTCGACTACCGAAGGCCGTAAGCTACAATCTCTTGACTTTTCAACTTAAACTCTTGTAGTGTGACATATCAATTACGTCTGCCAGGATTTTCATTGGCATAGGTCGACGCATGTGACCTCAATATGGGTTCCATGTAGACTGTAGAGACAATGGGTGTGGCACAGTGGCTGATCGGTTAGAGCGGTCGGCCCGTAACGTTCAGTGTGTGCTGAGCGCGCGGGTTCGACCCTCGTCCGGGGCGTCGGTCAATGTGTAGGGACCTTGAGCAAGTCCTTTGCGCACCATTGCTCTGCAGTACAACTAAAATTGCGCCATCGAGGCGTGTGTATGCACTTCTGAGCAAAAGATGTTGGAAGAAGGGCGGTATTAAATTTCAGTAATAATAATAATAATAATAATGGGTCCTGTATGGGATCCGACAGGGCATAATGGTAGATAAAAATTAGGCTACCCTTTATGAGAAGTGCTGGTGAACGAGGAACAATTCTCAGTGCATGATGTCTTAGTGTTGTGAATGATACCTTATAGGTGGTCGTGGTAGTAGCAGTTTAACGACACTGTGTAATAACAAAGATCATTAGCGTCACCCTCCTCATTTATCCAGGCTTGGGACTGGCACTGTTGGTCGTTAATTGATCGAAACAGTTACAAATGGAGAGTACGCTCTGATTGTGACCTTCAAAATGGCACCCCGTAAATGATACCTTCCAGCAGGGGTGTAACAAGCGGGGGGCAGAAAGGGCACCGCCCCCCCCCCGTTTCAAAACTGGGGGCGTACTCAGTGCCTCATGTACCCCCCAAATCGGTTCTTTTTATGTTTCTCCAATGGCTTTTTAAGATGACTCTTGTTAAGATAATTTGTGCCCCCCATTTTTCAAATTTCTGGGTGGTAAAATTCAAAGAGTGGGGGCCAAAAAAAAATTTTGCGCTTTGCACAGTCTTTAAAATTATGCCCCCCCCACTTTTCAAAACCTTGTTACACCTCTGCCTTCCAGCTTATAACGAGTTACTGATCTGAATGTCAAATGGTTTGGGTATTACTCTCTCAGTGGACACTCGGCTTTTAAAAGGACATTGTAAAATTTGGGCTATTAAGCATGTTCCAGGTCTGTTTGCAGTGGTTTTAACATTAACTAGACGTTTTCTGAACCACTTTTAGACCTATGTTAGATTATGTTTTTTCTTTTATTTTAATACGTTCTCCAGAAACATTATTTTGTCTGCCTTGCATCGATGTCTTACAATGTTAACTAAGTTAATACATCAAAGCCTCTGACTAGCAGGATCATTGGATCTATTTAGGGATCTCTATACACCATTTATACTTGAAGATTGCTCGTTTCATTATATTAATTGTAGTTTTTGCATGCGTGTTTCTATATTGTAAACTATGAATAAAGATGGTTTAGGGTTCAGGTATGTTCACTTTTTTTAACTCCAACGGGAACACTGCCTACCATAGAATTAAAAACCTCGTGTTTATATCGTTTACAGCGAAGCAGAACCAGTCAAGGGCAGTCGTGCATCGCTGAACAGCTCGATAAGCATGAGTGACGAAGAGGCAAGTCTCAACGAATACGGAGACGTAGATGCCGGTAAATTCACGGAGGAAGGATCGTTCATAGGGGACTATGTGAATGTGAAACCATCCGGTAAAAACCACCGCAATAAGGACAGCAAAGCATGAGAGTTTTGTCGATGCTAAAGTATTCGTCAGCCAAAGTTTTATCCACTGTGTTAAACTGATGAACGTTTTCGTTAAGTTGTTGTTTTAGGCGAGCTCATGTCGAAGCCGATTTTGGGTGTTTAGATTGTAGCAGTTTTTGTACGATTTTTCTCTGTCAGTCATTTAGGAAGAGAAATGTGAGGAATTTTGTCATGGATGTAGGATGAGTGTGTGCTGCACTGGGTAAAACTATCCTGTAAGTTGAATGAATTCTACTCTGGCTTCTGACGCTTTTAAGAAAAATGGGGAGAATGCTAGAACACTTCAAGAACTGTGGGAGGAAGTGGTAAATTCACAATCACCAGTGTTTGAACCCTCTTCCATTAGGTTAGTCAATTAGAGACACCATATGCAAGACTTTGCAATTGGGCCACAGCCAGTTCAAAGATCAAGGACATGAAGAGTATGGGATTGCCTCGTGTGTTATTATATCCAGCTAAGAGTATTTTGTAATTGTGATTGTAATCGGACATTTGCAAAGTGCCACTTCAAGACAATTGCATCACCTAATACACTCCACACATTAATTACTGTCTGCTAGAAAATGAAAATATTGTAATCCGTATGCAGGGGTTAGTGTGGAAATTTTTTAACTTTTATTTAGTCTGGCTTAGGAGAAATGCTCTTGTTTGAAGAGTGGTGATTGTTAGGGAAATGTTTGGCACAAAGGGTTGAACTAAGTAGGACAATGGATTAGTTAGTTTTCTTAATTCAGAGCTAGCTTCCCAGGATTTGTTTGATGTTTTTTCGTTTCCCAGTTTAATCAGATTTTTTTAGCTAGATGAATTTTATCGTGTCTTTTTGATTTACAAGCGCTGTGAATCTACCGCACAAACATTCCCTTAAATATAGGATGCTATCCATGTATTTTCAAAGCGGATTTTGGTTTCTGTATGGTCACGTTGGCAGATTAACCACTGCTGCCTTTAATGTTGACCTCTGCAGAGTATTCACATATTGGGCAGTAGCGATGTTGACTATGTCTGTTGCCAAAACGTATTCCAATTTGCAAACAATGCATTATTGTTAGATTCTGAGAGACGACAAGATCTGGAATATGATGAATAAAATAATTATTTTCTTACATTTCAAACTGACAAACTGCATGATTACAAACATAGTATATGAACAAATGATAATAGTTGTTACAGGAATAGAATATAACTGTCCGCAGCCATGCATGGCTCCATAACGTTATACATCTTATAGAATCTCTGTCATTTATTGTAAATGTTATTTGTTTTTCCTTATAGACTTTATTGCTGCTTAATATGATTGTTCTCTAATAATTTGAATGTGAGACATGGTAGTGGTTTGGTTAACTTTGCACCCTGCGATGTGTAAGTTATGGGTTCAATCTTTCTACACTGAAACGGTCGTTGTGTTTGGACCTTGAACAAGTCCTTCATTGACAGTTGCTAAGAGCCTTGGTCATTAGATAGTGGTGCTTAATGTATATGTGCTTTTATGAAAGATTCATTTTGTTTAGGCGCATTATAAATGACCGTTTAATAATAATAATAATGATGATAACCGTAATGATTGTATCATGAAGGATGGAGCCTGAAAGCGTTTAGCAGAATGCAATTCTTGCTCAGTTTCTGATGGCTGATTATTGTAAATAAGATGTTGACATGACAAATGCATACTATATTGTCCATATGAAACTGAGCTCTCTTCGCCAAACTAGCTTTATTAAATGCTGCTTGGGGAATATGGATTGTCCGTCACCGTTGATAGAGTATACTAGTCTGCAGGGTGAGTCCACAAGACATGGCTGCTTGACCGCATCTGATTAAGGCTTTCTAATAAGAGTCAATTAAAATAATGCTTTTTCCTGGAAATTCTTAAATTATTGCTGCATAAACAATACATGAATCTGTTCAAGATTGTTTAAAGTAAAGAAAAAGGCTTAAGAGCTAGCGTTGATGGAATTTTAATGCTCTGCATACAATGAGATCTATTCAACATTACTTAAATGAATAAAAAGTGTTTGCTTATTAATTAGAAAACAAGTGCTTGTGGTTATCGTTTGAATATTTAGTTTGATCGTTTTGTGGAGAGTAAAAATTTTTAAAGAAATCCAGAAGAATTTAGTAGAACTTGTAACAAATTGTGACACCTTGAATGTAGTTAACCTGTGTATATTTTATTACCTGTTAAGTAATTAGATGCCTGTTTGTAATTTGGTTACTTTCTAGGTAATTTAAAAAAATGCAAATTCGTGACTTGTAATGGTTTGTGCTGACATCTGATCAATTCTGGAACTATTGCAGCCCATTAAACTTGTTGCAGGATACAAATAATCGAAGGTCTTTCAAACTCAAATTTCATTCTGTGAAAAACAAGACTTCATTTTGTGAACAGCAAGACTATTCTCTTAAAACCTAGATTTAATTCTTTCTGTGTAATTGTGATGACGGTGGAATGTTCTGGTAATCTGTCTCGACGTGTAAACACACAAGGTATGCTTAAAACTTCTTTTGCCGTTTATTCTAGGTTTTGTAACTGCACATTGGCTCATATTGTTCTTTTACAACTTTTGTAAATTGCTTACACACCATAGACTTTTTTATTGGAATGAATTGACACAATATAGGTAAATTGCGATTTTTTTAATTGTTTTATTTTAGACGGTCTTATTTTTTAATTGGCAACTTCTGTAGCCCGGGTGTTCAATGCAAAATGTGTGTGCTAGACTTGCATTCCCGTCCTCTTCTGTTCTGTTTTGTTTTGTAGGCCCGACGAGTCTGTTGAATTGTATCTGGCGACTAGGCTCCCTTCTACGCACTGCGCCCACTCGCCAAAAAACTCGAGAGAGAGGCTGTCGACTCAACTGTTTGTCGGATGAAAATTCATTGGCAATTTCCTGGTTCTACAAAGAAAAACAATACAATCAGTTGGAGTTGGTATATCGCCCTGCTTCCTAAATCCACGCATGACGGAGCATCTATGGCGCTGAGCCTGAAGCTCCGTTGCTTTATTAGTATTGGTGTTCTTTTATTGGTTTTTCATTAGTATCAGTATTTCTTGTAGGTATTAATTTTTATATTAGTAAAAGTATTGTTGTATTTAGTATTTTTAATTGGCATTAGTGCTTTATTACTAGTTTTGTATTTTTTATTTAGTATTAGCCTTATTTGTAGTATTAGGAATAGTAGCTTTTTTACTAGTATTAGTAATTTTATTGGAATTTGTTAGCAGCAGTACATTTGTAGTTGTGGTTCTATTAATAGTAATAGAATTTGTCCTATAAGAAGTTGAATGTTGCCTATTGTAGAACTTTTCCTATTCTTGGTTGTGTTATTTTTTGCTCATTAGTACTGCTAAAACATGTCCTATTAATAGTTATATTTTTATATTAGTAGTTGTACTATATTAGTTGTTGTAATATTTTTATGTTGTAATATTTTTCTCCTCATAGCTTCTTATTATTAGTAGCAGTTTTCGAATTGGTATTTTACTATTGGTGTTAGGTTTCTCATGGCCGGTAGTAGTATTTTTTCTATAAATGTAGTTTATCTATTAATAGAAGCAGTTGTAGTTTTTCCTATTGGTAGAGTAGGTAGTAGTGTACTAATAGTTGTAGTTTTGGTTTCATATTATGGCACTTTTATAATTAGTAGTAGTTTTGTTACTGGTAATTATTTTTATACTAAAAATAGAAATCGCTTTCCTGTAAGTACAAGTTTTTGTTTCTCCTGTTTTAGTACTTTTGCTAATGTTATAAGTAGTGGTAATTAAATTTTAGTAGTTCCTGTAAAGGGTGTGCCAATTTCATTTTAGTTAAGTGTTGGCAATAGTAGATTATATTAGTAGTTGCAATCCTATTTCAGATTATGAAGAGTGTAATCCTATTTCAATAGCTTCCTACACAATAAGTAGTGACAGTTTATTATAATAGTTTAATGTTATTCGTGATACAACAATCCCAACTTAGTAGTTTTCTATTACAGGTACTGGCAATCTTATTTTAGTATTTGTGTGGTAATGCTACTTTAGTAGCGCAAATATATTTTAGTGGTTTTTAGATTTCAGAATTACCTCTTTACACCAGAGAACTACGGGAATAGGATTGCCACTATTCGTAGTATGAAACTACTAAAATAGTGTCTACACTACTGTTAAAACGGGATTGCCACCCCCTCAACTGGTAACTGCTAAACTAGGATTGCCACTATTGTTAAAATAGGATTACCACTTCTTATAACAGGAAAAGCTAAAAAAAAAAAGGATGCCCATTACTGTTAAACTATTATTGCCACAACTCATAATTGCTGATTAGATATCACTACTAACTGGAAACTACTACCTAAAATATAAATCCTATTGTAATAACTTGCAACTATTTATAACAGGATATAATTATCGCAATTGTTAAATCTCTCCCATCTCCATCGCTCCCCTCTCTCTCTTCCTCTCCTCACTCTGTCTCCGTCTTCTCTCTCCCCTCTTTATCTACCCTTTCCCCCACCGCTCTTCCCATCCCTTTTCACTCTTTCACCCCTCTATCCCCTTCCTACCTCCCCAGATCTCTCTATCCCCTCTAAAACTCCCTCCATCGCTCTCTCTCCTATTCTCCCCTTCTCTCCATCTCCTACCCCTCCTCTTGTACCACTTCTCTACCTTACCTCCTCTCGCTTTCCCTGCCTCAATACCCTCCCTCCCCACCCTCTCTCTCTCCCCCTGTCTGTGTCTCGCAGACACACTAACTCACACTAACTACCCACCCAACCAACTATATATATCTGATGTACAAATAAAACCACGTTGTAGCGATTCGAGTTCGGCGTCCTCAACCTTAGCGGTGTGACAAGAAGTCAACAACCCCCAAAGCACCCCAGCAGTAGCCGGTTATAGGAGAGGGTCAATCCTAAATGGGGTGTCGCGTCAACAGGTCGGCGAGTAGACCGGGTGGACGCCTGCCCCATGGCTGCATTTTCAGACATGGAAACGGCGAAGGGACTTATGAATGGAGGACGAAAGGTCTCTGTGGTCTGGTCTACGTTGCTCTTCTTAGCGTCCAAGGTCGGGTTGTTTACCAGACGATTCGCGCTGACTCAGTTGGCTGGCACGGCGAAAACAACCCCAATGTGCTATATCGTCACGTCTGCCAGTCTTGAAGTCTTCTTGTCGTACTCTGTATACTTCTGTACTGACAGATATACTGCTCTTTATTAAGAACTAGCTGGGGCACCAGACGTTAGTCCCGGTAAAGACAGGTTTTTGGCCCTGGAGAGGAGGAAGCGGTAAAGACAGGTTTTTGGCCCTGGAGAGGAGGAAGTCAGCGGCGGCGGGGTTCAAAAACCCCCTCTACTGTGTGTCCGAGGTGTTCCCAGAGTGAACGGCGAAGGTTTCGAGTGAAAAGCTGAAAAAGTGTGCAAATGCATAAACGGAGAGACAGACAGAGACAAAATCTAGCTATACATGTAAATAAACAGTGTTTATATACGTTGTATATACTCTGAATACATCTCTACCCTCTCTGATCGCCTGGTTGGTAGGCCCGATAATGTTTCTAGTGAATATAATGTAAATCCTCGAAAATTTCTCAGCGCCCACAAAAGCCCCGTCAGGGAGACCAGCGTATTCACCGGCGCTATACAAAATCAAGTCCGCAATAGCCTCTTGTTTTTTTCGGTGCCAGGTCGAAATTCGGGGAGTCAAGCCGAGAAACACGTGACCGCATGTGCAAACGACCTCTGTTTTATTGGTGAGTGAGAGGCGCGCCGTAGGTTTTTGGCCATGGAGACCAGGAAGATGGTTGTTTGCGGGCTTCAGTAATCCCTTTACTGCTTGTCCCAGGTGTTTCCCGAGCCAACGGCGAAGGTTTCGAGTCAATAGCTGCAAAACTGGAAATGCATCGCCGGACAGCGACGCACAGAAAGTCTACTTTATTTATAAGATTGGAAGCTTCCGTGTTCGCGCTCAGACACTTTCCTCTTTTCTATTCGCCGATACGCTGCTATGTATAATCCTACTTTCCAAATCTTTTCAGTCAATAGAATAGTAAGTAGCTGTTAATCCGTGAAAAATGACAAGTCGTTAAAAAAAATTTTGACTTTGGCGTGCGATTCAATTGCACCAGGGCTGTTAATACTGGGGATAAGTATTGCAATAGCAATACCAATATTTCCTAATTAAAAGTATCGCGATACCAATACTTTTTCTGAAGAGTTCTGCGATACCAAACCCAATACTTTCACCAATACTTTTCAATATGCCTGCTTATAATTAATGCACCGATAATTACAGAAAATTTCCCTAGCAATCGCTTGGGCCAATCACAAGGAATCTAGATAGAAGGAATGGCTACTGGTCAAATTTCCGTGTACACGCTTTTCTCTTAAACACAGATGTCGCCCCAATATAAAATGGTGTTTTGAACTTCTAACGGAATTTCTTTTATTTTGCTGACATACCCGATAGTCCTTCGTAAATTTGGCTTCACGACTAAAGGTTGTTGAATTTGCTTATTTGTTAAAAGATCTAAAATTTCCGGCTACGGAATATCGCCCAAAAACTATTGACACGAAGGAACATGAGGACTTCCAGTCCTGTGCATATTGGTCCTTTGGCCAATCAGAATGTCTTTGAAGTAGCCTTCAGACAAGAAGTTGTTCGAACACAATGCTCTGATATCGCACTTGCAATCTCGTTTGTTCAGTCCTATTCATTTTCAAGGTCAACAAAATTCGCAAGCACTCTAACATCAATTAGGCAATTGACGTTAGAGCCACTTCTACCAGTGAAAGCAAAAGGACATAGGCCTACTTCGGTCATTTCAATATTTAAGCCTGTAAAATATTCCATCTGTTCGCACCAAGATTTATATGGTCGAAAGAGGCTATAATTATATAGGCCTAAACGTATCAAAGTGTAACGATAGACTTCGCATATTTCTTGAGAAACCATGTAAATTTAAGAGAGAAAAAGTATTGGTATCGAATATCGCTGGCAGGCTAAAAATAAGTATCGCGATACACATGCGATACCAGCAACATAAAACTATCGCGATACTCGCTGCGATACTGACAAAAGTATCGCGATACCAAATTATCGTGATATTAACCGCCCTGAATCGCACTGGCTCTATTCTCAAGTTTCATTCACTAAGTTTCCATTTAAAGCAGTTTTGGGCACGAGACCGAAACCTCGAGACCAAGACCGAGAGGTCCAAGACCAAGACCAGGTGGTCCGAGACCAAGACCTATACTTTTTTTTAATAAACAATTCAATTTATTAAGACGCTACAACGGAATGACACGCTTAAAACATGAATTTTATTGCTGAAGAATACTAATTTTAATAATTGTCCAGAAAACAGTTCTACCTGCCAGTCTGAACTTTTGCGGGTTCAGCCCTTGGCTTCGGCCTGAGAATGTCACTATAAATTACTTAAAGTAATTACTTAAAAGTAAGATAGGTAAATATTTTAAGGCATCTAAACAAGTAGATTAGCGTTCTGTTTGAATGGTGTAGGGCTGTAGGCCTACTTGTACTCGGAATTGTATGTGACTACACGTGGCCGATCACATAATTATTAGATTGTTCCAAAACCTTGACATTTGTGAAAGCAAATTTTGAAATGGCTGGTTCCGTTGCAAATGCATTTTATGCCCATAGTAACATGAATATATGCAGATGGTCAGCACGTCATAAATCGATAACAAGCGCGTGAGGCCTAAATATCCGGTGTCTCTAATAATCGAAAATAATTAAAAAAATATCAAAGAAGACCACATCCCTGATTTAAAGTTAATAACTGTAAATATACTTACATTACACATGTATAAGTATAACTCATACGCGTCAATATTTAAACGTGGCCGTATACTCGTCAATATTTAAACGTAGACTATTATTATTAACCGCCCGTTGGACATCATTTGGAGTTATTTACAACAGCACCGGACGACGTAATGTTTGCGCTGCATATTATTAGGGTCAACCTTATTTGAATACATTCGCATATGACACACACACACTCACACACACTCACACTCACACCCACCCACACACACACGTGAATTAGGTAATTATCGATGATAGTATCAATAATAATCGTAACAAGACTTTTAAAATATTCTAAACTCGGACTGTGCAAAATTCAACTCGTAAAACTCGGTACTCGACTCTGCAAGAAATTGAAACACGGTTCATCCGTAATTACTATAGAAATAATAACAATTGTAACAATAATACCAACAGGTCCGTGGGAATAATTATTTATAATTATTATTACTATTATTTTCATTATTATCTTATTATTATAAATCATTATTCTTATGTGAACATTTGTAAAGCGCTTCTCGCAGAAGACTATTTGCAGGCTCCCTCGGCGTGAAACTTAAGCTGACCTTGAAAATCACATCATAACGCAGCCAGATTCAAACGAACAAAACAGTCTCGTAGCCAGGTAGCCTACACTATCGAACCTCTAGTATTGCACCCGGTCGTAAAAGGGGCGCTTGTCAAAATAATTCCTCGGTCGGCAAGACCATCATACGCCGCCGTTTTGTGTGAACTCATAAAGCAGAGGTGGGCAACCTACTGCCCGCGGAAACGTTTAATGCGACCGCGAGACCATCTGCTCGATTAAAAAAAATTATAAAGTGCACAATTGTTTGTAAAATCATTTGACAATTTATAATCCCAGTGTCAAAATTTCAAATTATTATAACAATATCAATTAATTAATATTCATAATATTACAAAATATTAAGAGCAGCAAATGAAAAAAATTACGCAGTCTATTTTCGTAGATGGAGTGCATTTTCTAGCACACCCACCGCACCTTGTTTCCGAATTACAGCACAAACTTGATGACTTGGCGATAAATGTAAAGCAGGAGCAAACAACGTTTTGCAGAAATCAAGTCCTTTCAAGTTAAGCTCATGTTGTTCTCCAGACTTTTGACACAGCAAAATTTTGCTCATTTTCCATTTCGTGGACCCCTCCCCACGCGTACGTACATTTGAGCATTCCCCGATTGCAAAGGTTAAATAGCTAAAGACATCCATAAGACACTGATTTTACCAAAGGCTATTTATTTTTGTCCAGCATCGTATTTAACGTATTTAAATTTGTTAACTGTTATGAAAAAATAAAACACTAACAGCACTTGCATTTTAAGCAGTATGTGATTGGGTTTACAGTTATGATTTTCGTATTCCGCATGGTGGACGTCATAATTAGACAATTATATTTGCGTACGTACAGATTTTCATGACCCCTTCCCCACCATACTCACCCGTACGCAAAATCGCTGAAATCCGAAACTCCCTCCCTCGCTGCGTACGTAATATGTGAATTTTTATGCGGCCCTCCGAAAAAAATTATTTTCATGCGGCCCTCTGCGCCGGAAAGGTTGCCTGCCCACTTCTGTCATAAAGGCTTGTCCAGATCTCTTGGCTTACGCGGAATGGCTCGACATGGCACAATCAATGATATAATATACCGCTCCCTTTCAAATGCAGGGCTTCACAGGCAGGGATCCCACGCATCCATCAAAGAACAACCACGGATTAGCAGAGGACCATACACTATATTTGGCCTGGATCCATTTTGTACAAGACCTATCGAGACAGAGAAAGAGTTTATTGGGAGAACATCATCGTTAAGCAAGCCAATGAGACAAAGAAGCTTTGAACGACGCTGAACGGCCTCCTTGGCCATCGCTCTCCGTGCTCCCAGACGCAGTCATGTCAACCGTTCACTGCTGACGCCTTTTTGGAGCGGCTCACAGCGAAGATCGAGTCCATCCGTGCAGCAGCATCAGCCTCTCCTCGGCCGGAGTTCTCCATCACGGACTCTCCACCCTTGGTGACATCACGAGTGAACATTTGCGCTCTATCATCCTCGCTGTTGCTCCGAAGTCCTGCGAGCTGGATCAGGTGCCTGCATTCCTTGTGCAGGCACTCGTGGATGATTTCCTACCTTTTCTTACACTCTCGTGTAACCGCTCAATTTAGGAATCTCATCTACCTGCCTCTCAGAAGCGCTCCATCATCCTCCAAGCTTTGAAGCGGGATGGCTTGGACATCAACGATCCTGTTAACTATCGTCCTATAGCTAACGTGTCGTTTCTGTCTAAAATATTGGAGCGCATAACTGTCTGTAAATTAACTGTGTACCTAGACGCAAATGGTCTACTCCCTTCCTTGCAATCGGGATTTTATAGACACCATTCTACTGAAACTCTTTTGGTTCGCCTTTTGTCTGATTTCTATAGCGCAATGGATTGTGGTCAGATAACTCTTCTCGCGCTTTTTGATGTTAATTCAGCATTTGATTCCGTTGACCATTCCATTCTCCTTCAGCGGCTTTCTATTTCTTTTAGCTTGGCTGGCGGCCCTCTTGAATGGCTCCGCTCTTTTCTTACTGACCGTACCAATTGTGTAGTTACAGGTACTTCTCGGTTTCGCTGCCCCTTTTGGAGTTCCTCCTTTCAGTGCTGGGGCCTTTGCTCTACATTCTCTACACCTCTGACACCTGCTTACTCTATCTGGCCTCCTGCATCAATTGTATGCAGATGACATTCAAGCTTATGTCCATTGCAAAGCGGCTGCAGCAATGGGCTGAAGTGTGATGCCATAAATGTCCTCTCTGAATGAATGGCCTCGAATCGCCTCCTCTTAAATCCCTCTAAAACAAAATTTATATGGATTGGCAGTCGCAGGCACCTGACCGAGTTGGATATGCAGATATTGGCTGAGACTTATCCTCGCATTACTTTTTCTCTCGCAACATGTAAACCAGGTTACTCGTAACTGCTACTATCAGCTGCGTCAGCTTCGTGCAGTTATTCGCTCTTACTTTTGAGGCTTCAATAGTCTTCGTTCATGCTTTTGTAACCAGTTGAAAATTGATCACTGCAGCGCTGCTCTGGCTGGTTTTCTCTGTGCCGTAGTGGTGCGTTTCGATCGCGTTCTTCGATCTGCGGCCAGGCTTATTGTACATATACCTAAATTTTCACCGGTTTCAGCTTACAATGTATATGCGCGATGTCCTTCACTGGCTACCGGTTCAACAGCGCATTACGACACTAATTTGGCGGTGTGTCTCTGGTTGTGCGCCATTCTACTTGACTGAACTGTGTCGTCCGGTGTCTGAACTCCTTTCGCGCAGAGCTCTGCGCTCTTCTGCTAAAGGCGAGCTTCTGGTGTCCAGAGCCTGCTCGTCGCTAATGCTGCGCCGAGCTTTCTTAGCGGTTGGTCCATCCACCTGGAATGGGCTCCAGGTTGCCCTCCGTCTTCCCCCTTACAATGATCTACCTACCTTTTGTAAGCTGCTAAAGTCATTTCTTTTTGGCCGTGGCTGGACTGAAAGCACCTCTGAGTAGTTTCCTCTGAAGAGGCGCTACATAAATTATTGAAATGAATGAATGAATATACAGCCTCATAATGATTCCATGGCATGCAGATAGTGATATGATAATGGTGCGGTAGGCGACGGTGGTAGAGTAAAATTTGAGAGACACCTTGTTCAAAGTAGCCAGGCAGCGACGTTCGGCGCGCAGCCGAGAGATTGCCACGGAGAAGGAAAAGACCAAATACAACGCTCTGCTAAACTTCTTCGTGCCCTTAAAACTCGAGTGAACGTCGTCACTGTTCGCACGTTGGCAGTGCCAGGCCTGGAAGAAGGAGGAGGGCGACGTTAATAATCTTTTTTACCACATAGAGTCGCTCTAACTACTACTAGAACTTGAAACTTTTATTAGGACCAATTAACACCAATGTTAACACTTTTTTTCGGATCCATCTATAGGTCGCAGCCTCACGCTGCACACGAGACTTGCTTCTGGCAGCAACTTCTCTCTATTACTATCAAACTCGGTGCTTTTCCGTATCACTTTATCGGGGTCGGATTGGGGCGTTGGTGTCGGGGGGGCACTGACTGTGTTAACAAGATAAAGCAACATAGGACCATGTGAAGAGAAAAATAGACACATACATGCAGTGTGTTATCAAAATAATAATAAATTAGTATAGTAATAGTAATTATAATTATAATTATTAATTATTATTATTATTACTTATTATTATTACTTATTATTATTAATTATTATTATTATTATTATCTGCAAGTTCTTTGAGTAACAAAGTAGGGCAAAAAATGATGATGATGATGTGATGACGTGGTCTTGTGCGTCATGGTCGTCGATCGTTGTCACCGTGGTGACGACTACGACAACAATAATAATAATAAATAACGACAATGATAATAGCAAAAAGTAGCAATAAACAGGAATAATAATTATTATAATGACAACAGCAACATTAGCAATAACGTTACGTTGCGTAGCACATACATGTAGGCTCATTCTATTGTCACCGGACATTGTTTCAAGCGTAACGAACCCTGTGGATTGTCAACAATTAATTAATTTTAATAGTAAACTTTTGAAAAATTAACGATTAATTAATAGGTAGTTTCGATTAAATCACAAATATGTGTATAATTACATTTGTCAAACAAATTAAAGACATTTCAATTAAAATTCTCAATTACTGAATTTAGTTACATACAGAAAATAACACAGACCGTTTTCTTGCTTTACTGAAGTGTTAGATCCACGGTATGCAAACGATTTGTCGTAATGAATGCAATAAACGTTATCAGCATTTCCTATACTTCCGTTAGCCAATAATTTAAGTCCAAAATGTTCATGTAATCGAACTGTTAAGTGTTTATATTTAATATCTCGATTACTATCCGCCGCCAAATTGCAAAGGTATACAGTTTATGTTGTTTCTATCAGATTTCCGATTCATGTTAGTTATGGGTTGAATAATCGAAACGATTAATAGTTAAAAAAGTTAATCGTTAAAGTAAATTAACGATTAATCGATTAATTATTCGTTAATTTCCGCAGCTTAGGCTTACATCATATTTTTTCCTTTTTTACTACTTTTCTGTTGCAAAGATATAGGTACCACTTCAACAACGAACGATACATATCTCAGCGGACAGTCCAGTCCAACCGTATTCTAAGACCTATGGAAATACGCTTAATGCTGCTTTACATGTGAAGGAAAGTTATAGCTGGACTTTTTGGAACGATACTTGCAACTTACGACGCAGTTACGCCAACTGGCGATTCGTTTAGCGTCATTTCTGTCTAAACAGTTTTTCTAACAACATATAAATACATGTACAGGGCTTTCTGCAAGGAACGTGTTTACGGCCTCGACCCCGCTTATTTTTCAATGATCGGATCCAATGAGATGTACTCCTAGAACGCTGCAAATTTAAATTGGTACCTTGCTCTCCATCTACGGACCCTCTGGTCTGAGATTACGATCTCTAAAATAATCCTCCCCTCCGTGTCTTCGATGGCAGCCGTGGTAACATATCTGAACCCTGGCATTAAGTCAACCATGGTAACGTATTAGTAGACATCAGTAACAATAGTGGACAAATTAGATAATAAAGGTGTGTTATCATAATAATAACAATAAACATAATAATATAAACAATAATTTATAAATAATTATATCTTTCAGCACTGCCATTAAGTCAACCACGGCAACATATTTGAACCCCAGCATTAGGTCATCATAGTAACATATCTGAACCCTGTCATAAAGCCAATGGCAACTATAAGATAAATGCATTCCAACCCTGACATCGTGATAATTGCCGTTCAATGTCGCCATAGCAAGCACGTATACCGTCAAATGTAAATTGTTGCGTATATAATGTCAAGTAAATTATTCAATATATGAAACTACAATACAAGTTTTCAGTCTTATAAAGCAAACTAGAAGTAGCTTGCAACCCACGGAGCCCTATAATTATTAATTGGTCGTGCTTACAAGGACGATTGCATGCATCACAGCAGTGCTACGAAAACTAAATCAAAGAATCCTAAAAAGTATATAATTAGCGACACATTTGCAAAATGATTAGGGATACAATCTGCACAATGATCGGGCTTATCGAACGTCCGTCCATGTGTTAGGGTTAAACCTACGGTCCATCAGGTCCATTGACTGATGTTGGCTGCCTTCAGTCCACCGATGATGCAATACTATTAGAAAACTAGCTGGGGAACCCGACGTTGCACGGGTTGACAGGTTTTTAGCCCTCTTTGGCCCTGGGGAGCAAGAAGACGACGGCCGCGGGTTACCAACTCATCTACTGGGTGTCCCAGGTGTTCCCCGAGCGAACGGCGAAGGTTTCGAGTCAATTGCTGCACATAAATAAATAGTGTTTATTCATTCTGTATAGACACTGATGCGTACACAGTGCATACCCATCTGTGCAAACGATGGCCAACTACAGTAACTGCATACGTGCTACCTGTACGATATCTCCCAAAGCTCCATTCATTCATGACGGTGTAAAAGAAGAATAGGTGTGGCAGACAGATATCACGTGCACATATCGCCAAATGTGCAGCAGATTTTATTTTGTTATTCTGAATTTAATGCAACTATTTTTAAACAGACCTGAAGCATGGCGACCCACTTGACAAGACGTCGTCACCCACTTTCGACACGCTCCAGGCGACCGAGAAGGAAACTTTCCTTAGGGGGTCCTGAGGCAGGTTGTTTGCCCTGGAGAGCAGGAAGACGGCGGTCGCGGGTTCACCAACCTCTCGACTGCGTGTCCCAGGTGTTCATCGAGAAAACGGTTTAAGTTTCTAGTCAGTAGCTCTAAAACTCTGCAAATGTATAGCCGGACTGACAGACGGTACAGATTTTCTTCTTTATATATATTATAGAGATGTCCTCCTTACAAATTTCACAAGTGCACGTCGACGTTGGGTAAACATTAGGAGCCATAGGAGGGTTAAAAGAGGTCAGTTTTCAGTTACCAGCGAAAGTTAGTCCTTCTGCATACTGGTGTAGTCCACACCAGGAAGTGTATGTACAGTACTGTCCAAAATATGAGGCCAACGGTATAACGTTGAAGGCTAAAACGTATACCAGAGAAACAACCTACTTATGTGGGAGATGAGTGGCCTCTCCCTCTCTCTGTCCCCATCCCTCCATCTACCTCTCCCTACGCATCTTTGCCTGTCTATGTCTCCCTCCCTCTCAATCTCCCTCCCTCTCAATCTCCCTCCCTCACTCTCACTGCCTCTAATCTAGGGGAGAGGATTGACCTCCTCTTTCTGTCCTCATCTCTTCCTCTTCCTCTCCCACCTTCCCCTACCTCTCTTTGCCTGTCTCCCTCTCTCTTCCTCTCTCAATGTCCTTCCTTCCCTCCTTCCCTCCCCCTCTCTCTCCTTCTCTCAGGGGCCCTTTCACACTCATTATCTCTCTCTCAAGCTCCCTCCCTCCCTCTCACAGTCTCACAACCTCTCCCTCTGTTTCTCTTCCTCTCTCACACTAACCCTAACACTCTCTCACTCGATCTTCCTCCCACTCTCTATATCACACTCTCTATATCACACTCTCTATATCACACTCTCTATATCACACTCTCTATATCACACTCTCTATATCACACTCTCTATATCACACTCTCTATATCACACTCTCTATATCACACTCTCTATATCACACTCTCTATATCACACTCTCTATATCACACTCTCTATATCACACTCTCTATATCACACTCTCTATATCACACTCTCTATATCACACTCTCTATATCACACTCTCTATATCACACTCTCTATATCACTCCTCGTCACAGCGTGTAACCATGGGAGGTTAATAGAATGCCAGGTGGTGATTGGCATGCACCAGCCAGGCGCTGTCACAAAACACTGCCCTTGCTCACTTCCTTGGGGCCTACGATCAGCAACAACGTCAACGACAATGCAAACTCGCTTGGAGAGGGGAGCAGATGAGCAGATGGGGCTCGGCTGCCTCGGCACTTATGAAAAGAGTATAATCAGTTGTATGGCCTACAAAGCTTCGGATTTATGGATTCCTAAATATGACATTACTGACAGTTAACTACGATCAGCTTAAACTTCAACCATCTCAATTTTAAGTACAGTAGGTCTACTGTATACTCGCCTTTTGCTATAGAACACACCCAGTGAGACAGTCGTGACTCGCTACCAAAAAGTGGGTGGCAGCGTCTTGTCAAGTGGATCTCCATGCTTCAGGTCTGTTTAAAAATAGTTCCATTAAATTCAGAAAAACAAAATGAAACTGTTCTCTTGACCTTCTTTGTTGTATTGTCACTATAGTATACTCCCAATATGTACAGTCTAGTTAAGTCTCTTCATTATATCGGGTATATTCAATACATGCATTGCAAATTGACGTTCAAGTGCTAATGAAATTTTATCACAATACTTATTGTTCGTCTCAGCGAGGTGAGTCGCGGTCATTCAAAGATTTTCTGAAGTGGGTTCCACGACCAAAAAGTTTGAAACACTGCACTAAATTAAGACCCGTGACTGCTCTGTAGCTGCTGGAAATTTCTTTATCAAGGGGCCGGAAATGTCTGTGCTAAGGGCTTAGTCAATTTCTTCGTAGGTGCAAGGAATTTCTCTTCCTGGGAACTGGAAATTTTCTGCCTATAGGGGCTCGGAAATACTGTGCCTAGATGCCAGGATTTTTCTCGTTCTGTCCTCTATCTTTCCCGCCCTCCCTTTCTCCGTCCGTCCGTCACTCATCCACTCTCCCTCCCTCGCTCCCTCCCTCCCTCTCTCAGTCTCTCTACTCTCAGCCCCCCACTACCTCCTTCTGCCCTCCCTTTATGTCTGCTTCTCTCTATCGCTCTCTCACACTCCCTCCTTCTCTCCCTCACCATCCAGCTGTCTCTGCCTCTGTCTTCATCGATCATGGTCGATTACCGACCAATCATTCCAAAACGCAAAGTCGTCCTGAACTGCTTTGCGACAAACAAGTCTAAAGTCTGAAGCGTTCGCATGAAGTCTAAATTTAGGCGACTTCGATTTGGACCTTAAGTCGTGAGAATCAATCGGCGAATTAAGGCAAGAAAACAATCTAAAAAACAATCCACATTTGTTCCCATTTATACGTCTTCTAATTGTTCCGTCGGTCTCATTGTCTGTTTGCCTGCCCTCTGCCTGTCTTTTGGTGCCCGCCTGCCTGCCTGCCTGCCTGTCTGCCATTTTATCCATCTGTCTGCCTGCCTACCTGTCTGTATGTCTACCTTCTTAGCTGCCTGTCTTACGTGGTCTTTCTCCCTGCCTGCCTATCAAACCGATAGGCAGGCGTCTTATATGTATTCCAGCTTGCCAACCTGCAAATCTCTGCCCTTCTATCTGTATGTATGGCTGTCTGGCTGTCTGTCTGGCTGTCTGTCTGTCTGTCTGTCTGCCCAAGTTCATGTGTGTTTAGAAGCCCTTGATGTCTCCTCTCGAGTCCTACGACGCGCAGTTAAGTCTGGTGATCTTGAAACAGATCGCCTTAGTAAAAAACACAGTAAAAAAATGGATAAAAATAGACAGAAAGAAAAAATCAGAAATAACCACAGAGGTAATAAACGGCTGAACAAGACGGTAATATGGTTGGGTAAAGTTGATTTTTATTAATGTGGCACGCCTGTGATCTGATTCATCGAAGAAGTTGTTACAATGCTACATAGAGAAGGTTACCTGGTGAACATTCTATTTCAAATTAATGCCACAGCTGCAGATGCGTGCCGTGCGCCCTGTCAAAGTAGGCCTAATTACTTAAAAGCGATTCCAGCTCCAGCTCGGACAAATCTCAGAAATCTGTATGTATGTACGATAAATCTTCTGCGGCCAAATTTTCGGCCGCAATATAAACGAACGTACCGCTTCGAAATGGTAGCTTGATTGATAGCAAGAGCTCTAGCCTAAACAGAACCTGGATTAATAAAAAGAATTCCTGCATAAATAGAAGAGTAAATGCTTGGGCATTTACCAGATTGATGACAAGCATTCTTGTCATCACAATCCGTTATTTCTATAAAATTCGCGTCGTGAGGGTCGTCGGTTAGAGTCAAGTTAGACCTCACGATGGTCGGTTATTGTCAGATTTAGCGTCGTCAGGGTCGGTATTACGAACAGGGTTGTCATTAGCAAAAATTCAGTACATAAACTTCTATTCAGGCAAAAACTATTTTCATAAATTCTGCTTCAATTTACACACAATTATATTTATCACTCCAGTTACTGCGTATGCAGATATTATATCCAATCCAGCATCTATTTAGGCAAGAATTCTATTCATCTACAACGTGCACCTAGATTCAATTCAAGCAGAATTCTTTTCCAATTTTCATCAATCTAATTTCTATTTAAGCACACTATTTTCATCGATCGAAGGGTAGGAATATGATATACTGCTTTATACACAAGCAGGTAAAGGAGAGAATACCTTTTAGAAATGACAAAGACCTTCTCAATCTCCTCATACAAAGAGGCTTCAACCAGATAGAACACCGTTGGCCAAATGACTCAAAACAGTCAGCTTGTTGAATGACTCTCAATTGCCTCGAAGGGTGTTACTCCAATGACAAACCCTGCTATAGACCTGACAAGAAACAACCACGCCAGTCTAACCCTATAACCATTTGTTAGTGGCTTTTGTACCCTCTCTCTCCACACCTCTTCGCCTCTAGACAAGAGATCGGCGAGAACACTCCTCGTATAATCGTACTAGCTGGGACACCCGGTGTCCGGGTAAAGACAGGTTTTTGGCTATGACGAGGAGGAAGACGGCGGCTGCCCCCTCTACTGGGTGTCAGCAAAGAAGTAAGTAAGTATATTCTTCATTAGACTACCAGCAAAAAAGCAAGCAGAGTCATATACCACTCGCATAATGAAAATTCTCTCGGCAAAGGCATCAACTCTAGGTTGTGTAAGGTCAAGTGGCCTGAATCGCATTGGATGACCTTCTGGGAGGGAAATCTGGCACACCATTCATTAAATCAATCAGAATATCTATATATAGCACCCTCCACGTCCTCCAGGGTATATGTAGTCAGAGGCGCCCAAAGCCAAACTCCAGCGATAGACAACAGTTTTCACAAGAACATGTTACTATAACGCTGCCTCGTACACACAGACTTTCCTACCTGAATCTTGGTCTTGCTGCGTCCTCGAACTGTGTATGTTTTCTTCGTTAGTTCCGAAAATAGACGTCAGAGCGTCAACATCATCCAACAGCAGCAAGTCGTGATCCTCGACGATTTCATAGTTTAAAAATTCCCTAAACGTACAAAATGACATCTTCAGTCCATCCGTTTCCCGGTGGCCGATTGGTTAGAGCGGTCGGCACGTACCGTTCAGTGTGCGCTGAGTGAGCGGGTTCGACCCTATGTCCGAGGCGTTACTGTGTAGGGACCTTGAGCAAGTCCTTTGCGCACCATTGCTCTGCAGTACAACTGCAATTGCATCGTCGAGGCGTGTGCGTGCAGTTCAGACCAAAAGATGTTGGAAGAAGGGATATATAAAATTTCAGAACAAATATATAAATAAACAACTCTATCCCGCATTCACGTCCTTAACGTAAACCCGAAATACACACACATACATACACATACACATGGTTCAAAATCCTCGTTCAGCCACCACTGGCGCCTCATTGCCTCTGGAACAGTTTCTTTCTTACCTTTACTCCGCCACTGCTCGTACTCTGGCAGTGCCAGTCCCAAGCCTGCAATAAGGAGGATGATGACGCTAGGTTATGTTCAAGAATTAAAATATGCAATACATGAATTAATATTATTAGTCTGTAATTACAGGGTCAATTTGTGGAACATCACATGAACAAGCAATGAGACCCGAAATGAACGAACCGTTCCGCAGGCAGAGGTCCCCAATTAGGCCTACATCAACTCCAAATAGGGTTAAAAGCAGAGGTGTATACAACAAGGTTTGGAAAAGTGGGGGGCATAATTTCTAAAATATTGCGCGAAGTCCCACCACTTTTTGAATTTTGCCCCAAAGAAATTTGAAAAATGGGGGGGCACAAATCATCTTAACAAAAATCATCTTAACAAAAATCATCTTAACAAAAATCCTCTTAACAAAAATCATCTTAACAAAAATCATCTTAACAAAAATCATCTTAACAAAAATCATCTTAACAAAAATCATCTTAACAAAAATCATCTTAACAAAAATCATCTTAACAAAAATCATCTTAAACAGCCATTGGAGAAACATAAAAAAGAACCGATTTGGGGGGCACTGAGCACTAAAACTGCAAAGCCCCCCCAGTTTTAAAACTGGGGGCCGGTGCCGCCTCTGCCCCCCCCACTTGTTACACCCCTGATTAAAGGTATCCTAAATAATAAAAAAACTGGTTTGAAGTGTCACAAATATTGCCAATTGGGTTTTGAGTATCTTAAATATTTACAAATGGATTTCAAAAACAGAAAATATTTCCATAATCGTCACAAGCATCCTAAATTGTATCCAAATGATCAACAAGAATCCTGAATTTTTCCAAAGTGGGTTTCAAGTATCAAAATATTTACCGGTGCACAGGCCTGTCGAGAGCAAAGCAGGGTCCATTACAACTTAAATTTTAGAGTATGAATGAAAGACTGATTGACAGTATCCTGTAATACAATGTAGGCCTACTAGAAAATGTTGCAAAATTACAAGCCCTAAACTTACATCATACATGATACTGTACATCATTCACTTATCAAATTTTTCATCGATTCATCATCATTCCTCACTGTCAGTCAGGATGAATGATAATGAAAATAAATATTTTTAAAGTTTGGTTTGTAATTCCTACGTTTAAGTAAAAAAGCTCACTGAAAAAATGAAAACCTACAAACATCCACAAACTGCAGTTGTTGAAGCAGTTTTACTTGTAAAGTCTGCAAGGGATGAATTCAGAGAAGGAATATTTTATCCGTTTTTTGATTCCGTAGTACCAGGACTTAATAAACGTGTTCTTGCAGTGTCAAGTCTTTGCAACAAATATGTATTTTTTGGAAGTTTCTCCAAGAAGATTATGACTGCAGGGTCATTTGTGAAAACTTTTGTGAAAGTTACTCCTACGATATTTGCAAGGATTAATAGACGAGGTTAACTCATTAAAACGAATTTATCAAGAAAATATTGGCTCCAAAATTATTCAACCTTTTGAGATGTTGAATAAACTGCATGATATTTTGCTACATAATCTAATTTAATTGTTGCCATGAGGTTTTTTGTTGTCCTCCAGCTTCCATTGCAAGTGCAGAGATAACACTCAGTGTGTTAAAAAGAGCCTAAAACTATCAGCAGGTAGCAAAGTGTCATAACAGATTCAATGGATTGGCAATTAACATTGGCCATTGAAGCGGAGTTGGCAAAACTTTAAATTTTGATTCAAATATTGATTCTTTTGCAAGCAAAAAGGCTAGAAACGCCCCCTTATGAATTAATTGAGAATATTAAGTAGAAATCTGGTCAATAAAACCAAATGTGATTTGTTAATAAATTTGTTAATAATTACAGAAAAAGTAATTTGCCCCCCCCCCCTCTCAGTGGGCCTGCTAGTGCGTTTCAGGTATCCAAAAATATTTTAAACTTTGTCCCAACAGTTCAGGCAGTTTTACGTTACATATGGGTCATCGATGTATATTTCTCTCGAAAGAGGCCTATTGTACATAATTAGCAATCAGAATAAGCTCTCATTAGACCTTGTGACCTAGTAGTCGCAAATCAGTCTATAGTCTATATTATGAAAGTCCCAATTATAATAGGCCTAATAAATACCTGTAGCTGACATCGTCCTCAGTTGATGTTCTTGCGAAAGAAACCAGGCAGATGAACCGAAATTGATCTCTGTACCAATATTTCGATTAAAAACGTCTTTAGCTAATTTTTCTATGTTGACTACCACCCAGTTTCGGCCGGCCGCAGAGGACTATGGGTAAACAATAAGGTCTGCTAACCGGTAAACGCCCATCGCAGACGATCTTAAGACGATGGATACGTTCTTGGGATATCTTCCGAATTCGGAAGACGACTATTTTAAAATCAAAGGAGTGCGTTCAATTCGACGGCAGATTCGTCTGTGTGCTTGGCCTGTAACATGATGGACAGCAGAACTTGGAACGTCCAATCCTCATATAGCTACACAGCCACACTTACTCAGCGCAATAATAATATCAATAACAGCAATAGGGCGTAATTTTGGCGTGAAAATGCGGCTGTGTAGGCCTACTGAAGAGTAGTCCTATAAGACAACATCGTCCAATACCAAAATCTCGTCATTCAGGGCTTGTAGGTTAGGCCTATATATAGCAAAAACCACCGAGCTAGAGCCTCCGCAATTTTTTCTGCAACTCATCATTTTTCTATAAATTGCAAAAAAAATCAGGCCATGTCAACTTCTGAAGTCGTCAATTGAACAGAAAAGTTCGCTCTCCAATTCGATCTTTATAAGTCTGAAGATGAGAAAAATGAAGGCCGATAATAAGTTAGATCCGTAAAAGCAGCCATGGGCATGAAAAGCGACCTCATTTCCTACTTGCCAGAGTTTTCTACCCGCCGCCTGATATGGACTCCTTATAGGGCCTACAGCAAAGTTCGCAAATGGCCCAGGTTCGGTCTACTAAGGAATTGAACCCTGAGTTTTAGATGTAAGATCAACAGCTCTGAACCATATCGCGAGCCCGATAACGTCTACGGGACTCTTTACCTCCAAGCCTGCCTGGGAGGCGGCCATAAAAGGTATGACGTGTCAGCGACTTCATGTCCATTTGTCCATAGTCTCAGCAGATTAGGGCGTGTGGTCAGTTCTCTCCCCCGCCGTCTCATCTTCCCGCCGACAGCTACGGTCAGTGTACCAACTATAGCTGACTTGGCTACGAGGTACAAGTGGGCAAAAAATCTTAATGCAAAAAGGGCAAAATAATTCTGCCACAGTCCACCACGCTAACCACTACACTATGGAGCGCCCATTTAATTATATCTCATAGAATTAAAAGATTTGTACAACTCATAGACGCTGCGTCTAAAATTAGCATAAAATCTTGCGGATAGCTTTCTTAATGACACTGTGTGGCAACAAAGATCATTAACGTCACCCTCCTCCTTTATTCAGACGTTGGACTGACACTATCAGAGTGCGAACAGTGGAGGAGATTTAAAGTCATCAGATGCAGGAAGAGCATTAATTGCGAACGTGCAAACCTCTCCATCAAGTTCTTCAGAAGAGGTCTGCTGAAACGGGCAGCTCGCATGAAAGAGAAACAAAGAAACAATGCCGCGCTGTCGTCTCTCCGTGGGATATTGCCCCAGTTCGAGAACTCTGTTGTTTTGCGACAGTGGGTCAGTGGTACACGGGGCACGAACCCGCCCGTCTCAGACCCATTATCTCCAGCGCCCGAGGACAGCCTGATCGCCGGCCGGCGGTCGACGCGTTTCACGTGATAGGGCCATGGCTGCTGCTGCCCCCGTTGACCTCACCGACAACGCTCGTCGAAAGACCTTCTATAGCCACCCGTTGCGTCGCAGTAGTAGTAGTAGTAGTAGTATAAAGCCAGCAATTCCGTCCGCAAACGCGCATTATTAAGTTGGACGTCAGCACACCTTGCACATCCGTGCCTAGTACCAGCATGTGCCAGTCCAAATCCTGAATGCAGTAGGAGGGAAACGCTTTTGGTTGTTGCAACACAGCGTCGTTGAACTGTTGAGGAGGAAGATCGCGTTGGCGTCCATTCTGAGGAGCTGTCTCGAAGTTTCCGAGGAACATGAACAATCATTCGCTTAGTATGGACACGTGGCACTCCTCTAAGGAGTGGCGACTGGTTGATGATGGGGATGCGCTGTCGACGAACGCATCTATTGCCTGCGACGCTGTTGAGTTGTTCCTGACGCAGCGGGAATCACCGGATGCAACCACTCCACTCATATTTGCCTTCAGAGTCACCTGTTTCCTTTGCATCATCACCACTCTCATTGCCAGGCTTCTACGCCAAACTCATCCAAGGACTTCCTATCCCGATCCTATCCCTTCGACAATTGATCACGTCGGGACAAGCCACGGTCTCCTCAGGTCAATCCATGGCACTCTCGGCTCAGTTTCTGGGTTTCTCATGCGAACATCCGATATACTTCTCGGCACGCATTCCCGTCCTCTGAGCTCAATTCCTGGTCCATGGTGCGTTCCCCTTCTCGGCTCCATCGTCTTCTTCCTCAGAGGGAACTGGTTTCGAACCATGGCCGACCTGCGACAGAAATACGGCGACATCTACCGACTGCAGCTCGGGTCCCGTCCGATCGTCGTCCTGTGCGGTCGACGAGCGGTAGAGGGCGCTCTCGTCGGTGGTCAGTCACGTGTCTTCGCGGGACGTCCGGCCCTGCACAGCTTCCGGCTGGCGTCAGAGGGAAAGAGCATGACGTTCAATGGATATTCGGCCGAGTGGAGGGTTCACCGGCGTCTGGCAGACCGCGTGCTGCGAGCCATGTATACGAACAAGTCATTCGTTGAGTCCTGTCTCGGTGTCGAGGCCCAGAACCTCAGGGATCTATTCCTCGTCCAGGCCGATCGCGGCACTCCCTACAACCCGGACGAGGACCTGCTCTTGTCCGTCGCCCACGTTCAGTACAGTCTCTGCTATGGCAACAGTCACCACGACGACAGCTTCGAGGATATGGTCACCAACACGATCCGCCTCATCGGTTGCCACAACAAGGGAAACATCGTCGATTTCTTCCCCTGGGCAGAGCGTTTCCTGGGATTCCAGGAGACGGCACTGAAACGCATCTGCGACCGGATGCTGGCAATCACGAAGGAAAAGCACTCGGCGCATCAGAGGTCGTTCACCAGAGGTCGAATACGAGACGTTCTGGACGCCTTGCTCGAGTTCGGGGTCAACGGGAAGACTCGGCTGGACGAGACGAGGATTGTGCTAACCGTTCAGGAGTTCATTGGAGCCGGGCTGGACATCGTTCACGCAGCCGTCCACTGGACAGTCCTCTACGCGGCCAGACACGGAGATATCCAGCGGAAGATCCAGAAGGAGATCCGGGACGCCGTTGGATCAGAACGAACTCCCACGCGAAACGATATCCCGCGGATGCCCTTCACCATGGCCTTCATCGCCGAAGTACTTCGCCACTCCTCAGTTGTTCCTCTTGCCCTGCCGCACAGCACGACGAAAGACACCTACCTCAATGGACACTTCATCCCGGCCGATACCTTCGTGCTCATCAACTTGCAGTCGGTCAACCACGACGAGAACGCCTGGACCAGACCCGATGTCTTCCAACCTGAACGGTTCCTGGAGACCCAGCCTGATGGAACGCTGCGATTCATCGGAGGGGAATCTTCGTTTGGGTTCGGATGGAGGCGGTGTGTGGGCGCCGAGCTCAGTCGACTGGAGATCTTCCTCTATCTGACCACGCTTCTACAGTCGTGCCGGATCTCCCTGGCGCCTGGACAGACCGGGCGTGACCTCGACGAACCGCGGCTTGGGATCGTCCTTCGACCGAAGCCGCTTTCCGTTATCGTCGCGCGCCGATAATTTCAAAGATGAGTCTCTATTCTGTGTTGTAGATAAGTTACGCTTGGTTTGAACATCTAATTTTCGCCCGTTCGGACTTTCAATGTGTCACTGGAGTGATGTACCTCTTTTGCAGTTTTTTCTCGTGCGACGAAAGTGAACCTTTATTTTGAGACGTTTCTGGTTGGTCGATGGCTTGGCAATTTCCAATTGAATATAGGCTAGCGATAATGTATTAGAGCTTGCTATTATTACTTTTATTACGAATTTCGCAACCACACACACTGTCCAGCGATTGAGCTTAACTCGATGGTGCAAATGTAATTGAAGGACTTGCTCAAGGTCCCAACGCAATATAATAGCCTCGCAGAATCTGACCCAATAAAAGAATAAAGTGAGTTAGAAACGCTACGATTGACATTTCTCCGTAACTTTATGTTTGCTGAAATGTTTGTAATAATAGCCATTCCAGAACAACGCTTCCTAATTTCTTAAATACTTGAAAAGTGACGATATAACTGATAAATGCATATCCTGTTGATCCAATGATAACCAATACAAGAATCCTCTCTCGGTAGCATTATAGACCTACTTTGCAATAAACGACCTTCAAAATGCAGAGCTGTAGGAATGTAGGTCTAACAGCAACTTACTTCTACAATGAATTGAACTACCGCCGCATTAAACTCACTTGCCTACTTAAAAATAAATAGTTGTATGGCAAATATATGTACATGATCGACATTGAAGTTCCTTTGTAATGTAAAGCTTCTTCACGGACTGTATCCATGATGCCATGTATACTCGTACCATTTACATGAACAAACATTCGTATATCCACTGGGCAAGCGATGGTGAACCACAAACTTTCGCTCACAATGAAAAAATACAACTTACAATCTGTCCTCGCACAGTGACGCTCAATGGGTAAATTGTCACGCTTTTGTAGTCCATTTATTTCGTTTATTGTTTAACTGTGAATAAATATTCTCGCTGACAAACGATGTCACTCAATACACGAGTGAACGAAACATTGTTCTATAGCGCTTTTATTTTTCCTCACACAGTATTTGCCTGTAAACAATTTTTGCTAGGGTTTTCCCGGCTACATAACTCGAGGATTATTCGTTACGCTAAATATTTGTAAATATTGAATATTAAACGATGAACTGTGAGTCTAAAGTTTAATGAACGATCAAAACATCTGTAAATTATGTGCGAATTCGCTTCACATGTTTTCGAAATAAACTGAAAACGGAGTCATGTCCTGTCTTTTCTTCAGTCTATTTATTCTATCTGGTGTTGGCGATGGTCTGTTTTTCTACAGCTGGCATAACGAAAATGGAAACAATATGGTAGGCCTATATCTACATCATATTTTGATTTGATTTGATGTCCACAGAGCAACAACACCTATGCCTTTTCAATTCCTCAAACTGCCTAAACCCAGAGATCATGCTCCAAAGCTATAGGCCTAAGGCGTATTCCAGTGCACGAGGGCGCAAGTGTTTATGGACATCGAACATTTTAATATATTCAAACAACTGTAAAACTTGAAGAAATGAAATCGCCATAAAACTGGCTAAGACGCACATTTTCTATGAATTAGCCATCTCGATAATAATCGGTACACAGGGCTTAAAATTTATGTACAAATGATAGGCTATAGGTAGTCTAAACGTGTTTAATTAAGCTTTGCTGGCATGGCATCTTTCGATTAGACATGTAGGCCCTGAGACTATTTTGAGGTCATAGCTTCAAACCTTTCCTCTAGATAGTTAATATCTTTACATATCTTTCACTCAACACTGAAAACTGTTCCTTCACAAATCATATATCTACTTGCTCTGCATGACTATCTACTCTGTCATCGACCGAAATGAATTCTTCGTTGGAATCTATTTATATTATTGAAGCTTTCGACTCCGTATAGAATCAGCAAATGTTACCTGCCAAATCAAAACATTTGCATGTCAGGTTTGGCTCTGAACTGGTTACAGAGATATCTTATGTAACGACTCGATCTTTTCATCCAAATTAAAAAAATATTGGGTTCCCAAGGCTTCGACTTAGACCCTTTACGTTTTAGCTCATCACTAGTGATCTACGCCTACCTGACGACTCCACATCCTGCTCTTTGCAGACAACCAGTATTCCTGCTTCCAACTTCTCCTAGGATGGACTACTAATTCTCATTAAATTGCGAGCTTGTTTCAGTTAACAATTAGTCCTCGGCGAACAGTTTCATACGTAATGCCACTAAAAACCAATTACATTCACTTCTCTTTGCATCGTATAGAAACCACTCCGTTCATTATTAATAGCACCTGATTAGCTCCACTCCGCCCCCAAACCGAAGGTCACATCCACAAAATTCTTAAGAGTCTCTGAAAAATTGAATAAAGGTACTAAGGAGGCTAGGAGCCCTACACAACTTTTTGGACCGTCCTAAAAGATACATTTTTGCTTAAAAGCATTTAGGCTGCATCATTCGCCGTCAGATTCTATTATCAACGACTGTTGGGCAAGGGTGTTTCCCTGCTAGCATTGAATATCACGCATTGTAATTTGTTCAGAGTCATTCCGCAAACAAGACTTAAAAGACTTCTTAGTCCAATAGCCAGAGCTGTCAATGGGACATACTGGGTTGGGCGCGAATCTCAGTAAGTTAGGGGCAGGAACGCCATCAAGTGAAGAATTTAGGCAAATGTTTACCGATATATGAAAGGTTTAAACGACATGCGATTGTCATTAACAATTTGACCGCTTTCACTGAACTATAGACATAGACATAGTCAATTGCAATCGATAACCACCATACTTATTCACCCAACATTCTAAGAGTCGAGCTACATTGCACCATAGCTCTGTCTAACGCAGATTTGCAGAAAACCATGTTTAAATTTGATTACAGAAATCTTAAATGTTGGCTTAACCCTATGCTTCTCAAATGAATTGGTCGAAGATATTCTGGTACAGATGGGTCGGGCCAGGCCTGATGGGTCGAACCGTATCTGTCTCTAAATATTGATCTAGACAGCTCTGCTAAGGACCTTTCCTTTGGTTTAGCTCATCAGCCGCAATGAGCTTACCGCCAAGCTTAACAGAAGAGTTAAGCATGGAGCAACGAACGCCACATTTGATCGGATTGTACCCAGAGGGCACTCCTCATCCCAACTGACATCGTGTCCCTTGTTCTCCTCTTTCAGCCAGTCCTCGAGGGGCTTGAAATACTCAAGGAGTGGCCTGGCGTCCATGATCCGCTGTCCAGTTAGGACCTCCATCACTTCCGGCCAAGGCTTCGAAGAACCAAGTGAAAACATCTTCCTGCAATGGCATAAAGAATCGTGGCTGTATTTATAATAATTATTATTATCGCTTTTAGCGGAAGTATCAATGTTTCTTTGGGGTGTATGAAAATTTTCTTTTAATTGCAGGAAATTTGGCTGGAGGGGTTTATAGGAAGAGTGCCTTTGTATGCAATCAAGTTATGGCGTTGGACATACATATGGGCTAAATACCGTCACACGCTGGAAAAGAAAGGTGGTAGTCAGACATAAATTATTATATTGTCTGCCATGAGGCATACAGAATTCCTCAGGGACATGGCTACAGAATTTGATTTGAAAAACCCAAGATTCTTAGGATCATTCTAATTTATAAACCTAAAAACCTCAAAGTCACACATGTAGGTTTATCAGGAATGTTTACATTTTCTGTCAAATTAATCTAATTAATTGTGATTGTGTTGAAACACAATCCTTCCTGAAATGCATACGGGGAGTCAAGCGGAGGAGAGAGCGTGGTACTACGGTGGTCGTTTGGTGGGAAGGAGTAGAATCTGGATGGGATATCTTGAAGTAGAGCAGAAGACAGTGAAAGCGGAGTAGGCCTAGAGGTTAAATTAAGAGGCAATATAGGATGATGATCGAATTGGAGAAGGTCTTTTGGGGGTCCGTTCTAAGGAGCTGGTTCAGCGTAGACTAAGGTGCGGTTACAGAATGTCGGAGAGAACTAGACAGGAGACTGAGATAGAGAAAGACATAATGACGGGCGTGCATAGAACAGGACTGTTGGATGATGATCAACTGATGAACGTAAGAGGGTAATGTAATGTAAGATTAAATCTGATTATATTTGGTTATATTAAGCTTAGATGACCTGAGTTTATCTCCAGCAGCCGTTGAATTGTAGATGTCGCACTGGTGCAGTGGACCCACGTGACCTGCAGCTTCACAAAGTGATTTGTGGAATTGAAACTGGATGATGTAGCTCACGAAATACCTAAACGCAACAGTCAGCAAGAAGCGACATCTATAGGAAGCAACAACACTTCCACCAACCATTATCTCGTACAATCATCATACGGGATTCACTTAAATTATTGGGCAATCATATGAAGTACATGTGATCACTAAGTAATGAAATAAATTAGTGAATGCATTATTATTATGGGATGGTCTTCACCGATGTTTGCTTCAATGGTAGATGTGCCGTCAGAAGCGTTGAAGAGCAGGATGGCAGAGTACAGATAAGCGTTGGTAAAGAAAAGTAGCTTCTCTGAAAATGTTTACCGTTTTTCTAGTGCCAGATCGACCTCGCGACGCGTAGTCTTTCTTATGACACAGAAGTGTTTAACGTAATCTGATCAGCATCTCTCACTATTAACGCAAGCTTAAACGAACGCCGTGGCAGGCGAATTCCGGGTTACAAAAGGTTTATTTATGTAAACTATTTTCAACGGAGGAAAAGTAGGCCTAGTTGGATGCGAGATAGATTCCCGCCACCCCATTACGGTTGACTTTGGAAATAAGCCCTCTAGACATAAACCCCCGAACACAAGGACCCTATGTGGAGGTTTAATGGAAAAAATTTTCATGCATCCAACTTCTATTTAATTACGAAATAATATTTTTAATCAGCAGAGCTTCTCTTTAAACAAGAAAATGAGCAACAAAACTAGTATATGTCATACAGGAGACAAATTAAGCGAGGAAATCGGCCTAATAATTATACGTAACAAAAGCGTATGCTCTAACGACTGTCGTAATCGTAATCAAGTACTTATATAGTGCCACTAAACAAAGGTGCTCACTTGATATATGCAGATGAAGGCTACAAACCTGATGTATGGGGTGTTTTGAGCGACGTGGTACTTGGCTCCTGGGTCGAAATCCTCTTCCGAACGAGGTACTGGAGGCGAGAGACCTTGCAACTGACACCTGCTCAACCATTCAATAGGTTTACTTATCAAAGCCGTTACAGAGCTAACAGGAGCAACGAATTAACGAATAACGAGATTTGCGAGTGCTCTAAACAGGGCTCAACCATGGACATAAGCAGCCACACATAAGTATACACACAGGAGTATAGAAACACCGGATATCCTTAGAGTAGACCTACATGTATGTCGATACACTACCTCACGACAAAATGCACGTTTGGAGTCTGCGTTAAAGTCTAACTGTGGAAGCAGCTGTGAAGGCAGGCTCTATAGTTACGGTAACTACAAATATTAGCTTCGAAAGCGCCCGTGTCTAACGCACAATATATACGAGCCTGTCGGATACGCAATCAACTTATGCAAATAATGTAATCAGTCATACAAAGACAAAGCTCATGATTAATGTCATTTTAAATATAATATTACCGAAACTTAACTATTTAACTGACCTTAGAGCACACAACCATTATTCTCCCACCAAAAGACAACTCTCAATTTATCTACAGATCATTGTAATAGATTTGCAGTTCTGAGTTTTCCCCCAGAATGTTGTCTTTTGAAATCAACGAATATCTGATCGCAATAAGTTTTAACTTCATTCATCTGTAGATTACCGTATTTATAATTTTTCATACAGAACGAGCCCATTTCCGGGTACGAGGCCTATACCATGACTGCTCTGCCTAGGAACCCGGATTTCTCAGACGAAGGGATCTGGAATTTCTCTGCCTAGCGGCCCCGTTTTTCTGGGCGGCGATCCTGGAATATTTAGCTATTCATAGGCTCTCCCGATCCAACCAAAGAGGAAAGAAAGTCTTAAGAAGTTCTCGAGCCAAGGCTTCGATATAATGGTCGATTCCAAATCCGATGTCTTGACACACTGAGGGCATCGATATCACTTAACGGCGTGGGTGAAGAACTGTGGTCACCTGAGTTTCCAGTAGTGGCTATTGTAGTTGTCTGGGGTGGTTGTTCCGTCAAAGACTCCCCAACGCCATCTGTCGATCGTGTATGCAAACGGAAGGAAGGCCACCTTCTCCAAGGCTTGCTTCATCAGAAAGTTTATCTGCGATTCTGTAGAGAGTAAGCAAGTCATCGAGTATTAGGCCTACTTAAATTGTTTAGCTATAGGCCTATATAATTATGAGCTTCATTAAACCAACGTATGCCCTTTTCGACTCTCCACCTATTGATACATCGTTCCATCCATTCATCCATCCAGTTATTGATTTATACATCCATTCACCAAATCATCCACTCACCATGCACCCAAACATCCACCTCTCAACTCACCCACCAGTCCATTCACCATCCACCCAAACAAATGTAGTAAAATGCTGTCTCCTCAGCTTGATCTCCCCAGATTTTGAACTGGCACTGGAACGAAACGAGAGACTTGGCTATTGCGGATTTTATTTGGTATAGCGCCGGTATATAAGCTGATATCCCTGATTAAGTGGCTTTGTGAGAGCTTAAGATGTTTCGAAGATTTATATTACACTACACACGCCCATCAACCAACTCATACACACAGCCACCCATCCTGCCCTGTTCTTACCGCGTGTAGAAGTCGTCTCGCTCAGCAGTCCGATCTTGTGCAGATGTTCAGGAGTGTTGACAGACAGCGTCATGACGTCACCCACAGCCTCGTGGAACCCTGTCGCATTCAATGAATACATGAGCGACGTTGTCAATCATTTCCATAGGCATATTCAGCTAGATTCACTTTTAACAACCCTGAAACGCAGACAGAAATTCAGGGCTCCTGCGCAAAGCAGTTATGGATCACTAACCTATCTTTAGACTCTTTGAGAAAATTGAGCTCTAGCCCGGTCCGGGCTCCTAACAATTTGCTAGACCTCGGGGCATCTGCCCTCTGGTCCCTCTCGGCGGGCTTGCTGAAACGTGCCAACAGCATATAATGACAAGATAAATCATCTGAATCATTTGGGACATTTCAGAAGTATGTAAGGTTAAGTGTAGAGGACCGTAGAGTAACGGATTACACACAGTGACCGGCGTGCAGAGGCGAGGAAGCAGTTCGCTTCCATCATATCGTCATTCCCTATATCATAAGGAATGACGATATGAGGGAAGCGAACTCATTCCCTATATCATAGGGAACGAAAGACTAGTCAATCTCACAGGCGATATATTATAGGCCTATATTATAGGCCTATGCGGCGGCGTAAATTAGATTATAACGCAATGGCCGCTTCGCATGGCCGTCAACAATTACACTAGACTCCAATAAAAAAACTGATCATCCGTTCTTATTATACCCCATGGGCGCCCGCACTTGCCCCTGGAAAAATGAACCTAGGTCCCTTTTATGTACTAGTACCAATCTCACTTTTCACACATAAAATCCATAGAAAGTATCGTTAAATTTTCAAATATTTCCCGTTTACAAAACCTGAATGAAAACTATCAATGTTTTTATATTCTTGTAAGAAATTATTTATAGCACTTGCTAAAATTGTAACATAAGACCAGAACCATCATGTTTTATTGCCCCCTCTTGTGAAAATGTATGCGGGCGTCCATGTTATACCCCACACCACCCTCGCTGTATCAATTCTAAACACGATCCACAGTCTGAGGTCTACATGCCCCTTCGGATCCTGATCTGGAACTCATTTTACCTTACATGCTTATCCATGGTGTTTAGAATGGGCGCCCGTGAACAAAATTGTTCCAGAGACTTTGCCATTTGGCGTTGTAAAAGTTATGTTGCTTACGACACACCTCAATTAATGTGAGTGGTTACCCTGGGTTGACATCCCTTATGAAGCCAAGTGTTCACCTGAGACGACACTTCTTAATGAAGATAAGTTGTCACCTGGATTGGCATTCCTTATAATGCCAAGTGTTCACCTGAGACGACACGACACTTCTTAATGAAGTTAAATTGTCACCTAGATTGGCATTCCTTATGAACGTGTGTGATTGCCTATATTTGCATCTCGAAAGGAAGATACATTAATGTGTCACCTAAATTAGCGCCCCTACAATGATGCGTGGTTACCTGGGTTGGCACCCTTAATGAAGGTAAGCTGCTACTCGGATTGGTACCCTTTGTGAAGGCAAGCTGCTTCATGGATTGGATCCCTTATGAAAGCGAGTGGTTACCTGGATTGGCACCCCTTCTGTAGATGGCAGGCTGGTGCTTGTAGAGGAGGTAATACTGCACGTGACCCATCTCGTGATGAGTCGTCACGAAGTATTCTCCTGTCACATCTGTGCACTGCTTGATTCTACAAGCAAGACAACAGGTAACAATAACAGCCAGATATTTCATAACAATAGCAATCAAAACAATAGACGGATAAAATAACTGATGATTTAAATTTTCTCTAATTGGATTTAGAGTTATATGGTCTCTAGACAGTTTCTCGGTCTCGAGACGTCTCGAGACATTTTAGTGTCTCGGTCTTGGTCTCGGTCTTGGAGCCTGCTCTCTCGGTCTCGGTCTCGGTCTCGAGATAGTGTCTCGAATTTTTAGAAACTGTCTTGAAGTACCAATTCCTGAGAACAGTTTTTGCCACGCTTTACCTTCTTCGATATCTCTTTGTCTTGTTCTATCTCGAACAAGTGATCTCGATAAGTTTCGTGTTAACTGTCTTAAACTCTTGCGCTAGAAATTAAAACCAGAATTTACGAGAAACGAAAATTCTGGTTAACGCGCGGGTCACATGATACTGAAATCAATTCAATTATCTTAAAGTGGAGGAATGTATGAGAGAGAACCTGAAATTGTGAAGTTTTTTTTACGCAATTTGAAGTTATTGACAGACAATAGCTGTGGCGTGCCATTGGACTTTGATGTAAAACCACCATAACCGAAACGATATGAACAGCTTCGAGTTTCTCAGGGTGAGTAAGCTAGGAAATGCACAACTTTCTAATTTCGTTTGGTATTTGGTATCGAATTTGCTTATTTAAAATCGTCTAGAAAATTTCAGACGTGTCTAAAATGGCTTACTTTATACAATTCCGAAGATAGGCCGATAAAGAGATATCGAAGAAGATAAAACGCGGCAAAAACTGTTCTCAGGAATTGGTACTATATACATTATAAGTTTCAAATTGAAATTACAAATGAACCTTATTCCCGAAAACTGACACAATAGTATTTTACAGCATTTTATATAGGATGACTTGTCTTTTACTGTCTCGTACTGTCTTGAACCTAGTGTCTCGGTCTCGGTCTCGTACCTCACTGTCTCGGTCACGTCTTGGTCTTTAAGTTTCAAGTCTTGCATACAACACTGATTGGATCTAATTTCATCACTGCACCTCCATCCATGTCAAGTCCGTTCTGTTCTAATCTTGTGCAGTCAAGTCTAGCCAAGCAAGCATTGTGTGTTCCAACTCGACTCGACCCATTAGGACTTACATTAAGTGAAAAACTATCGCTTAATTTTCCACTGAAACGTTTCACGTTATTATTGTTTACCATATTCTTTACACTGAATACATACAAAATTAATGAGAAAGTGAATCGTAAATGTCAAAATTACTCCATAACTATTTACATGTATATTACATAAGTTCAGACTATAGAAGTTCAGACTAGACAAGTACAAACTGGATAAGTTCAGACTAGGTAAGTTCAGACTAGACAAGTACAAACTGGATAAGTTCAGACTAGGTAAGTTCAGACTAGACAAGTACAAACTGGATAAGTTCAGACTAGGTAAGTTCAGACTAGACAAGTACAGACTAGATGAGTTCAGATTAGATAAGTTCAGACTAGGTAAATTTAGACTAGATATTAAAGTTCAGACTAGAGATGTGTTCAGAGTTGTCTAGATACCTGAAGTCTCGTTTGTTATAGAAATCCCAGGCTGATGCATGACAGACGACCTTTCGTCCATCCTTTGGTTTTTCGATGAGCGATTTATTCCAGAATTCCTGTGGCATCGGATGCAATCCCAGAGACGTAAAGAAGGATTCAGCCGCACGGAACATCTTTAGAGCATCGAACCCCTAACCACATAGGTATCAACAACAACTCTCTCAATAAGCAAAACGGTGTTAAATACTCTTGTCGCTAGTAATGGAGACATAGGGGTAGACATATAGACAGAGCCACTGAAATTTGAGGCGGGGATGGAGCTGCTAATATCTCCAATGTTTTGTAAATATTAAATTATTATTCCAAATATATGCAGTGCTTTCACTGTTTATTCATATTTTGGTAATCTCCTAAATTCCACCAAATTGGTAATAGCTATTTCATAAATATTTCATAATAATGTCAAGATAAACCGTTTATTCACCAGTTTATTCATTTTTGGTGCATCCCCAAACTTTGAGATAGGGATGGACCTGCTTATGTATCCCCAATATTCTGTCTACCCGGTTCCAATTTACGTTGAGAGTGGACCCTGTGAGGCACCCTAGAACTTAGCTCAGCTCTGTCTCTGTATGGCAATGGCAACCGGTCTAGGACCTCCACCGAACATCGATCTCATGACAACCCCTCTGATATGACGCAGCAATCGTGAAGACGATGGTATTTACGTTCAGCATAAGATTAGTGCTTTAGGAATTTAGAGTTCGCGATTACGATATCTATTGCCTTGCTAGGGCGACGCTATAATAAATTGTTGTCGTTGCAACAATGGTTGTTACAAGACTCAAAAAAGAAACGTAGGCCTACAGATTAGAATGGAAAGAGCCTCCCGAAGGCCTATGTTTTGTTATTCGATGAAGCTATTGAAATATTCAGGTACAGTAACAATAATTGTAGAATACGATAACATTAGATAGAACTGAATAGAAAATACTGAAAAATAAATTGGATTGTATTACAACAGAATAAAATATATTAGAATTAGATCGATTTAAATATTATAGCTTATAATACATTAGAATAGAATGTATCAGGTGGTGCAGCAGATCACAATAGAATAGAATACATTGATTACAATTCACCACAATTAGGATATAGCACATTATAATAGATAATTTCTCTGTATAAGTAGGATATCAATGCGATCTTGGTGGAGTTTAACTGACCTTGTCCACGAGTATGTTGGTTATGTCAATCGCGGAACTGTTCTTGTAGGGCATAACGAGGTCAATGATGTTATTCCACGTCTGAGCCCAGATGTTACCTGTCATCAAACGTAACAGTGAAATTGATTGATCTAGCCCATTTTATTCAAACCAAAACACACATCGATATGATTACAGTCGTAGAACGAAAAAATATTAAATGGGTGTACAGTGATGAGATCAGGACATCAAGAGAGAGGGACAGAGAGAATGAGACAGAGAAAGCGAGACATACTGATAGAACAAAAGAGATATAGACAGAGAAACAGAGATAGCGAGAAAATGAAATTCAGATGGACAGAAATACAGACAGAGACAGACAGAGAGACAGAGTACTCCAGTCCCTTAGGCCGATCGCGAAGGCATCCATGTGTAAGAACTTGAAGCGTAGCCTCGGTGTGCGGCCATTCAGATCTCTGTCTCTGTTTCTCTTTCTAGCAGTTTTATTTAAGTGATCTCTCCTCGTAAAGTGAGCGATAAGTCTTTTCATTACGGCCGCGTTCCTTAGCGTACGCAGGTGGAGTATAAATATCGGGGCCTTGACACAGATCAGACTCTCAACGTCTCTGCCGGTTGACAGATGGGCATGCACGCTAACCTGTACAGGATTTAGACAGTAGGGACCCAACGCGACGGTATGTAGGCTATACTTCGTGTATGCATGGGTCCCATAATATAGGGTAAAAACAAAACAGTCGGAATTCCATGTAAGAGTTACTTTCAGAACGTGGCATTTTATTTTATGAAAATGTTACAATTAGTCGACCAGACAGTTTCTTTTTATTATGCATTATTAAATTGTAATTTATAACGCGCTGAAACCAAATGAGTCTTGAACAAAATCGCGTAACAGAAAATTTAAGAAAAATATAGCCCCTATAAAAAAATCACGCATATATGTATACCTAGACAGACTTACCCACTTGCGTAAACAGGTAAATAATTAAAGTTTACAAATTCGAGCTCAGAGGACCACGTTGCGGTTATTCTAAGATAGCAAAATTATGAAGACTCTTGGCGTCTTTGAACAGGAAGCCCGCGCATAAAGTGCCTAACCAATAAGCCCAGTGGCCTTAGTCTATTGAACAAAATAATACGAAGTGCACTGCTATCAAATGAATGTAGGCCTATGACGAAGGCCAATATCAGATTCAAGAACGGCGACATTATGTGTATAGCTGTACGGCAGTTGAACATTCATATAGCGCCATTCAGAGATTTGGTAGGTGCTGTCGATTCAAGCCAGTGCTGTCTGTAACAAATAAGACAGTCTCCAAGCGTTTCCGAAATGGAGGAAGAGGAAGGCAGAGGAAGTCAAGCCACATTTTTTGCATTATGTGGTTCCAACTAGAGGGAAAACATGCAAAAAGCTTGGAATCTGAGTTGAACAAAAATAGCGGATACCACGGGTTAGAGCCTTATCCGATAATGCAGTTACCGTGTACCGGGACCTTGAGCAATTCTTTCACTCACAATTGCACAGCGCCATCTGGCGATATTCGATCACTAGATTGTGGCGCTTAATAAACGCCAGAGAATAGGTTGATAAACATTTGGTTCTCGTATAAAGACGCCTAATTGACAGAGTATACCATTTAGTAACAATAAAACGATTGGTTTTTGGTTATGGTTATTAAATTCAATAACAATAAATCGAGTATTAAATTTAATAACATAAAAAAAATCGCTCAGGCGCTTTGCTGCGCTCTAACCCGTAAAGTCAACGCAGAAGGTAACGACTCCCAGTGGATATAATACAAAAATTATAAAGCTTGAGAAGACAGACTATTATCATGAGAAGCCAACCCTCGATACCGATAGGCTACGACATTTTATGGCTCCAGTAGCCTGGTCTGTAGTGGATCGTGGTAACTAAGACTTCTTTCCCGTTCGTGAAGCCTGGAATGGGAGCGGTGGGCGAGATGCGTCGTAAAACAAGTAAATCTGGTCTGCGGCAACCACCTGTTGCGAGATGGCAAATGTAAACAAGAGGGAAGTTAAGAGTGACTTATGGATGACCCCTATGACTCATTGCAGAGTCCTTAATTACATGGTCGGATTAAGTTCAACTCATGTTATCAACTTAGCAGTCGCTGTATGAGCGTGTGCGCGTGTACGTGTGTGTGTGTGTGTGTGTGTGTGTGTGAGAGAGAGAGAGAGACAGACAGACAGACAACCAGAGACAGAGAGACAGAGACAGAGAGATGCATGTGCACAATGCACAGCAGTAGGCCTAATTATACAAAACACTACTACTATATCACCACTTTCAAATCGGCCATTATCAACTTAGATTTTATTGTACGTCTCTTTTAACTCTTTTATCTCTTTTTACAAGACTAGCAGCTTTATTCATATTGAATTTACTGGTTTTTACGCAGCAGTCAGACTTTGGTCAGGTTACAAAGGGTGTTGACAAAATGGAACCCAGGAAGTGATGCTATGAAGATGTTATAGATACCAGGTCTTAGGACATAACTACAATAAAAATATCGGCACAATGTGATAACGGAATATCGGTCATACAGCTATAGGATAGTTAGTTAACTGATAGAACATTCGAAGTATGCTATAGTGAGGCAAGTTTTTAGATAAATCATGATTATAAAATAAAATTATTGAGCAAGTACTTGTAGCTACATGTGCATGTAGTTGAAAATGACCCCTAACACCTTTTTAAGGAGCAGTCAAGAAAAATTGATGCATTCATTAATGGGGGTATATGTATAAACCTTTCAAAACGGAAGATTAGTAGCCTTTTGGGCAATCATAGGAATCAATTCCAAATAATTAATTTGGGCCATTGTAATTAGTAAAGAAAGCGACGGATATACGATTCAGCAAAAATAGTACGATAGGAGGTTGTTGCCCTAGTATTGTAAGACTGATAATCAGTGCCAACAATTATAATATTGAGAATATTCTGCATGGTGGTAAGAAACCGTGGGCGATTTTTCATATAGACAGAGCAGTTTATTTATAATAAATTATAACCGTCTAAGTTCTATAGGGAAATCGGGAAATAATTCGATTTGCTCTTTTCTGTATCATAACTAGCTGTTGTAATATGGAGCTTTATGTGAAACCCCGGACCATATCACAAAACGTTAAGCACTAGTAGATTAATTAATAATATAAAAGTCAGGCGATTACATGAGGGAGCAACTACATATATAATGTGCGACCAAAAATAACAGTATTTACAGCCCTCCTGTCTAAGTAAAATGAGGTCAGAATTAGTCGACAAGAAATAAAGGTTAGATTGAAGCAATAGATGATATGAGCTCAACAGTGGCATGAGATGACTCAACTCCTCCGCTGCTTGAACTCTGGTAATGGCGGTCGCAAGTGTGGATAAAGGAGGAGGGTGACGTTAATGCTGCCAGTCAACAGTCTTGTTAAACCGAGACAACTATACTAACTGACTTACCTAAGATATGAGCTGGGATCTGTCGAGTGCTGGGGAAGTCCTGGATGTTCTGTGGATAACTTTGCATGAGCTTCCTTCGTACATAAGCGTGTAGCTGTTGGTAGAGAGGCTTTACTTGTTGCCACAGATCCTCACAGGTAGATGAGAAATTATTCTTCATCTCGTAAGTACTTCGCCAATAATCGCCGTTATCCTTGTATCCTGTCGAGAACACAAAAGATCTCCCGTTAAGACTATTCGTCATCGTCGTCATTTTCCTCATTATCCCGCGTCTCATAATTGTGTTTCATTCTCTTCCTATTCCTCTTAAACCTCGTCTTCCCCTTCCTTCGTCTTCTATGAAGGCTAAATTTTCCGTGGGCGACAGTTACCCATATCCTAATACTCCTGGGGCTTGGGACACCGCAACAGTGAAGTTTTCACACCGCGAGTAAAGAGTGAATAGTAGGTATCGTATCAGTTTGGTATTTTTCAGTGACTTTCCAAATTATTTGATTAAACAGTTATTTTTACCAAGAGGTCTTAGACGCACCTACATACCGAAAAGAAGGAACATTAACTGGTACCATCCCACATTCATAAGATTCCTAATCATCATCTTTAGAGAAACTATACCCGATTGGTTAGATTTCTCGCTCTGTATTGTCGAGTACGGAATCTAGCCGGTCAATCTCTTGGATGATTTAGCAATTCCATCATTCACAAATACAATTGCATACAATTACTCACAATTGCTCAGCAACTCGATCGATACATGGTCATTATATAAAAGCGCTTATAAAGGTTTACGGCTGATTATAAAAAGCAACGCTTCTGGTCATTGGGTGGTATACGGGAACATAGGCAACTAACCGTTCAACCGAGCACCTTTATTGAGCAGCTTGGTCATTTCCACGAATGAAGGCTTCATAAGTTTTCCAGTGACATCCCGCCATCCCTTCCACGCCCACAGCTGCTCCTCCCAATCCCTCGACGTCGTCACGATCCTTGTAAGATCTACAGAATTAAATTCCATGTCGCAACATAAAAGCAGTTCACTACAACATAGCCTGAGGTTCAGCCATGGGTTGATATAACCTCCCAGGCTTGGTGTCTAACCGGTTATCCATTGCTATGTGATCGTCATGCTAAACCAAGATCAATACAATGAAAACTGTATATTGTATTTAAGCATATGTATAAAGCGTCTCTATAATAGGGTGGATGGTTCAAAAGCACTGCCAGTGTGCAAGGTCCTGCGAGAAGAAACAGGTTTTGAGAAAAGCGAAAGAGGATGAGAGACTGCCAGATAGAATTATAAAGCGAACAGGTGGAGATACAATACAATACAACTAGGAATTTATAACGCGCTTTGACAAGACAAGTCTTGCACAAAAGCGCGCTGTGCTGCATTCTTAGTGCCACATCATTCCTAGGAGAAAGCGCATTCCACAGAGACGGACCAATTGAAGCAAAAGTTGGGAGATACTGAGTCATAGCTAGAGATATATTCATAACCGCCGAACTCAAGTTCTCAGTCTCAGATAAAGCAGAATGCAAATTGGTGGAGATTTGAACCCTGACCGCTGGTAGCTCTTTCTTAAACACTTCCTCCCAATTTCTGAGCAAGGAACGAGTAACGTGAAATGCGAAAATTAAAGAGTAATACCAACAAGAATCAAATTATCCTTGCCGTCCTCCGCTATCCAGGTTTGGTACGGACACGGTCATAGTATAGGCCTGCGCGAGAAGTAGAACGACATCAGAGTCGCCCTCCTCCTCATTTCATGTTTGGGACTGGTACTTTAAAAGAGCAGGCAGTGACAGAATTATTTCGATCCATGAACCGCAAAACTTAGGGCCAATTACCTGGGTTCTGTGGTACGCAAGACGTCGCAGTTTCTGATTTTGAAGCTGATTTGCTTGTCCGCCTACCGCAGACCTCGGCTGTGCTGTAGATCAGCTGCATCGTTTTGCGTAGAGAGTCGAGCTGAAGAGAAAGAGGCGCATGGTTACATGATGATGATGATGATGATGATGATGATGATGATGATGATGATGATGATGAGGAGGAGGAGGAGGAGGAGGAGGAGGAGGAGGAGGAGGAGGAGGAGGAGGAGGAGGAGGAGGAGAAGAATAAGGAGAAGGAGAACGAGAAGGAGATGAAAGGAGGAGGAACGCTGCAATTATCACTATCGCCATCGCTATTGTTATTATTAATGTTATAAACATGTCATTTTTTTATTTTTATCATTATTATTATTGTGCTTATTACTGTTAATATTACCGTGATTTTTAAGCATAATGCCAATAATTACTATTAATTATAATTATTATGGTTATAAATCTACATATCGCCATTCTAAGAACACAGCTCAAAGGCGCACTTAAATCATTGTCGTCGTCGTCATTATGATATCATCATCAACCGTCGCAAACGTCAGCGATGAATGACCTCTATTTTGTCCTCTCTCATCTGTGGAGTCCTCTTCTCTCTTAGCGTTATTCCAAGCGATGCTAAGAGACCATATTCTTTATTTAACCAACTGTTTTGTCCTTCATTATATTTTCTACCCAGCACTTTGCCAGTTTTGCCAGCTTTTCTTCGAATCTTGCATATAGTGCAGCGCGCTAGCTACGCTATTATAGATGATGCAAGTTTAGTGTACGAACAGACATTTCACCAGAAACTAGTAAACAAGAAACGAGGCACTGCAATCGATTAAGGTCACAAATGACGGGCCCTTGCACACACGTGTAACCGCCCAGCATCACATGCCTTACCTCACCTGGACTTAGCAATCAAGTACCTTTCCGATGTCTGCCTCAGATAAGACGGAACATCCTATGTCCGTCACTTTCCCGAACTGTCGCACAAGATCCGGGTTCTTGAAATTGCGCCAATCGAAGCGAGAGGCATTTTCGTAGGCATTTTTCAGGAACAGCGACCGGCGAAGATTCGCTTCTGTCTGTAACGGTTGAATAATAAAATAACAAAGCATCAATTCACTCATTAGAATTAATCATCCATCTGCGTTTAATACTGGAGTAATTGATAAGCAATTTACGAAGAATAATCCATATCCTTATCAACTTTGTAATTGTGTGCCCTTACCAGAAACTCGAGTTTCTTTTGTAGTCTACCTGTGTTCAGAGTTTTCTTGACAAGTTAACATTTCGCAAAAAGATGGGCGACCTTTCTCAGCATATGCGAAATCCCTGCATGAATTGTGAATATAATTAGAGCACAGGCTACTTACCTGCACACAGGCACATAAAAATGTAACAGTTCCAGTTTGGAACTGTAAAGCTGGTGTTGTACCTTTACTGCCATTTCGCCGTTTAAACAACAAAGAAATTAATTAAATTAATTAAATACCTAATTCATGAGTTGATAAAGATAGACTGTCTGATACTTACCTAAATCTAAGATATTCCAATGAAAGTCATATAAATATCATAAATAGCAATAACTAGGAAATTCGGTCCTTAGTATGCGGATACTGGCCTAGACTCTGGCTACCATAACATCAGAAAAATATGCTAAAGTGAACTGTGAAGAAAGTAATTGAAGCGTTCATTGAATTCTGAAATATGAGATCCTCATCACATTCTCGTGTACATAATGCAAATTAACTGCCGATAACTGGCAAACAACATTCCCTTATAACAGAGTATGTGAATGTGTTAACGGCAACTGAAACATGATTTAGCAAGGAGAGGCTGATAGTGTGGATAAAACTGGAAATTACCACAATGTAAGCAAATTTATAGAAACCGGGGGACCAATCCTTATGAAACCAACTTGCACTACACCAACACCGCAACGCTTATTATATTAATGTACTTAATGCAACAATAGTCTGGAATAGTAATAGAAGACATATCGGACCGTCTGCCCATCCTCGTAATGAGAGACCTAGAGACCCTAAACCCGGACGATTCAAACAAATACACCCACATGCAAGTTAATCACTGACCAAGCCAACTATGTTCAGTAAAAATTCGAGATTGTCAATTGAACAACAGTCACCAGGACCAATGGTGCAAACATCTTTCTTTCTAAAACTTCGACACAGTCGATCATATCTAGACAAATATAATACCTTCTATCATGATCTAGCATTTCCTAACATACACAGAGATGGGAAGAAGGGTGGAACTTACAGCCATTCCATGTCACTGAAAATCTAAGCTCAATTTGAAATATAAGAAACATCCTACAGCTGCTAACGAGGCTAAATTTTTAGCATATTTAAAAATTCACACACATACATTTTTTAGCCAATGAAAGTAATCTACGGCACAGCTTGAAAAGTGCAAAAAATTTATAAATAATATGAAACCTTCCATACTCCTCTATCATAGACAGTCAAAATAAATTTAATAACTAGGCCTATAGACCTACACCAATATCTTCCTCGTTCTTCAAATATTTTTGGAAAACACTAGATCTGAGACTTACAAATTTCCGAGCATCAAGAAATACTCTTTAACAGTTTAACTAATAGTGAAACATGGTTGTCGACAAGCCACTCTACAATTAGCACTATTAGAATTGCATAAAAATTACAGAGGTCATAGAAAACCTATTTTTGACCTGTATGCCTATATTTTTTGATATTTCTAAAGTTTCGACACAATCGATCATAAAATTGTCTGACAAACTTCCATGAAGGGTTAAGAGTTTAAGACTAGTGTGGTTCTCTCTTTGACTATGTTCAAAGCTTGATAACAGCATTTCGGAACAGTAAACTGTTAAACGAAAGATATTGGGCGAAACTCAACACCTGAAAAATGTAAAAGCCTCACCAGTTGATGAGAGCAAACAGAAAGGTTCTCATTCAGGAATTTGCAAAAATAACGCATCAGACCAGAGAGTACAGGTCAAGGTCATTAGTGCGCACTAAAGGTGCGAACGACACTCCCTGTTTCAGAAGAAGGAAGGGCATTTGTCGTCGTCTTATAGTAGGCCTATTTGGTGGCGAGCGGTGCCGAAAGTCGGCGTCTTAATCCTCGGGTCATTTGTCAGCACACTCCCTGTTATCTGTGCGCAATTAGCTCGCATTGTAATTAACTGAACAACGCACGTGCTTCGTCTGATGATAAATATCCCGTTCATGTGATACAGCAGGAACATCGGAACCGTTAAATTATACGTTGGGTAGATGTAGTAACTGAGGATTTGTACGTGTAGCATCAGTAATAATAACAATGACAATAAGCCTAATGGACAATACTAGGGCAAATGACTTTGTAAGCGAAATCGGTAACTGAATTTTGCTTATCACTTCATGGGGACAGGCGTGAGAACGTGTTTCCTTTTCCAACGCCTTTCTATATAACGCTAGAACTTGATTTATTTCAAAGGCTCTTTCCCTCTGACCACTGAAAACGAAGAATGACCCTCCAGACAACTAACGTATATGAATAACTAGCTGGAGAACCCGGCGTTGTACGGGCTGATATAGGTTTTTGACCGTGGAGAACAGGAAGATGGAGGCCGCGGAGTTCACCAACCCCTCTACGGGGTGTACCAGGTGTTCCCCTAGCGAACGGCGAAGGTTTCGAGTCAAAAGCTGTATGCAAATAAATAGTGTTTATATACATTCTATTTAGACATTGATGCGTACACAGTACATGCCCACCTGACCGACTGTGCCAACGATGGCCAACTACTGTATATGTGCTACATCCTGGCGACTGAGAAAGAAACTTTCCTGGGGGTCTAGAGACAGGTTTTTTGCCCTGGAGAGCAGGAAGACGGAGGTCGCGGGATTCACCAACCACTCGACTACATGTCCCAGGTGGTCCCCGAGCTAATGACGAAGGTCTTGAGCCAATAGCTCTAAAACTCTGCAAATGCATAGCCGGACAGACAGACAGTACAGAATCTATTCTTTATATGTATATATAGATAATCTCTAAGTCACCGGGGAACGAAGTATCAGGGTATAAAATATTTTTTTGAATAATACCAAGAAAAGAATACCTACTTCAAGCCGGTTATTCGCCTCCGTGAGGTTGACATTGTAGTTCCACGAGGCAGTCATTGCATCATTGTTTGCCTTCTCCATCATCTGGTCCAACTCTCGAAGCCACTCCCTAGCCACATCCTCATCAGTCACCAACACATCGCCTACCTCCCTTCCCCAAATGGCGTCGAAGCCTCCAATCATCAAAACCACAAAACTCAAACAGCACAGCATCGCTTGCGAACGATAGATGCAGCAGAAATTCTTTCAATACCGAAGTAATCTAGAAGGCAAAACACAACTGTTATAAACCGAGCGTTGTTTAACCGAATTGTATTAAGGAATAGGCTGCATATAGGCAAAGCCGAGAACGCCATAAGATTACTGATCTGACAAGCAAGAAAATCCAGTAGGCCTATAAACCAGGGCGTTTGACTGAACCGCAATAGGACAAGGTCGAGATGGGTATGGCTGAAAAAATCGACTGTGAACTTAGACGAAGAATGAGAATTGCGCATCAACTCTTAACCGCATTTCCAGAAGAAATAGCGAGGAAAGAAACCGCCGGTTTACAGAAATCTCTGTCTTTCTCTCTCTGTTTCTCTCTCTCTCTTTGTTTATTAGTCTCTCGCTCTATAGCGGTCTCTCTTTCTCGGCTTCAGAACTATAAACATGACACTAGTCAATGGCAAACTAAGACGAATACGAGTCTTATTTCGAGATCCAGAATCGTGAAGTGCAACAATCGATATACCTCGCGTAATTCCGATGTAAACCTGGATGTACATATACTTCTTCCTCAGTAAGTGTTTCGTTGAGCCAAGAGAGAGACAGAGACAGAGCGAGAGAGAGAGAGAGAGAGAGGGGGGGAGAGAGAGAGAGAAAGAGAGAGACAAACACAGAGACAGAGACTAATTTATGTCGACGGTCCGACGCCTCTTACTTTAATTGATCTATGCGACACCTGAAGATGATCAGAACCTTTCAACGCCAGCAGCGAATCCAAATGACGTAGTCGTGATCTCCAAACTTCTACAGCGCCACTCAAAAGCCTATTCACGAGCGTTGAACGATGCTTTCGATTGATGTAGGGAAATGAAATTCCGGAGTCTAAGGGGCGTCGTTGTCGTAGGGTCCAACATCAAAAGACCCGTCTCGCGTGTCGAAATTTCTATTATAATCTGAGCAAAGTTGAGTCGTTACACCCGAATACATGTACAAGGCCAAGTAACTAAAGGAATGCTTCCCAGCACGCCAAACGATATAGATACATAGAGAGAGAGAGAGAGAGAGAGAGAGAGAGAGAGAGAGAGACAGACAGACAGACAGACAGACAGACAGAGACAGAGAAAGACAGAGACAGAGACAGAGACAGAGACAGAGACAGAGACAGAGACAGAGACAGAGAGGCCAGGACGCCCCTTCGATGCTGCTGGTTTAACACATGGTCCAAAGAGAGTTCTGGCGAGCCCAAGGGTACCTAAGATTAATTGCTGGTGGTTAAAATAATCGGCTTCTGCGAAAGTCCCGCTCAAGGCGAATAATATTAATGGAGCATCAGATACTACTGTAGGTAGACCATAGATGTAACAGTTGTCTGGTTAGTGGCTACAAACCACGATTCACGATCAGAAATTCCAAACATTGTGATTCTATAGTAGGCCCATGTTGTGAATGCACCAATTCAGATATTTCATTACTGCTAATGATTTGGTCGCTTGAGGGCGGGAGTAATGATAATAGGCTAATTGTAATCAGGTTTAACGAGAGGGGAAGTCGGGAAGCCAATGCTCAGCGCCCCGGCGATTTTATGGGGTACCACAGGGATCAAACCTAGGACCGCTCCTTTTCTTATTGTATATAAATGATTTGCCCAACTGAGCTCCGACAATTTCCTTCCTATTGTTTGCGGACGATACCGACGTATTCTATTCACACCCCTCTTACGAGACCTTGTTCCAAATTGTAAATGACCAATTAAGACTAATATCGAACTGGTTTTCAGCAAATAAGTTATCACTTAACCTAGAGAAGACAGCCTAGATCCTCTTTAGATCACACAGGAAACGTACTCCAACTCTAAACTTGCATAGTTTAATGATAAAACGATACCTTTATGACCCAGGTTAGATCTACTAAATTCCTTGGAATAGTCGTTGACCAGCATTTAACTTGGGAGGACCACATAAACAGCATCTCTGCAAAGGTTGCAAAAAACGTTGGGGTACTAAGAAGGACATGTTCATTACTTTCACCTCTTACCAGAGTCCAATTTCACTATATACTTATTTATCCCTACTTATCGTATTGTAATGCTATCTGGGGATCTACCTACGAGTCACGACTTAAAAAAGTAGTGCTACTGCAAAAGAGAGCCATTCGTTGCATAGCTGGTACTTGCTGGTGCTCCCCAACTGCTCTTGCTTTTAGAGAATTCAAAATATTGAGGACCTATGAAATTACTGCCCTCCAGATTGCGCTGTTCATGTATCGCTTTAAGGATTGTCTGCTACCAAGGAGTTACGATAACTACTTTATGTCAAGAAGGTCACGTGCTGCATCCTTACAGTACTAGATCCACAAATAATTATCGACCGATATGTTCGCACTAATACTCGTAAGTATTCCATTAAATTCACAGGACCCAAGATTTTGAATCAAATTCCTCCCAGTGTCCAACTAGAGCCCACGCTACTGTCCCTTAAGCTTAAGCTAAAATCCATCTTATTATATGACACTCTCAGCTGGAAATAACTAGAATTCTCTTCGCTCATCAATTGTGGCAATATAAGAGGCACAGCCTAGTAAGCTTATTTAAGATTCGTTAACTCGTATGACTATATAATTTAACATCTACTCGTTGCATTCTATAAATATGCGCTCATTGGAACTATACTATTGCATATCATGCTGATATGGGTGGCCCTGTCAATGGGAGGATATCCCTTAGAGCCTTCCCTTGTAACTTACCATTATTTTATGATTATTTATTTCCTAGTTATATGTTTATTATGTTACAAGTCATTGAGTCAATTGATTTGGTTTTGTTACAATAAAATTATCGTTATCGTTACCTACACAGTACACCTGTGACCTGTGCAGCCAACTAATTACTTATGCAGGGTCAGATTACCAAACCCTGTTCAGCTCCGCACAAAAAAGGACGCGCCACACATACAATATATGTAGAGGATCTAAAGAGGATCTAGGCTGTCTTCTCTAGGT